>CM077081.1:7515265-8045745 GCA_039513925.1 Platanthera zijinensis | reverse complement strand
TTTTGGTATCCTTCTTTCTTTAATTGTCGCTCAATTTGTCACTTCCTCTCCCTTTAAATTTGTTCTGGCTAGGAGCCAAGCCTGTTCATTTATTCACAACTTGTTCAAGGAACAAACTAAAGGGATTTCTTTTTCCTCGGCATGCTTGAAACCCTTATACGCACACATGCGCCTCAAGTTCTCGCATCTTGACAGTCACCTCTGGGGTGACATTATTTCGGCACGAAATTGCCCCGGCGTATAATTAAGCGCTCCGGGGCCGCTCACAAATCCATGAGTGTTATACCACGCTCCGTCACTCATTCACGAAATCCGCATCATTTGGTAATTTTTTTTACTGCCACCCTTGGTTAAATCATGTGCATAATGATTATTAGCACAAAACTAAAACCGGTGCGGAATAGCATTTCCTTACAGGCTGACATGCACGAGGAACACTATGTTATTATCAGAGTATTGCCCCCAAATAGACACAGTGACAGTGGGTTTAAAATAAAACATCATTTGTACATATAATCCACTTTTCATTTAACTACCAAAGTGAAGGAATCAGAAACCATAATTAAGGCAGTAAAACCTGCGGAATATAGAAATATTTAAGGTTATGTTCTGCAAAAATCAAGTAACAAAACGCATGGGCGGAATAATAAAAGAACGAGGAAAAAAATTAAAATAATGGCTACTAAATCTACAAAATTATAAGGGTTTAGGTTTGTGGGCATAAAATTCATCAATTGCTTTCAAACAGCTACTAAATCTACAAATAAATAAACTTTAGTTCACTTCAGCAGGATCAGAGCTTAAAATCAGAGAACATAAATGATGCATCAATCGAGTATTATCATGACGAGTTAAGAGATGGAGATTTGGAAGGAGAAAGCATTTCATTCTACATCAAAGAAGGACGATAACCCAACAAAACTTCAAAGACGAGAGGTAAAAATGAGAGAAACAATGCATAATCTTTTACAACAACAACAAAAGATCAAAAACTGATAAAAACAATGTAGAAATAAGATCCATCACTACTGCTTGAATCAAATGCAAGCAAATATCATGAAAAGCTTCAGCATATCATTGTACCACCCCAATATAACAGAAAACTTGGCAGTCAAAACTCAAGCTCCGACAACTTCCGCCTCAACTTCCATTGAAACATCCTCGGAGGGCCGATCGACCTTCACACCAATATCTTCCTTATAATCCCCATGCACCTACATAAACCGCCAAATAACAAACATATTAATCATGAAGAATCACAGGAGTTTACTTTAACATTATTTAAAAAAAACAAAAGAATAATAACATTATGCTCACCTCCATGAGTTTGCCAAGATCAAATTTGGGAGCCTTGAGAATCTTAACTTTACGGATAAACACATTTTGAAGGGGGTAGATGCTTGTTGTAGCTTTCTCAATCTCCTTGCCAATGACCTCGGGGATAAACTTCAGCACCAATTCTTTAAGATCGCATGATGAAGCTTGATTGATCATTATCTCTCTCATTTTACGACGTATCTATCAAAAAAATCAAATATATTGGTTTTACAAAAAGAAATATATACTCATATATTCCAAAAATATGAGCATAACATAATGGTTTACCTGTCTGATTTGACTGCTCTGAGCATAGCATGTGCGCTTGACTTGATTTGGCATTCTTTTCGTGAAGGCAATGCAAAACATCCGTAAGCTGTAATTATCGGTGGTTTTGACATCAACATGTGCTTCAATGAGCGTCTGCCACTTCCGAACAGAGATCGCAGCTTATCTGTTGTAAAATCCATTCCCTAAAGCAGCAACAATGAAGAAAGAATATATTCAAAAAGTTTAGGAATATTAAACTATAAGAAAAAAATCTTTAAATGTGGAAGAAAGGCATGAAGTTTTTACCCAGAAATTTGTGGAGGACGTTCTTGCCCTGCACGTCCTCAGCACGAGCCTAATTTTTCTGTAAGCCTGATCCGATCATTCTGAGATCAGCAAGAGAGACCTCAAACACCCGATGTTTCAGACCCTCTGAGGCAATCTGCAACAAGGAAAATATAGACGTGGCGTCATGATCATGCATAATACAATATGAATGGAAAGATAAGCACACAAGTGGAACTGATGAGGTGATAAATTTAACTAGATCGAAATTGAATGACCCAAATAATAGCTGCATAGCATATTTGATAGGCCAATCGTGCATAAATTTAGGGAATTGTTAAAAGCACCGTACTTTTGGCTAATCGCACGGTAAAAAAAAATCAAAGAGTACATTAAATGGCACTTAGAATATAATACCTTGTAGTTTAAGCTCAACAAGTAGATATTAGATAATTAGTCAACTCCTCTTGTTCGAATTTATTTAAAATTGCCCACCCAATTTTTTTTATAAGATTTTAATAGATGGCAATAATGCACACACCAAAAAGTGACAAGTTGAACACATTGATATTTTAGAAGGGATTGAGGCACAGTTTGGCCCACCGTTTTTTGCTCCGGTGAGTTTGTACATAAACGCCAACGTCATGGAATGCATGTTTGGCAAGACAATGCTTACTCGACCGCCACCAAGAAAAGAAAATTAGTTTTGAATATAAAAATGGATGAAGTTCCTTAGGTGAGGTCAGGAGTTCAAAAACAACGGTTCAGTGCAATTGCCTTCACGAACGACGCTTCAATATGCCACTTGATTATCCTCATACTTTTCACACCCTTAATGAATAGTTAATCATAAAAATTTGATGAAACCTAACCCACATGCAATTCTTATCGAGATCATCATAAGCAGAATGATCTTAGATTTGAAAATTATCTACAGCAATAATGCAAAGAAAAAAGTTCAGATCTGAATCCAAATTACCAAAAATGAAAACTGCAATTCTTAAAAAGAATTCTCACACAAAAAAACTAAAAATAATGATAAATATCAATAACGCATTAATTAAATTATATCATTATCAATAGAGACTTATCCCAAATATTTGGGTAAGTCTACTGTTACGGTCCCGCCTTGATCCTCCGTGTTTAAGCCCAAGGAGGGGGCATTTTGATGACTATTAATACTTCGGTGGAGCCAAGACTTGGGTAAGTAAGCACAAATTATCTTTTAGATTTCTCTATTTCTCTCTCTCTGACCTTCGAAATATCTCCACGGAACCGAACCCGCTGCCCTAGCCGCCGCCCAGATCGCGATATGCGCGATCCCCCCCGTACCGCTCCGCCGCTGCCAGAGCTAGCCGGGCCGCTCGCTCCACTCTTGAAAACTTCCGTCCTCTTCCCCGGCGCACACGCTCACAATCTCAGGCCCGTAACAACTTGGTATCAGAGGAAAACCTCCTTACCACCACGACGACCTAGATCCAGTCTTCCCTGCCTCCACTACAGCCGTCTCCCTTTGTACCAGACCATCGCCCCCCGCCGCCCAGCCTCGGCCAGCTGCCATCGAAGCCCCTCCAGCACCCGTGTCACAGCCACGACATCAACCGGCGAACGACCTTCCAGATCCGCCTCCGCCTACCCCTCTCGGCTGCTTCGCACAGCCCGACTCCGCACTGAAAAACTCCGGCCAGCCGACTTAGCCCTGTCTGGCTCCGTTATCTGCCGCTTCATCAGCCCTATTCTGCCGGCCCCACTTCCCCGCGCATCCTTCTCGGCTCCTCCCTCGACGGGGGCCCCTTGCTCGCTGCCTCTACCGGGCTACTTTCGCTGCCAGACCCTTCTTCCTTCCCTCTCTGGCGTCGACAACCCACTATTTTTTGTCCTACGCGATAGCTGACCAGCCCTCCCTCTCGCAAATTTTCGAGTCTCTCGCCAAGCTCCTCACGGATAACAACAACGCTCTCATTGTCGTCGTCACCACCCAACTAGCGGCTAACCGACCGGTCCAACCAACAGCGGGCTCCTCCAGTGAAGTGCCGATTCCGCCAACTCTACCGGAATTGTTTCCCCCGCGACACGAGGGCAACAGGGTGTCACGATACTTACGACTGGATTTTCCCATATTCGACGGCCACGAAGACCCCTTAGCCTGGCTCTCTCGCTGCGAGCAGTTCTCCCACCAGAGCACTCCTTGGGAAGAGTGGCTCAATATTGTGGCCTTCCACCTGATGGGTCCGACACAACTTTGGTTTTCCCAACTGCAACGAGAGAAACCACTACTATCTTGGAAAGATTTAAAGTTCAACTGCACCCTCCGCTTCGGCCCACCGCTCCACAGTAATCCCTTAAAGGATCTCATTTCTTTTTGACAGACCGGTCTGATCGGCGAGTACCTTGAACAGTTTCAAGTCCTCTTGTCCCGCACTACCACCGATCTTCCAACACAGCAAGTGTCCATCTTTACGGCGGGATTCCATGAGCGCCTCCGCATGGACGTAGAATTTCAGGTGCTCGTAGATCTGACCACTGCAATGAGCTTGACTCGCATTTGCGAGAAGCGTCTGCTTTTGAACCGCCCTCGTCTACATCACCGGGACATCGAGGGGCCCAAGCGTCCTCCGCGGCCTCTGTCATCAACCAGAGCAAGTTGTACAACCACGTATTCGGGCCCCACACATTTGTAAGCTTTTAGGCAGTTTTTGCACTCTTGGAGGTCAATTTATTGTTGATCTGCATGATATACTAGTAGGGGGAGGAAAAATTTGCCTAGCTTGATAGTGCCTGGAGTACTCGGTCTGCTGGAGTACTCGGCATGTTGGAGTACTCAGCCTGCTGGAGTACTCGGCCTGCGGGAGTACTCAGCCTGCTGGAGTACTCGGCCTGCTAGAGTACTCGGCCTGCTGGAGTACTTGCCCTGCTGGAGTACTCGCCCTGCTGGAGTACTCGCCCTGCTCGAGGGTATGCAATTTTGCCCCTGGTTGGCTGTAAATAGCTGTTCAAAACAGCGGAGTTTGACTGTTGGCAGACCTGCCCAAAGTGTTTTCAGTAATTTCAGAGCAGCGGAGTTTGGCTATCTGTATGCTGTTTTCACAAATCTATAGACCCTTGAGGGTGCCTTGGAGAAGATCGGTTTTCATCCATCTTCATCCTCTTCCTTCATCCTCCAAGGCACCTAGCTCAGCATTGGCTAGGGAGGGGAAGATCTCAAAGGTCTTCCGGGTGTGAGGTGGGACCTCCACGCTAGAGCCAAGGGTCAGTTTTCAAATTCAAGTCGCTCGCCAAGGGACAGCTTAGGAGAAGTGTGTGAGCCGCACCCTAGGTCTGAACTCTAGGTGGAACCGAATCTCGGATTCAACATTTTGGTGCGGTGAGCGTGGACCGCGGCTCATACAGAAGTTCCTGAGCAAGTTCCATGGCGGGAGATCATGGAGGTGGTGATGACCCCGACGAGCTCCCCAACTCATCACCCATTGTAGGAAGGGAAGAGTTTATGGCGTCCATCCAAGGCATCATGGAGATGCCGTGAAATATTGCTCCTCGAGGGGACTGCTCAACTCCCAATCCCTAAGGACTATCTCCTAAAGGTCTCGACGAGCTGGCTTCCAGGGGACTCGGCGAGTTGGCTCCAAGGGGACTAGGCGAGGTGACCCCAGGAGGGGTAGAAGAAAGTGCACCAGGAAGACGGCCCGGGAAGGAAAGGATGGGAGAGGGGGTCGAGCGAGACCTCACCGACCAGGAGTTATTCCCCAGCCCAGCGAGTACTAGCCTCCCCGGCGAGCAGGTCGCGCGAGTATAGCACGTGAGACCGCCGAGTAAGGGGTCCCCCTTCAGCGAGCTGATTGTCTCAGCTCCCGTTCCCGAGGGGTTCAGGGAACCTGACACGACTTACTATACCGAGAAGGATGATCCCGTCCAACACCTGCAGTGGTTCGAGGACACGGTCTCTATCAGGCCGATGTCGGATGCATTCAAGTGTCGCCTCTTCGCGATCACGTTGAAAGACAAGGCAAGGGACTGGTTCGATCAACTACCAGCGAGATCGATCTACGGGTTTGAGGACTTGAGCCGGAGCTTTTAGCTTCGCTTCTCTATCTCTAAGAAGAGGAAGAAGAGTCCCGAGTCCATCTTCATGATAAGACAGGGCGGAGGAGTCGTTGGCCCAATATGCGGACAGGTTTCAAGAAGAGATCTTAGACGTACAGGAGGTGCCGGGGTATGCCTCCAAATGAAGTTCATAGTGGGGTTACGTGAGGGGTTCTTCAAGATGAGTCTAACCCGAATGGCCCCCCTTTCCTTTGAGGAGTTGATGGAAAGGGCGGCAGAGGAGATAACAATAGAGGCGGTCAACCCGACGTTTGTCAAGAAGTTGGCAAGGTTGACAGAAGCAGAGTCGAGGGAGCAAGGGAGCTCGAGGCATCAGGAGGCAAGGAGAGAATAGCAGAAAGCTCAGGGGTTCCAAGGACCTCAGGAAGGTCCGGAGCCAGGTTGGAGGCAACAGGGAGGGTCTCGTCCAGGGTGGGGGGAACTTCCACGGAGGCCAAGGGAGGTTCAACTTCCATAGGCAAGCCCCTAGACAGCTCCTACCCCCACCGCAGCAAGCCATGGTGATAGAAAGAGGGGGAAGAGGTAACGGGAGGAATCACCCAGCCCGTTGAAGAAGGAAAGGAAGAGTGTGGTCATACTGTGACTTCCACCAGGTAGAGGATCACGCCACAGCTACATGCCCCGAGTTCCTGGAAGTGAGAGAGGCGAGAGCCCCAGCTCAGTAGCAGTCGTCGGTGCAGATTGAAGTTCTCCCTAGAGAATGGGGAGATGACGTATGTGAGGACCGAATCGATGTAGGAGCCCGAGGAGGTATAGGAGTGATCCGCGGTGGAGTGGGAATCGAGGCCACTCGAAAGGCAAGCCTCCATACTGTATACCGTCGGAGCGTCGCTTCGACATCCCAGACCCCACCCCCAGAGGAGATCACCTTCTCAGTGAAGGACATGCCGACTCATGAGGATCCGTTCTGCGATGCGCTGGTCATCCAGACGGTCATCGAGGGCTACACCGTCTCCTGGATCTTGGTTGACAACGGGAGCTCTGTCAATGTCGTTTTCAAGAAGGCGTTTGATGAGATGAAGGTGGAGCCAAGGAGGGTGTTGGCCTCGGACGGACCGCTGTTCGGATTTTCAGAGGAAAGGAAGGAGTTAGAAGGTGGAGTCAGACTCCAGGTGAATTGGGGGGGGGGGGACTCAAGGAACTGTCGGCTCATCATTGTTGACACTCCGAGCAGTTACAACGCAATCTTCAGAAGACCCCTCATTAGCGCCTTCCGTTGTGTGTCCTCATCATTTCACCAGTGCCTCAAGTTCAGCACAGGAGGGATCCAAGTCAGGGTCAGGGGAGACCCCAGGATGGCAAGACAGTACTACGTCACGGCCGTCAACACCATCTCCTGGTTAGCCAAGGCAGAGGAGATGGAGAAGATCATGGAGAGCCTGAGCAGGATAGAGGTATCAGAGGAAAAGGAGGCGGGTGACGGTCCTCATACCCGAGCAGCCTGAGGGAACCTTGCTTGGGTAAAGTCTTTTTCTCCTTACATGTTTTTTGTAATGAGCTCTACCCCTGACCAGCTGAGTTGGGAGGTTATGTATCTTAAATTTTTCCCCGTTTGCAGATGTTGAATCTAGTGTGGTTCGAATGACGTGCCTAATCCGACCCCCGAGAGGATCTCCTCACCCAGGCTCTCACTAGTTGGATGGGTCGAATGTGCCTCGGGGAGAGCAAGTCCCAACCCCCGAGAGGATCTTCTCACCCAGGCTCTCACTAGCTGGATTGGTCGAATGTGTCTCGGGGAGAACAAGTCCTAACCCCGAGAGGATCTCCACACCAAGGCTCTCACTAGCTGGATGGGTCGAATGTGCCTCAGGGAGAGCAAGTCCCACCCCGAGAAGATCTCCTCACCCAGGCTCTCACTAGCAGGATGAGTCGAATGTGCCTCGGTGGAGAGTAAGTACCAACCCCGAGAGGATCTCCTCACCCAGGCTCTCACTAGCTGGATGGGTCGAATGTGCCTCGGTGAAGAGAAGGTACCACCCCCGAGAGGATTTCCTCACCCAGGCTCTCACTAGCTGGATGGGTCGAAAGTGCTTTGGTGGAGAGAAGGAACCAACCCTCGAGAGGAACTCCTCATCCAGGCTCTCACTAACTGGATGGGTCGAATGTGCCTCAGTGGAGAGAAGGGACCAACCCTGAGAGGATCACCTCACTCAGGCTCTTATTAGCTGAATGGTTCGAATGTGTCACGGTGGAGAGAAGGTTTCACCCCCGAGAGGATCTTCTCACCAAGGCTCTCACTAGCTGGATGGGTCGAATGTGCCTCGGTGGAGAGAAGGTACCACCCCCGAGAGGATCTCCTCACCCAGGCTCTCACTAGCTAGATGGGTCGAATGTGCCTCGGTGGAGAGAAGGTACAACCCTCGAGAGGATCTCCTCACCCAGGTTCTCACTAGCTGGATGAGTCAAATGTGCCTCGGTGGAGAGAAGGTACCACCCCCGAGAGGATCTCCTCACTCAGGCTCTCACTAGCTGGATGAGTCGAATGTGCCTTGGTGAAGAGAAAGTATCAACCCCAAGAGGATCTCCTCACCCAGGCTCTCACTAACTGGATGCGTCGAATATACCTCGGTGGAGAGAAGGTACCAGCCCCGAGAGGATCTCCTCACCCAGGCTCTCACAAGCTGGATGGGTCGAATGTGCCTCGGTGGAGAAAGTACCACCCCCGAGAGGATCTCCTTACGCAGGCTTTCACTAGCTGGATGGGTCGAATGTGTCTTGGTGGAGAGTAAGTTCCAACCCGAAGGGGATCTCGCCACCCAAGCTCCCATTAGCTAGTAGGGCATGTTGACCCCTCGGGGAGGTTAAGTGAATTCTACCCGGAGGGAATCTCGCAACTCAGGCTCCCGTTAGCTGGCATAACAGGTTGATCCCTCGGAGAAGCCAAGTATTTTTGGCTCCAAGAGTGCTACACTCAGCGAATACGTTGGGTTGGATATTTCTTTCCAAGCGTGGAACACGCTCGAGAAGAGCGGGGATTGTGTACAGCCCCGTATTCGCGGAATGGGGCCCCCAAGCAAGGCGTAAGACTTGCTACACATTTGTAAGCTTTTAGGAAATTTTTGCACTCTTGGAGACCAATTTATTGTTGATCTGCATGATATACTAGTAGGGGGAGGAAAAATTTGCATATCTTGATCGTGCCAGGAGTACTCGCCCTGCTGGAGTACTCACCCTGCTGGAGTACTCGCCCGGCTGGAGTACTCGCCCGGCTCGAGGGTCTGCTATTTTGCCCCTGGTGGGTTGCAAATAGCTGTTCAAAACAGCGGAGTTTGGCTGTTTTCAGTAATTTCAGAACAACGGAGGTTGGCTATCTGCAGACCGTTTTCAGAAATCTATAAATAGACCCTTAGGGGTGCCTTGGAGAAGATCGATTTTCATCCATTTTCATCCTCTTCCTTCATCCTCCAAGGCACCTAGCTCAACATTGGCTAGGGAGGGGGAGATCTCAAAGGTCTTCCGGGTGTAAGGTGAGACCTCCACGCTAGAGCCAAGGGTCAGTTTCCAAATTCAAGTCTCTCGCCAAGGGACAGCTTGGGAGAAGTAGGTGTGAGCCGCACCCGAAGTCCGAACTCTAGGTGGAACCGAATCTCAATTTCAACACCAGTCTCCTCGCCCCAGACCGCGACGCCGACCGCCCAGCTACCATTAGACGACTGTCGCCACAGGAGATGAATGGCCGACGTGCCAAGTGTCTCTGTTACAACAGCGACGAGCCCTTTTTTGTGGACATCGCTGCAAGCGCATCTTTTGGTTGGAGGTTGACGACCCGGCTTCTAAACAGGATGCTAACACTGACACGGGAGATCCGACGCCCACCGTCACTACAGACCAAGTTTGAGGGCAAGCATGTCGTCGGGGTGGGTGGGGGGTGTTATGGTCCCACCTTGATCCCGCCTTTGTCGCGCACGTCGCAAACTATTTCTCTATTTCTCTCTCTTTAACCTTTGAAATATCTCCACGGAACAGAACCCGTTGCCCTAGCAGCCGCCCAGATCGAGATGCGCGCGACCCCGCCCGTACCGCTCCGCCGCTCGACACCGCACGCCGCTCTGCCGCTGCCATAGCTCGTCGGGCCACTCGCTCTTCTTCTCTTGAGGACTTCCCTCCTCTTCCCCGGCGCACACACTCGCAATTTCGGGCCCGTAACATCTACTGATAATGATGATGAATTGATGATAAAATTTAATAAATTTGTGTTATGCCAGCTCTATGAATCCAAAGTATACTAGATCGCGCCTTTCACCTTCGAAATCCTTCACATTTGCCTATCTACTCACTTAATTGGTACAAAATTATATCTACCATCATTAGTAAAATGTTACGTAACATTCCTCTTATCCTTCATAATACATAAAAATCATCTCTATCTTCTGATCTAATTTCTGCACTTTAAACACTTGGAAATAAAGATTCAAACTATCTTCAATACCTTACGTTTGACATATGCCACGATGATAGTTCATCGAATATGATTATTTCTTAAGATTTTGAGTCCCTATTTCACTGAATTTCAGTGAACTTGGTATAATTTAAAAACTTCAATGATAACTTTGGTGGAAAAATATTTGATACAAATATATAATTGAAGCAGATGCCAATAATTTAAAAACTTCAATGAGAACTTTGGTGGAATAATATTTGATACAAATATACAATTGAAGCAGACTCCAATACGCCATCCTTGTTAATTACTATGATCTCCAATTTTACTGATCTCATTTCAGGGCAAATTACATTCATACCATGGATTCTTATGGTTATCTTCTCATCCAATGAAAAACTCATTTTAAAGTAAGTTACCGACACCTACAACTCTTACAATATTCATCAACTCATTCTTATTCTTTCATATTCTATTCTTAATACCATTTGCTTCTTCACTACACCTGTACACCATAATATTTCTTTGAGATATTCCAACCTGCAGATTCATAAGCATACTCCTAAAACAAATTCTTGCATAATATGATTAAAATAATCTCTTCCAAAGCTCATGATCAAAATGAAAAATTATATATATATATATTGGCCTCAAATGCTCCTCTGGTGCGCCTCGAATGCGCCGAGGTGCATCTAAGGTGTGCCCAAGGCACCTCGCTCGCCTCTGCCTAGGAGAGGCGAGGGGTTGTACGTTGGGTGCGCCTGGCACTTAAGGCGTACCTTTAATAACATAATTTGCAGATAATACTGTTTTGATCAATGAGACGCGCGAGGGTATAAACGTGAAACTTGAATCTTGGCGAGACACTTCAGAAAAGGGCAAAAACGACGGATAACTCCGAATATAAATTGGGTGATAAAGATTCAAGACATTTCTCGTAGTGAGTGCTTTAAATATATGGGATCGATAATTCAAAACAATGGAGATGTAGATAAAAATGTGATATATAGAACACAAGGAGGTTGGTTGAAGTGGAGAGGCACGACTGGGATCATGTGACGTAGAGTACCATTAAAACATAAAAATAACTTTTACTATATTGCAATTAGACCAGTGATGCTCTATGATTCTGAGTGTTGGGCAATGAATTGTGTACATGAGCAAAAACTGTGAGTTGTGGAGTTGAGAATGCTTAGGTGTATGTGATGCAGTGGTAAGGCAGACACGGGGTGAATTCGCTAAATGCACTCCTATATGCAAGACGTGTGATGTAAGTGCACAAGTGGTCAGCCAAAATTGCTAACAAGTAATTATTAATTATTATAGTAAATTAACAGGGCACGTGCGTTCACAAATATTTGAGTAAAAAAAATAACTATTAATTTCACAAAAACCGAGGCGCAAATATTTTTAATCAACCACAGAATACGCCCTGCAAATCATACGGCGAACAATACTAGTAGCAATAAAACATACAACCATCACAATACAAGTGCCAAGGTAAACAACTAAAAGGAAATGACTGTTACCACAATTTACGCGTGCATGCGGCAGTGAGGGAAGGTGAAAAGGCATCCAAGGCATCCACGGGCACGGCGACGTCGGGGTGGGCTGATTTGAAGTGGATCCACGACGGGCAGAAGAGGAAGGATTTGATGTGTCTAACGGAAGGGGGGAAGGATGGGCTGAACTTGAAGTGAAGAGGTAGAGTCGGGGTTGAGGTAAATGTGGCGGCTAACGGGAGAGGGAGGGGCGACGACTCCAACTTTGTGGAGACGGGACAGGGAAGGGGGAGGGAGGCTCGCGGAAGGGGAGTGAAGGGCTTACAAGAGAGGCAGCGGGAAGGTTGCAGGCGTCACACCATCGGACAGAGGAGAAGGGGGCTCGGCAGAGTGGGGGTCGGGCGGGGAAGACACGGCGGGCGCTGGGAAGAGGGGAGCAGGAAGGAGGAGAGGAAGGGTGGAGGGGATTACCGGAGGCTGATGATGGAGGCGGAGGGGGAAGTTGCCAACAGCGCACCGGGAGAAACGGGGAAGGCGTCGCACCTTTCCACAGACCGACGGTTTGGAGAAAATTCCAAACTCACGATCCCCCCATCAGAACCGGCGCCTCCCTTTTATAACCCTAGCATCAAAACCGTCGGCTAACTGCACACACAATCTAATAAACCATCTGATATGACGACTCTCACTGTTTTGGTCTGATCGGGGTTAAATACACTTCAAATTAAAAAACATAAAATATGAAAATGACTGGAAACGATCATCCAGACGCGACCACTGACTCCAATCGCTCGTCCGGGCAGCGGGTCACCGCCTCCTGCGGGAATATACGCGCGTCGGTCGTGGCGCGCCGTCAACTCCTCCCGGCTTAAAGGCACTCAACTCCGATGAGTGTAGGTGGTTGTACACGCTGAGCAGCTGTGGGGCGAGCCTCTGAAGATCCTCTGAGGAAATCCAAGTAACATCGTGCAAGGGCCGATCACTCCAGTTAACAAGATAACGTAGGGTATCTCGCCCGCCTGCGGCGTAAAAATCGTGACCGATGATCTGAAGCACGCCGCTCGTAGAAGCAGGTGGTACCAGTGTATCTCCGTTCGGCACTAATGTATCTTCGTCTGGAAGTGATGTATCTCCGTCTGACGATGATGTCGGTGGAACTGTCGGTGGTGCAACTCGATCTGCATGTCACGACGCCGCTGGTGATAACAAAGAGGGGCTGCTGGAGGCAATAGGAAGGGAAGGCTCAGGTGGTGGGGCCATGGCAGAAGAAGGCTTGGGCAGAGGTGTGGTGAGTGGGTCCACGTACACATGCTCCTCGTAGTAAGGAGTCAAATCCTCTAAGTTGAATACTCGGCTAATCCTCATACCATAAGGGATGTCAATCTCGTATGCGTTCGTACTAATTCGCCGCACGACTGCATAGGGGCCAATTCTGCGTGCGCTTAATATTTTTGCTGGTCCATGTGGGACCCTCTCAGATCGAATGCGAATTAATACCTGTTCTCCTGCCTCAAAGATTTGTTCCCACCTGTGCTGATCTGCTTGATTCTTATAATAATCATTACTAATTGCAATCTTTTTACGAACCGACTGGTGTAGTGCATGCACATGTTGAATGAAAGACTCGACCGACTCACTAGGCCTGGACCCTAGGAGAATATCCACCAAATCAACTGGACTCCTAGGTTCATACCCTAATATGATATGAAACGGACTCAAGCCCGTGGTCCCATTGACTGAGCTATTGTATGCAAATTCGGCTATAGGAAGGACAGAATCCCAGGTTGTCGGACTATCTCCGACTAGGCAACGAAGAAGGGTTCCAAGACTACGGTTAACCACTTCAGTTTGTCCGTCCGTTTGTGGGTGGTAGGCGGAGGAAAACTTCAAGGTCGTACCTGTTTTTTTCCATAAAGTCTTCCAGAAATAGCTTATGAATCGCACGTCGCGATCAGAAACCATGGAGATGGGAAGACCATGGTACTTAAATACCTCTTTGAAGAATAACGTCGCCACGTGAGAGGCATCAGCGGTCTTACGGCAAGGAATGAAATGCGACATCTTGGAGAATCGATCAACTGCAACAAATATCGAGTCGAGATTCCTCAAGGTGCGAGGGAGCCCGAAAACAAAATCCATACTAATATCCGACCAGGGTCTCTCAGGGACGGGAAGTGGAGTGTAAAGCCTCGTGGGCTGTCGAGTCCCCTTTGCCGTCTGGCAAACTCTACAATGTCTCACTACTCTGGTGACATCTTTCTTGAGGTCGGGCCAAAAGAAACGGTCCTCAACTATCGCAATCGTCTTGTCTCTTCCAAAGTGCCTCGTAGCTCCTCCTGCGTGTAACTCCCAGATAAGGAAATCTCTGAGGGATGACTGAGAAATGCAGATGCGAGAACCCATAAATAAATACCCATTAGATATCGAATAACCCAAACAAAGGTCGGGCGAGTCCATCAAAAGCGCGAAATAAATATCCCCAAAATCAAGGCACTCTGGGTAAGCGTGAACTAGCTGCTCAAACCCCACTACTCGGGTGCTCATAGTGTGGAGGATGCTAACTCGGCGACTCAATGCGTCTGCCAGTTTGTTCTCAACACCTGCACGGTGCTTAAGAACATAGTGAAACTCCTGCATATACTCCACCCACTTGGCGTGGCGGTGACCCAATTTCTTTTGGGAATCGAGATATCTCGGGGCCTGATGGTCAGAATATAAAATGAATTCTTTGTGCAAAAGATAATGTCGCCAATATCACAGTGCATGTACAATAGCATAGAACTCCCGATCATAGTTTGTGTATTTCTGTCGGGCTTCGTTCAACTTTTCACTAAAATAGGCTACTGGGTGGCCTTCCTGACTAAGGACTGCGTCGATACCCACTCCCGAAGCATCACAAGCTACTTCAAAGGGCTTGGAAAAATCTGGTAAGCGTAAAACGAGAGCAGTAGACAGTTTCTCCTTGATCACCTATAAAGCTTGAGTGGCAGCATTTGTCCAAACAAATTCTCCCTTACGAAGACAGCTCGTAATGGCTCAGACAAACCTCCTATAAAAGGTGGCAAGTCCATGAAAGCTACGAGCCTCATGAATGTTCGAGGGGATATGCCACTCTCGAATCGCCCTGACCTTGTCAGGGTCGACAGAAATACAAGATGCTGATACAACATAACCTAAGAAATGAACGGACGTGTATAGGTACGTGCACTTCTTCAAGTTGATGTATAGATGCTCCTTTCGGAGGAGATCGAACACCAGACGAATGTGGCGTAAATGCTCAGTGCGACTCCGACTGTATATCAAAATATCAACGAAATATACGACCAAGAATTTGCCCATATAGAGTCGCAAAACCTGAGTCATCACCCTCATGAATGTACTGGGTGCGTTCGATAAGCCGAACGGCATCACCATCCACTCGTACAAGTCGTCCTTTGTCTTGAAGGTTGTCTTCTACTCATCCCCGTCTCTAACTCTGATCTGGTGGTACCCGTTGCGAAGGTCGATCTTCGCAAAGATCTGGACACCAGTCATCGAATCCAGGTCATCGAGGCGGGGAATCGAAAAACGATACTTCACCGTGATCTTATTTATGGCACGGCTATCAATGCACATGCGCCAGCTACCGTCCTTCTTCGAAGTCAGAAGGGTTGGCACGGCGCACAGGCTTAGACTCTCTTGTATAAACCCTTTTTGCAAAAGTTCATCAACTTGCCGCTTTAGCTCGGCATGCTCAGTTGGGTTAAACGATAGAGTGGCAGATTGGACAAAGATACCCTTGGGATCAAATCAATCGCATGTTGGATGTCCCTCAGTGGGGGAAGCTCATCGAGGAGCTCCTCGGGCATAATGTCCATAAAGCCATCCATCAACTGCTGAACATCCGGATTAATAATCTCGGCCTCGCTAGGGGTCTCGGTCGCCAACGTGGCTGTCACAATAAACATGATCCTAGTATCTAGGCTCTCTCTCAAGAAATCACCCCTTCTCAGGATATGCAAGGGTCTCGACGATCCCCCACAAACTGACCAGTCAACCTTGCCCTTGGGAGGAACCCTGGGCTGAGTCGGGGTGAGAGTAATCTTTCGACCCTTGTCAAAAAATACGCACGTGTTGGAACGACCATAACACGTGGCGTCACGATCTTAAAGCCAGGGTCTCTCTAGAAGAACGTGTGCGACATCCATACGGATAACGTCGCACCAAACCCGGTCCTCAGTAGACGCTAATCGGATTGGCACCAGGCACCGCTGTGTAACTTGTATGGTGGACTTGTCCACCCAAAAGACACGATAAGGACAAGGATGGGGCTCAGCAGTAAGCTGCATCCTCTCCAACCCTTTCTTAGCAATAATATTTACGCAGCTACCACTATCGATGGCGAGCTTGCAGGGTCCTCCTGCGCTCTGGAAGTAAGTGAAAAAGATAGTGGTGCGACGCCAATCTTCTTCAGCACGTGGGGTGTGGAGGATGCGACGGAGGCCTCCTACCTCTAGCGATCTCTCAGCATCGCTCTCCCAACCATCCTCAACAATAGTCGTAACCTCCTCAGTGGCGTCGCCCTCAGCCTCAACGCTGGGCTCGCCAGAATCCTCAATCAGCAGGTTCCTGGTAGGGCATTGGGCTGTGAAATGCCCTATGCCGGAACAACGATAGCATTGGACGCCCCCAGGTTTGGGGCCTCCTGAAACAATAGCTTTCCCTGTCGCATTTGTGGGTGGGCGAGGGGTGGCAGGAGTCATGGCAGGGACGGGCTTCCAAAATGTGGAAGCATCGGGTCTAGTGGAGGCCTGTCTCGGGCCGGCTGAGCGCAAATACTGCTCGTTTTCTAGGGCAAGCTGAAAAACCTGCTCAACTGACTCCATCCTATGGGGAATTAGTTCCCTTCGGATGTCTGATCTAAGACCCGCACGAAAGCGCGAAGCAGTAGCAATGGGCTCATGTCGTTGTGAACTACAAGTTCGTCAAATCGAGACATGTAATCAGCAACAGAAAGAGTACCGTGACGTAGCGCGTACAACTGATCTAACAGCTGATCTCGATAGGAAGCAGGAAGATACTTATCATGTAGGCGCTGCTTCATCTCATCTCATTGGGTAATGGGGTAATAGCCATCACGCTCCAAGGACGTCTCCAGACTCGACCAATAAATCTTTGCTTGGACAATTAGCTTCATCTTCACGAACCGTACTCGCTTCTCGTCGTTCATCTCAAACCAGTCAAAGTAGTGGTCCATGTCCATGAGCCAATCGCTGAATGCCTTCGAGTCCAAGTGAACATCGAAGGTAGGAGCATCAATACGGATCCGTCGGGTAATGTCATCCTCCTCTGGAGTCATTCCTCGACGGGGCTCACAGAAGTCACCATATTTGTCATCATCGTCATAGTCATATCGGTGTCTATCCCTTCGACGAGGTGGTGGAGGACGTGGCTCATCCAAAGGGCGATCTCGTCGAAACTCGAAACCACGACGATAATTTGCTCTTGGTGGGGGTGAGAAATTTCGGTGAGGATCGTCTCTACCACGTCTTCGGGGAGGGGGTGTGGCATCTCGAAGGTCCTCAAGAGGTTCCTCATTAGGTATAGGGTTCATTCGATCTCTTGGTTTCTCTAACTGGTCTACCCTCGTACTAACCCTCGCGATATCACCTCTAAGTGTGTCGAATTGGACGCTCATTTGATCAAATCGATTAAGGACAAGCCTTAGGAATTCCGCGTGCGTCATGTCCGTCTGAGAGCTAGTGGGCCTATCGTCGGGATGATTTTGACTAGACATGGACTGACGATAATCCCTACCACTACGTAGCATGCAATGACCCTAACTTAGCCCTCTGATACCAAATTGATGAAGTGGTAAGGCAGACACAGGGTGGATTCGCTAAATGCACTCCTATATGCAAGACAAGTGCTGCAAGTGCACAAGTGATCTGCCAAAATTGCTAACAAGTAATTATTAATTATAATAGTAAATTAACAGGGCACGTGCGTTCACAAATATTTGAGTAAAAGAAAACAACTATTAATTTTACAAAAATCGAGGCGCAAATATTTTTAAGAACCCACAGAATACGCCCTGCAAAAAATACGGCGAACAATACTAGTAGCAATAAAACATACAACCATCACAATACAAGTGCCAAGGTAAACAACTAAAAGAAAATGACTGTTACCACAATTTACGCATGCAGGCAGCGGTGAGGGAAGGTGAAAAGGCATCCAAGGCATCCACGGGCACGACGACGTCAGGGTGGGCTGATTTGAAGTGGATCCACGACGGGCGGAAGAGGAAGGGTTTGTTGCGGCTAAAGGAAGAGGGGAAGGGTGGGCTGCACTTGAAGTGAAGAGGTAGAGTCGGGGTTGAGGTAAATGTGGCGGCTAACGGGAGAGGGAGGGGCGACGGCTCTGGCTTTGCGGAGACGGGACAGGGAAGGGGGAAGGGGGGAGGCTCACGGAAGGGGAGTGAAGGGCTTACAGTAGAGGCAGCGGGAAGCTTTTCGGCGTCACACCAGCGGGCAGAGGCGAAGGAGGCTCGGCGGAGTGGGGGTCGGGCGGGGAAGACACGGCGGGCGCTGGGAAGAGGGGAGCAGGAAGGAGGAGAGGGAGGGTGGATGGGATTACCGGAGGCTGATGATGGAGGCGGAGGGGGAAGTTGTCGGCGTCGCACCGGGAGAAACGGGGAAGGCGTCGCACCTTTCCACAGACCGACGGTTTGGAGAAAATTCCAAACTCGCGATCCCCCCATCAGAACCGGCGCCTCCCTTTTATAACCCTAGCATCAAAACCGTCGGCTAACTGCACACACAATCTAATAAACCATCTGATCAGACGACTCTCACTGTTTTGGTCCGATCGGGGCTAAATACACTTCAAATTAAAAAACATAAAATATGAAAATGACTGGAAATGATCATCCGGACGCGACCACTGACTTCGATCGCTCGTCCGGGCAACGGGTCACCACCTACCGCGGGAATATACGCGCGTAGGTCGTGGCGCGCCGTCAGTATGTTATGTTATTAAAGGCGCGCCTCAAGCGCCAAGCGCACCAGACGCACAACACCCCACTTCTGTCAGGAAAAGGCGGGCAAGGTGCCTGAATTGGGCGCCCAACCCAATTCACTGAAATTCGGTGAATTGGGCGCCCAATTCACTGATTTTATGTTTTTTCATTTTTGCGCCTCATGTGCCACAAGCATGCGCCTAGGCTCCAGAACCCCTTTGTGCCTTGGTGCGTCTTGCGTCTTTAATAACATAGGATCTTAGTTATTAAAGGTGCAATGCGCACCGAGGCGCAAAAGGGTCTTGGAGCCTAGACACAAGGCTCAAGGCGCAAGTGCGCGCCTGACGAAGGCAAGGCGCAACCATATTAAGTTAAATAATCAGCATCAAACATCACTTCATCTTCTTAATCATATTTTTCATCTATTCTACTCATTAATAATTCATTACTATCATTTATATCTCTTAAAAAAAATCAATCGTATCTCATGCATCATATATAGATCTCAACGCTCGATTATGTTTCACAAACACTAAATTATGCAAAAAAAATATTGAATTCTTAGTTCTTACACTATTTCTTTTCTTATTTTGAAAAAAAAAATTACAATAGAAATTGCACCTAGACGTGTCTTTTATGCTCCAAAGGCGCGAACCTCTGAACCTGGTGAGCCTTGAGCCTCAGGTACACCTGAGGCGTGCCTCTAACAACTAGGCATAGGATGGATGTGTGAACACACGAAATTGGATGACATTAGGAATTAAAGTATCAGGGATAAGACAAAAGTGACACCAATTGTAGACAAGATGCGAGAACTCGATTAAGATGGTTCAGACACATACAAAGGAGATCATTAGAGACAAATGTTAGGCGTTGTGAGAGTTTAGCCACTAAGAGGGGTAGACAAAAAAAGGTTTGGAATAAAAATATAAGGAAAAATATGATGTAATTAGGCATTAGTGAGGTTATAACTAAAGAAAGGGCGCAATCGATCTGCATAGGGCGAATGTGGACGGCCGCCCACACTGAATTTTAAAAAGATTTGCTTACTAATATAAAATCCTTTTTAAAGAACTAATAAATAAATATATTTCATACTTATTATGAAGTACTTAAATTTGTTCAACTCAGTTGGTAGAAAATGAAAAGCTGTTTCACTGGATGATCGAGACCTGTACAGGGCAATTTTTATAATTTTTATGCGGCCTTTTTCTACTTCCAATTTCTCAAGTTTTTTTCCTCTTAATATTTATATTATTTTTTTCTAATGGTAATAATTGCTTTGAAGTGGGAATTTGTGAAATGATTGTCATTTATTCTATTCATAATCTTTATTTAAAATTAATTTGCTAAACAATTATTTAGAAATATCACCCCAAGTGTGAACAATAATATGTTAAGGTATTACAACAACACTCAAGCCTTTATCCCACTACAGTAGGGTCAGCTTATGGATCCTTTGTCGTCGTTGTGTCATATCTTGTCATAATCTCACTAATGCCTAAGTGTATCATGTCTTTCCTTACAGTGTCATTCCAAGTCTTTATTGGTCTACCCCTCCCTCGTTTAACATGCCAAGTGACTAGACTCTCACAACGCCTAACAAATGCCTCTAATGGTCTCCTTTGTACGTGTCCAAACCATCTTAGACGAGCTTCTTGCATCTCCACAACAGTTGGTGCTACAACTGTCTTATCCCTGATACTTTCATTCCTAATTTTATCCAATCGAGTGTGTCCACACATCCGCGTAAGCATTGTCATCTCCGCAACTCCCATTTTTTGCTCATGTACACAGTTCATTGCCCAACACTTAGAACCATAGAGCATCGCAGGTCTAATTGCAGTACGGTAAAACTTGCCCTTAAGTTTTAGTGATACTTTACGATCACATAAGATCCCTGACGCGCCTCTCCACTTCAACCAACCCGCTTGGATTCTATGTGTCACATCTTTATCAATACCTTCGGCTTTTTGAACTATCGATTCAAGATATTAAAAACACTTCCTGCGAGAAATATCTTGATCACCCAACTTAATAACAAAGTCATCTGTCCTTCTTGTACTGCTAAATTTAAGCTTCATATACTTCGTCTTTGCCCTGCTCAACCTAAAACCCTTATTTTCTAAAGTATCTCGCCAAGATTCAAGTTTTGTGTTTACACCCTCGCGTGTCTCATCAACCAAAATGATATTATCCGCAAACAATAAACACAAAGGTATTGCTTGTCTGATATGCCTGGTGAGCACATCTAAGATAAGGGTAAAGAGATAAGGGCTTAAAGCTGAACCTTGATGTAAACCAACAGTGATAGGGAATGCCTGTGTTAATCCTCCAAAAGTCCTCACCCTTGTCACTGAATTTGTATACATATTTTTGATTGTTTGAATACATGATATATTAACACCTTTCTTTTCTAAGACTCTCCTCAAGATCTCTCTTGGAACTATATCATAAGCCTTCTCAAGATCAATAAACAACATGCAAATCTTGTTTTCTTTCTTGATAGTTGTCAATGAGTCTCCTCAAGATATGTATAGCTTCCATGGTCGACCTCCCTGACATGAATCCAAATTGATTTTTCGAGATATTAGTCTCTTGTCTTAATCTTCTTTCTATTACTCATTCTCATAGTTTCATGATATGACTCATCAATTTAATTCCTCTGTAATTAACACAATTTTGAATATCTCCTTTATTCTTATAAAAAGGTGTCAAGATACTCTTTTCATTGGGCTGTCATCCTCTTTGACTTCAATATCTTATTGAAAAAACATGTAAGCCGCAAAATTCCTTCATTTCCTAGACATTTCCATACTTTGATGGGTATACCATCTAGCACAATCGTCTTTCCATTTTTCATCTTATATAGAGCATCTTTTACCTCTGATAATTGAATTTTATGATAAAACGTTTGAGTATTATGACTAATATGTTAAAGTATTATGACTAATAAAAAAGCAAGTCTATAAAAAAAATTATTGTAAATAATTCTTATGTGACATTAAGCATAATTGACTTATTTTCTATTATATTTGTCAATTTATTTTTGTGAATAATTTTATATATCGCCCGTACTAACAGAAAATTTTGCGCCTACCACTGGGCGCAATGGCAACAAAGAATCCATATAGCCGACCCCACTATGGTGAGATAAAGGCACGAGTATTGTTGCGGTAAACAATTATGGAAAGTTGAAGGGCTTGTATACATATCCTTAAATAATTATTCTTTTTAATAAAAAAAATAATACCATGGGGAGCCATATATATTGTTCTTCTTGAATAATGCTAGAGGAAAATAGCTCAAGAAAACATATAATAATCCATATGATCTTTCTAAGTCCCCATTGGCACATCTTATAACTACAAATGATACATGATATTAACTTCAAAATTGTCAAAGAAGTTACTTTATAATTCAAATCTAATTGTTTAACATTCATTATATTGGTTAAAAAATACTATTTTTTGCATGGCAAATGGACTTGTCTTAAATTTCAGTTTCAAAATACTATTACATTTAAAACAACCATAAGCACTTAATTATGGAAAGTTGAAGGGCTTGTATACATATCCTTAAATTATTATTCTTTTTAATAAAAAAGAATGCAATAGGGAGCCATATATATTCTCTTTTTATATTGTTCTTGTTGAATAATGCTAGAGGAAAATAGCTAAAGAAAACAAATAATAATCCATATGATATTTTAAGTCCCAATTGGCACATCTAATAACTAGAAATGATACATTATGCTAACTTCAAAATTCTCAAAGAAGTTACTTTATAATTCAAATCTATTTATTTAACTTTCATTTTATCGGTTAAAAAATACTATTTTCTGCATGGCAAATGGACTTGTCTTAAAATTTCAGTTTCAAAATACTACTACATTTAAAACAACCATAAACCCTTAAAATCTAATAGTTAATAGCAGCGAGTTTTCATTTCATTCAATAAGAATCAAGACTAATTTTCAATATCACTCAACCTTCACCAATACTATTATTCATACTAAATTTGGTTCAGTTATCCAGATTGCTTTATTCCAGGTATCTCAATTATGCTAAACTCATCCTCTTAAGCTTCTTAGTCATCTCCTTATGCATATGAAATCAATCTGTGTTAGTAATGCCTTTGGACAAAACCAAATTATAGATATCCTTGTCAAAATTGCTTTGTAAAAATACCTCCGCTAGATATCTACAGAGAGGTAGTTCTCTGATTTCAGTTGTTGAAGATAATTCTGACCCAAAACACAAATTGCATAATTCCTCATGCGAGTTCAGTACCTCAGTTGATTGTCCAAGTCTAATGTTTGGATGTAGCAAATCATCACAGCAACTCAAACAGTGATGTAGCCTTTGTTGTTTTAAAACTTCTCTAAGAAAACTTTTGAACAAATTTTTCCCAAATTTACTTTGGTATGAACAGAGACCTGAAAATGGCATTGAATATCTGTGAGTTCGGCTTGAAGACTATTGAGAGGTATGTGAGTAGGGCTCTTTGCAGTCATTGATACTATCTTGATTTTCTTGTAATGCTTTCGAAGTTCTTCCATTTGACTTCCATAACCGACCAATTTGTCATCCAAGGTCATGCTTTAAATTGATTCGACTTCATTGATTTCCCGTAATTAGTCTCTAGATTACTTATGATGCATAGGGAAATCCTATGTAGTGTTTAATTACAAACACCATTTTACTTTGCTTGCAATTCATGTAGATGAAAATACAACTGCATTAAGTGTTTCATTAGCTAGGTTGATGAGACATCTTAGGATTGTTCATAAAAAAAATAAAGTCCAACAATATCACTGGCGTTCAGCTTTATTTTCTATTTTTGCATGTAGAATTATCACATTAAACAAATTCTACCCATACATTTGTATAGTAGTTGTACTCCTGCACAATTTCAAAGCTTACACGGTTAATAATGAGTCAATTATAATAACAAAACCCCCAGAAAGGGAATATGACAAGAATACTTTCATAGAAAACACACTGAACTAGACAACATTAATCGAGGAATTTAATCAAAAACTGGAATCAAGTGAATCAATAAATTTGCTAGGAAATGTGGAATATTATTTTTGAACTTTCATAAAGAAGAGAGTAACAAAAATCAAGCATGTTATGAGATAAGTTAAACAAGCACAGTCTTGGTTGATAAAAAAATCACCAAATTCAAATGAAATGGGAAGAGGACTCCAAAGAATTTTGCATGTCTTCAAAAGGTCTTGCAGAATGATCATAATTGAAATCAATGACACAACATTGTATTGAACACAGAATTAACCCAAATAATAGGACAAATGCTGGATACTTATTAAATGGATTTTCCTCGGCCGATTCAAAATATAATACATGCAACGCTTAGATTCACATGATTGATAATTTGGAAGCAATTTACAGCCTAAACCACAATAGGAAAATAATCAAGGAGAACTATAGATTCAATAATTTGGAGTACTCAATCCGTAAGGGCCAATTTGAAATTGATATTTTTTATTATAAATCAGATGGTACTTCTAAAAATAACCATGACATTCCTACAACCATCTCAAGGCTAACATGATGCTTAATTAAGAAAGAGAATTGTTAAAGAGACCACAGTTTTGGCTAATCTCACCGCTTTGTTAAAAGGCACCACACTTTCTCAAATTTTGTTAAAGACACTCAAAATTGTTAATTACACTGCAAAAGTGTTAAAGGCACCGCACTTGAATTTCAATAAAAAAAAGATAAATCTTAGATCGTCACATCTTCAGGTTCCTATAAAAATCAAAACAATTCTGTGACATGTACATTGATGCTCATGTTTGTACAAATCATGCCAGAGTCATCAAGATTTAAAAAAAAACTTATTTCAACCATAGGATACTAAAATACCAATCAAGCCCAAAAATATAAGAGAACGCAGATAAACAATAGATGAGAATAAAAAAAAAGGTTTCTTAGAATGCATATTTCCCAATAAAATAAGGGAATGCTTGAATGTAAAGTAAGTTTATTAAAAACTGTAGCTCTTCAAACTTCTTATAGCACTAGATCTTTCCCACTAAACTATAGTTTGAATATGTAACATCTAACCTTTCCTATTCTGATCAAGTATCAGGAGTGGGTGGGTGAGGGTAGAGTTAAAACATTATTGAGATAATTACTCAGGGCTATAAATCTAGCAATCTGAGGGGTCAGCGCCAAGGTTGTCAAGATCGAGATCTTACCTAGGATCGGGAGGCGTCCCTAAGACCGTAAAACATAGGATCGACACGGATCGTAGGATCGACACGAATCGTAGGATCGACACGGATCGTAAGGTCGTATTATAATATTAAAAAAAAATTTATATTTAAACACAATAGCTGATTATATTTAAAAAACAAAAACATGAAAAAAAATGTAACAATCAACATTAGACAAATATTAGTATAAAAGACCCTGTAAATAATGCACACCAATATACCATCACATCAAAATATAATACGAGTATATTTAAATATTCAAATATTGAGAAAAGCAAAAAGTGTTCAATTCAAATTTAAATAAAATCATTCAAGGCAAAATTCAAATTTTCCCCAAAATCATATTCCTCTCCTTCAACCAACACTTGCTCTTTTTCCTCTCTTGCAGCAAGTTCTTCAATAAAATCAGGAATATCCAACTCCGCTTCATGTGGAGCATCTACTTCATAAGTGTCCCCAAGATCATTCAGACTGTCTTCTTTTATCTCCAGCAATCCACTCACATCTGAAGGGATATCATCAAAATTGAAATTATCAGTACTTTTTTTTTATTTTGCCCAATCTTGAATTGGTCATCACAAAGATGATATCATTCATTGTCTTTTGCTTTAAGTGATTTCTTCTCTTAATGTGCACCTAAAAAATTCAAATAAGTTAATATACATAACATAATTTGAATGAAATATAAAAAAGATTTCTTATTTTTTAAATTATACCATTTCAAAGGCACTCCAGTTCCTCTCACATCCAGAGAAACTACATGTCAAACTTAACACACGAAGAGCAAATTTTTGAAGCTCTGGATGTTCCTCCCCATATGAATCCCACCACGCTGCTGGAGTTTTGATATTAATTCCAGTTTTGACAACTATAGATCTAAAAATTGCCTTTTATTCTTAAAATCTTGAAGTTGACTATCATTTTTTGAAATTACATCTATATTTCCCCCTGTTATTCTTTCTATACAGTCATATAGTCCACGCTTTACTTCATAATCAGCTTTAAATGAAGGATTGTAATGAAATTTGGGGTTCAAATAATAGCCAGCAACATGCAAGGGCCTATGGAGTTGCTTGTCCCATCTTGCATCAATAACATCTCATATTGATTGATAACTAAATAATGAAAAAAATTGAAATAGGTTAAAATCAAGATACAAATAAATAATGCTACAATTAATTAATTACATAAAAAAAACTTACTATTTTTGCACACCATCAAAGGCATGTGCAATTTTCTCTTTGGCCCTATCCATTTCCTCATAAATGAATCTCATGGCTGGCTTCTCATCTGAATCAACCAACTGAAGCACCTTTATCAATGGATATGCCCCCTTCAAGTAAATAACAATATTCTTCCAAAACTCTTTATCCATAATCACATCTTCAATCAGTTTTCCATCTCTTGAACCAGCAAACCGACTACCCTTCCATTCATCTGAATTAAAAATTCTTATCAATGCAAGTTTCTTGTCATGAAAGCATCCCAAAATTAAGTTTGCAGTGACAACGCGAGTCATTCCAGATCTCACCAAATCTTTTTTTTTTGTAAAAAATTTCAAGATTGGGATGAGACTAGTTCTTGAATAAATATAAGTTGTAATTTTCCTAGCCTTTGGAATTGTTTCATGATGAACATATATCTTCTTCTCTATATTCTCCAACATCAAGTCAATCCAATGCGCTGCACAAGGTGTCCAATATAACTTTTTCCTTTTGGCCATCAACATTTCTCCAGCAGCTTTGTAGTTTGCAGCATTATCTGTCACTACTTGGACAACATTTTTTCACCTACCTCCTCAACAATGTCATCAATCATCTTAAAAATCCTTTCTGTTGTTTTAGTTATATGAGATGCATCAATAGATTTAAGGAAAACTGTTCCCATAGAACTGTTCACTATGAAATTTATTAGTGTTCTTCTTTTATCAGTCCACCCATTTGTTATTATTGTGCATCCCATCTTCTTCCAATGAACTCTATGTTCAACAAGCGTCTCCATTGTCAAATCATATTGTTGCTTCAGATATTTGACCCTAATTTCATGATAAGATGGTGGTTTGAAACTCAATCCATGTCTTGAAATAGATTCACACATTTTATGGAATTAGTCACTCTTTACCACATTAAATGATATAGCGTTATTGTAGATGAAAGAAGCAATATCATTAAATGCTTCCTCTCGCACCCCCTTTTTAAAAATATTGTTGATTGTGTTTTTTCACTTCTCTTAAAAAAACTAGAAGAGTTTTTATCATCTATTTTTCTCTTCACACTTCCACTTGACTCTCCTTTTACGGGGGGATTGTTTTCTTCAATAATCTATCTTGCAAACCAACTAAAATCCCTCATGTTTCTTTTTTTTTCAAATCTTCTGGCACGGCCCTACAGGCTCCAACATCTTTTTGGGTTCCCGCCAAATGATGTTTTAAACGATAAAACCCTCCGGTCACTACTTTCTCACAAAATTTGCATTTGATTTTCCTAACATCTCCCTCAAATGGAATGTCATACTTCCATCCAATATCACTTCTAGAACCTGCAGCAGTCATTTGCATTCTAGATCACATACGAGCATCAGCATTGTTACTCCCAAATGCACTATTTGAAGCACCACTTGAAGCCATTTTTAACACAATAATAAACTACAAGGTACAAGCTTTAACAATTAACTGTATAAGTAGAACCTGAGCTTGAAGCACCACTCGAGAAGGGAAGAGGCAGGGAAGAAGCTATGCTTGAAGATCCACAGAAATCCACTAAGCAGCGCTTGAAGAACCACGGGAAGAAGTTGTGTGGCCCGCGTTAGAAGACATGAACAGCCGCGTGATGAGCTTGAAAAGGGAAGAAGCCGTTTTTACACGCGCTTTTAACATTGTTGGTCAACACGATAGTGATGGGAACACGGACAAGGAAAAGCGCCTTACAGCAAAGGACTGCCAGTGCCAGAGCGCCGCCTCTTGATGCTGTGAGCTCCTCCATACAATTTCATTCCCTCGGTTGCTGGTTTCCTGATCTGCGGAGGTGGGAAGAGGAGGGATTTCGTGATCCTCCAGGATCACGATAAGGATCTCCAAGGAAAACTTCGCCAGACCAACCTTTTCGAAGAGGAAGGTCACCTAAAGCAGCGGTGTTGAAGAAAGCAGGAGTCGTGAAAGCGGTGTCGAAGAAAGCAGGACTCGTGAAATCATCGAATCGCAGCACTGGGAGAAGAGGATGTTGTGCGAGCAAGAGTGATACTGTGATTAGGTTATTTGGGAGGAGTTAGTTTATAGCTCAATTAAACAAAATTGTGGTGTGAATAGCCATTTTACAATTGCCTTAAGAAATCATAAAGAAAAGAATTAGCATTCATAAAGTGATTGCAACTTAGGTTATTTGCCTAGCTACAAACGTTGAAGGTCTTAGCTTTGATCTTTGGATCAACCCAACAGCTCTACAAATCAAGTTCACCAAGAGTTCAAAAGTAATGCAATTTTATTTTCTGCATAGCATGTGGCATAGTCTAATTGAATAATCACTCCTCCACACCACACTCCCTGAAAAATTGTGAGTTGGGCAATGAAGTATTGTTGCCATCGTTAGGATACTGTGCACATGAAATCCCATGTCAATTCAACAACTGATTATATATATTATTAATTAAGTACTCTTTCTTTATTCACAATTCTAACGGTAATCCTCCACCTTTCCTTTATATTGAGCATCCTCTTGATCCTCCAGCATTTCACATATTCTCACGGGTAAGAGACATCAAAAACTAGGATGAATGTTGACAAACAATCGCGGCTAAACACACACTCAATCATTCCACTTAAGCCCAAAGATCTTTCACCATAACGCCTTTATGGCTGAAAAGAACAGAGGCGGCAAAGATCACCAGAAGTCCCATCACACACCCAGCGGCCTAGTGTCCATGACTGGGGACGACCTTACTCAATGGTGGCTGAAAACAATGAAGAAAGACAAAGACAACTGGAAATCCCACCCCACACCCAAGAGCTTGTCAGAAGAACTCCCTTTCAAAAATGCCACAGTTTTCTGATTCCAAGTGAAATTGGAAGGAGAGAAAATAAAGAGCTCAAATGAGAGGGTAATATTAATGCTTCTATTGTTCTCAAGTCGGGTAATATATATGCAAACAGAGATCAGGTCACCATCACATGGTGAAACCTAGATATTCGAGTGGTGTCAAGAAGAAGTGCATGTGTCAACACCGTCGTCAGTCTGTCGCTCAGGCACCATATGTGTAGTGATGAGGCGATACCCGCGGTTATGAGGAAAAGGATCGGGATTTCTAAGAAATGAGAAGATTTGTCGGTCTAAACAAAGATTTGCCTCTCTAAACAAAGATTTGCCTCTCTAAACGACAAAGATGATGTGCCTACCCTCTCGATGGAGCGGTAAGTAGTGGAAAAAGTAGACTCGTTGAAAACAAGACAAATTCAACTTAACCAATACTTTCACGGAGGAGTGGTGCATAAGAAGAGTTCTCGCAGAGTAATGTGTGGCGTAAGCGAGATGATCCTTGTAAAGAGAGAAGTAAAGAAGGAGAAGAGAGAAAAGGGGGAAGCGAGAAGAGCAAGGGAGAAAAACAAAAGGGAGAATTGGCCATAAAACACTAGCATAAAAGGCATCAAGATGAACAACTGAGCAACCGAAATGCATAACTTATTATGAGTGTCGAGTGAATCCATATCATCTGGAGGCGCCTTAGTGAGGGCTTCTCGGCTAGCGACATGTGACGCAAAAAAAGTGGTAATATGAGGGAAGTGGTAAGGAGGGGTACGCCGTTCGACATTTGGCATTTTGTGCTCGACGTTCAGCGCTCGGGTGTGTAAGGTTGAGCGAGCCAATAATAAAGACATTGAGTTGTTTAGGGACAGACTTGGTTAATGCTTTAGAGGTTCGTGCAATATTTGATGGCGACATGTATGGCATGATGCGATGGAGATATAGCTAATTAAGGCTCCATTTGTTTGGGCGTTTCGTTGCTCCGTTTTGAGCAAACGCCGCCGGAAGGAGGAAAAACAAATGAACCTCCGGCGGCGTTTGCTCCATTTCCACCCGCCCCCCTTGAGAAACGCCCCCAAAAAGCTCCGTTTGGAACAGCCACCTTCCCCCTCCGGTTCGAACACTCCGTTTCCACCCGCCGGATCGACCCGTCACCGCCGAACCAAATGAAGCCTAAGTATCAAATCCAATCAACACCAAGTAGACACACATTGCGTGGTAGGCTGTTATCTATTATCTGATAGTGACACTAACACATGCACCTGTTCCTAACACCACAAAAATCTAGGTTCCAATATGTGATAGTGACCCGATCCTTGTTTGCATATATCAATATGATAACAATAGAGGCATCAATATCATCATCGCTTTTGAGCCCTTTTTACCTCGTCTTCTTTCAATTTTAGTTGGAATCAGAAGATCTTGGCATTTATTAGTGGGGGAGAATGTTTGGCAAGCCCTTCGAGTGTGCAGTGGAACCTCCGGTGATTTTCATAAACCTCCATTGTTCTCCACCACCATTAAGTAAGGTTGTCCCGATCACAAACATTTTAGATTCCAACACTTTCATAGAGTGACAATGACTGCAAGAAACATCCAATAACAAACACTGAGAAAAACACATTTGCATAATGTGTTCCTACATGGAGTCCCCCGTGCACCCTATGCTGGTATTCAAACACAAGTTTGTGCTAGCAGATGGAAAAAAATAAAATTAATATAGTAATTTATAATAAAACAAATAAATATTTTTCAAATTTAAACATGCGAAGAGACAAACCATTACAAACAGACAAACATGTCTGTCGGTAATCAAACACTTATACAAGAAATTAAAGAGAAGAAAATAAAATGAAAATTTGTAGAAAGTAAATAACACAGTGGATTGGGTCGATAAAACATTCCTACTCCACAACAAATGCATTAGAGCAATTAATTGTTCTTTGTTAAGATATGCAATTAGAAGATTAAACGGTTTACATAGAGAAACCATAGATCAATTTAAAATACAGAAAAGAACAACATAATCCTGAAAATTTGAAGGGGCATGGGTATTCTTTAGTTTACACATCTATACCATGTAACTGCAAAAATAACAAAGGACAACACACTATAATATTTATAATTAAAAGAAAGTAAGCGCATTAAAGTGATTCAATGTCACTGCTCCCCTTTAAGAGCAACGCCATGAATAGATTTCTCCTCAGTCCACAGCAAAATGTAGAATTGGGATCTTTTTAGTACTCGTCTCTATTGGATAAAGATATTAAGCCTTCAAAATATCCAAAAAAATTACTCTTTGGTAAAAAAAAATTAAGGAGTTAATATAGTGCACTCTTTTTCCATTACTAATTACTAGACTGGGTGTTCCAGATGCAGAAAAACAAACAAATCAATCAATCAATTTACAACAACACAATGGGGAAAATATAGGAAAAACAGAAGCAGAGCATAGAACAGAAAGTATAAAATTACCAGAACATAGATCCGAATTCTATATATGATCAGAACAACATAATGAAACAATAGTAAGGATAATTGTGCTGGCATTCTAACAAGCATAGCACTAGCCCTAAGGTCTCACCTTAGTCCCCTGCGTCCTCGACACAAGGGTTTTCCCGACATTCCTAACATTGAACAGCGAAGGAGCCCTGATATCGTACCAATCCTTCTTAGAGAAGGGATCAACGCTGTAAAAGATCATAGAATCAAACAATAGGAAATAAATTACACATGTCAAGAGAGTTTCGGAATCAGAGACAATAAACTATTATTTAAAACGTACGTCTTCTTCTTCCCTCCCTTCTTACCCTTCGATATCCTCTTGTTCTTCCTGAGAGATTCGGGATTAGAAAGAATGTAAGTAAACCTTAACACAAGAAAGAAATGGAGAGCTGATCAAATGGAGAATCCTCACCCGACAGCCATGGATCTGGTTGCGGCAGAGTTTGATGTTTCCGGCGATGAAGAGAATCGAGCAGAGAAGGCTTGATGTTTCCGGCGATGAGGAGAAAGGTAGCGTTGCTGATCTCCTCGACGAAGAAGAGTGACCTAGCGGAGCGCGGCGATACCAGATCTGGTTTTTTGATGGTGGAAATCAATCAAATAGGGTCAAAACATCAACCTGATGCAAAAAACTTATACTAAAATACAAAATCAATGAAGAAATCCGAAAAACCTAACACTAATCCACCATAAAATCCAAACATACCCACCAAACACCATGGATCTAACCTAAGAAGCAAAGCCCTGCACTAAAATAAAAAAATATTGAACTAAAAAAGGGGAAAAGAGAGGGGCGGTACCTTAGGTCTGGGAAGCGCCGGCGAAAACAGGAAAATAGAAAGAGGGATAATAGGGGAAAATGAGGGGTTTGCACCAAACATACTTAAAGCACACTACCATGGCGCCCTAACTTAGGGTTGGCAGTAGTTTATTTTAATCATTTTAATATGATATTGTTACTAGCAAATCTAAATTGATTTCTAACCGATCATTACTATTAGTAAATTCTCATTTTTTTAATGACTATTTGAAAATTATTTTGTTACTAGCAAATCAGCATAATTAAAAAAAAAATTTAAATTTGATTTAAAACATTCATTCTTTCAAAATAACTCGTTGCATACAATGACATTACAAATGATTTCAAATGTATTCATTCAATCACTTATGTTAGCATTATATATGAGTCAAAATATCGCAAATATTTATTATGCTCAAAATTATTTTTTCAACAAAATATCATTATCTGCATCAAAATCTTTAAACAAAATATCGGTCGATTCAAATATATATTTGATTTCTAATTCCTATAAGTATGTGTTGTATACACGAGTTAAGTGTATATAAGAATATATACGTCCTTTTGAACTACGTCTTATACGTACAATTTTATGAGAAGTGTTCAACATGAAAATTGTCGAGATCTACAATTTTCATGTTGAACACTTTTTGATTTGAAGCACTTTAGACCTGATTTGACCCCTGAAAAAAGTTACGTCGTATATATGTAAGGACACCCGGGATCGGCGTGACTTTTTTTGGGGGCCAAATCGTGGGCATAAAAAGCCTCAAATCAAAAAGTGTTCAACATAAAAGTTGTAGATCTCGTCGATATCTACAACTTTAATGTTGAACACCTTTTGATTTGAAGTAATTTAGACCTCCGATTCGGGCCCCGAAAAAAATCACGCCGAAAATATATACGTTCCGTGCATGTCTTTTTTAGGGCCCAAATTGGAGGCCTAAACGGCTTCAAATCAAAAAATGATCAACATGAAAGTTGTAGATCTCACTTTCATGTTGAACAATTTTTCAAATGAGAAATATTTGGGGCTCAAAATTCAAAAATACAAAAATCAAAAAGCAAGATTGGTTTGCTAGTAGTAATTTTTGGGAAGAGAAAAAAATGCAAAAAATGACTGAATCTGTCTTTTTTTGATTTGCTAGAAACGAAAGTGGGTTTGCTAATAACAGCACCCAGGGAATTGTTACTTGCACATCACATTTCGTTATGTGCACCACAATATTAGAAAATATTAGGTCATTTTTGGGTTTCCTCCTTTCTTTACGCGCATAACAGGAGATAGGCGGTCCATGCGAATGGTGTCCTCTCAAGCTGCTGCCTCCTCCGCAGGCCAAGCCGCCGCCGCCGCTGATCGAGGTGTCGATGCCTCTTTGGTCGTTTCCGGCACCGCAGGAAGCGGTGCCGGTAACTTCTTTCGCACCTCCCTCATCGACTTCTATGGGAAATGCGGTCATGTTGATGCCTCTCGGAGGTTGTTTGACACGATGTTGGACAGGAACGAGGTCTTCTTAACCGCCATGATTGTTGTTTATTTCAGTTCTTGCGATCTAATCACTGCTCGTATTTTGTTTGACAAAAAGCCTGAGAGGAATTTGATTGCTTGGAGTGTCATGATCGACGGGTACGTAAAGGCAGGGGGTTTAGGGAACACGAGGAAGCTATTTGAAGAAATGTCGGAGAGGAATGAGATTTCTTTTACATCTATGATTGACGGATATGCGAAAGCGGGACGCATGGATTCAACAAGATTTTTGTTCAAGCAAATGGACCTCATAAGCCTATTGGGGAGAACGAGCATCGCCAAGTGGATTGATCAAATGTTTCCCAGAGATTTCTTGATGCAAATGGACCTCGCGTCTTGGCCGCCATGATAGACATTAATGCTAATTTTCGTTGTTAGCATCATCAATTTTGATGTAATTCATGTTTTGGTCGCATATTACTAGCTTTTTGGATGAAATGATACAACGGTGAAATGATATGTTTGATATTAAGAATGATTTGTAGTTAAAAATATTTGCGGTGCATCTAACTGCTTTGTGTGCACTTGGTATGGTACGGTGATTTATCAAAAAAAAATGCACGTAGCTAAAAATATAGTGTGCGTAACAATTCCTTTTAAATATTGTTGAAATTTGTATTTTAAAATCAAATCTCTAAGAATACCGCATGCGTTAGCCTACCGCGGTAGTATATTTTCATGATAGCCTTCATTTTTTTTTCATCTACTCTTCTTTTGTTTGTTTTATTGTTATTATGTTTGATTTCATTATCAGTCCAGTTCATGCATTCTTTTTAAAATTAAAAATGACATAAAAATTTGACAACCCTAAAATTTTAAACACATGTTCTTGCTTTGTTATCTTGTTTATTTGTTTTTTTAAGCTAAAATAAAAAAAAAACTGAGAAAAAAACTATGAAAGGCAACATACAAGTCATGAAACTGTTGCTTAACGATTATATGTAATGTCTGATTTAAGATTTATAATCAGTGTTTACATTGTATGTCTTGGTCAAGATGTGTCTCAATCTACAATTTTCGCCAAACACTATGCACAGAGAGCATCAAGTGACGACCATCATGCTGGCTCGAGTATTGGGCTACTGAAAACTTTGTCGCCGCAAGACATTATGCAAGAGAAATACTGTGCGATGATGACTGAATGGACTTCAACAATGCACAGGTCTTATAATGCAATCACAAGTGTTCTCCATTGGTACTGCTTGAGGACCAGAATGCCTTCCTAAGGTTTTCTTTAGTGTAAAGAGTCCCTTAATATATGATATAGATAAGAGAACACAATGAGGACCCAAAAAAGGCAAAGTTTTTCAATCAGAAACCCTTAATAAGTGATATAATTTGGGGATATTTAACATCGAAAAATGAACATAAATGATGCGTCAATTGAACATCTTGATAGAAGTTATGAGAGAGATGAAAGGAGAAAGCAAGGTTCTTGCCCGAGGAAACCAAGGCCATATAACCATGCTATATATGCTTCCCATCAACTCTGTGTTTGGAGGAGTTTATCGGTATTCGGTGACGGGGATGTTGAATGTCGACCGTGCCGGTTGTCCTTCGCACGCAATAGCAAAATTCATGAAAATGGTGACCAACAGTTTAGCTGCTTTGTCAAAGATAGATGAAATATTATCGTCCAAACAATTTGTGCTTCCTGATGGTGTTTCGTTGATTTCTCGTTGCTCTGAGAATATATCACCAAACATGTGCTCTGTTTGGGAGAACGCTGGAGAGTGATGGCGCCATGGCGGTGCTAAATTCAGTTACGAAAAATGCAGACATCGTTCAGATCAGTGCAGCCAAAAGCACTGTTTTTTTTTTCTTCAAAATATGATTTTATGCCAAAATGCCACCACAAATTAAAGATTTTACGAATGCCCAAATCTCATATAGCAAAATTTGGGGAATATGTATCACAAAATTTTCAAACGCAAGCATAATTTCATACAGCCAACATGGTAGCTATACCAATAAGAGCTTTAGGCTCCGTTTGGCACGGTGATAGCGGTTGTAAACGCATGAGTTAAATCGTACTCGTTAAGGATCACCTAACAAACAACATTCGTTTGGAATGAAATATTATTGTTTCCTTATTCAGAATTAAACGTTTCATTGTTTCAATGCTGCAAAATTTTTTTTTTGCTTTATTTGTTGTCCATTGTTTCCAGCAAATGTTGATTTGCAGGTGAATTAAGTAAATAGACTCCTATATACCGAATCAACTGCGAGCTATTATGTGTGACTTGACCAATGCTCATCGGATGAATTTTGTTTTCCTGTCAATGTTGAAAACTAAAAACATTTAATTCCCTTCTTCCTTTGAAAAACTAAGGAGAGTCAGCTATAGAAATTGTATTATCAAAACATTTAGAATAATGACAAAACACTGAATGAAACACGTCTTATTCAAATACTACTAAACTCTAATGGAGAAAACACAATGAAATATAATGCGAACGAATGGTATACTGCTGAAATGCGGAAATTTAATGTACATCATTCTTCGAGTTCATTTCATTCTTCATAATGGCAGATATCCTCAAAAAGATGTATGGCTCTTCATAAAATCCGAAGCCTTTGAAGAACCCACTATCATACGAAAGTATCTAAAACTTATCAACAACAAAGAGGAGTCAGCACAATATGCGTGTAAGTAATGAATTATGAAATTCAAAATTAGAAAGAATGTGTTTGTTAATAAAACAAGTAATCTAAAAGGAATGAATCATGCCTTTTAATTTATTTAGATCCAACAGGTTAAATCTTTAAATCTGAAAATTCATGAAGATCTGAGAAAATGTTCTAGACATGTGGGATCTATGTATGTGGAGTTGACTTAATAGTATGAATGAGCAAGGTCATACCCTATGTTGCTAAAGGTGCGCTTTTTTTGCGCCTCCATGCATCTTTTTTTGTAACTGAATAACAAAGAGATTCTCTGATTTCAGGCTTCGTTTGGTACGGCCTATTTGCCAGTGAGTTTGGTCAAAAACATCATTATCATAGAATGTATGTTTGGCAAAACAAAAGTTATGACCGCTACCAAGAAAATAAACTAGTTTTTAGCATAAAATGCAATAATTTTTTTAGGTGAGGTCGGGCGTTCACGAGCGACAGTTCATGACCAACGCGTTCACCATCGTGCCAAACGAAGCCTTTAATCCAATTAAATCAAAAAGGACACAAGACAAAGTTCTCGCAGCAAGATGAAGGATCTCGACCTCTTCTTCCACAAATATGTAGTAAAAGATAAAGTTATCGCTGCAAGATGAAGGATTTGGACCTCTTCTTCCACAAAATAAAGAAGAAAACCCCCTTTGTCGTCCTAAAGATGAACGCCCGGCTTTTCTAGGAAATGCAGGGTGAAGAAGCCTCTTTGTATTTGCCGGCAGTGGACATCCAGCTGTTGCAGCGGCAGATACCCCTTTCTCTTCCAGACAACCGAATGGGATAGAGCTCGTCTGGGTTTTTTCCTGGAGCCGAATCGAAGAAGTCAAGGAGCGGCAGTTTAACAAAAAGCCCAAGGAGGAAACTGGCGATTCAACCCTTGTTCACACCGATTGAACGGATGAATGACTAGGTTTTCATTTCTGCCTTTAACAGGAGAGACCCATAATTGGAGTTACAAAATTGGATACAAATATGCAATTAATTCCAACAAATCTCCAAAATAAAATGAATCCCATGAAATCAATTACATTTCATGACTATGCAAATTTCATGCCAAGGATAAGTCCGAGTTTGCAGCATGAAATTACGAGACGATCTGGCACCTATCACAACCTTCGACCGAGTTCATGCGGCGTTTTTGCTCTGCTGAGTTTGGACAAAAACGCCTGTCATAAAATGCATGTTTGGCTACACAATGGTTATGACCACCACAAAGAAAAGAAAACTAGTTTTGAATATAAAAGTTGATGAAGTTCCATAGGTGATGTCGGGTGTTCACGAAACGACGGTTCATAACCACCGTGTTCGTGTTCACGACCGCCACCGCCACCGCCGTGCCAAACGGAGCCTAAGCGTAAAAAAAAGGAGAGTAATGAGTTCCATTGTTAAAGGAGTGAGTTTCAAGCTCAAGGGTTAGAATCAATATTTCTTTATTCTCTAAATTTAAGAGGAATTTATCACAATGAAAGCAAACAACTAAACTGTGCTCATGTATTGTACTAAAGATTCATCTAACAGTACATCCAACACACAACAACATCATATGCACAACCAATTGTAGGTCCATTCTCCAACCTGAAAGCAGCAATGTTAAGAACAGGTTACTGATTCATTTCTAAAAACAGTAGATAATATTGTCTCACAGTAACAATTACAAAAATCTAGCCTGTGGCTTCCCATAATTACAGGGCCCTACCTTCTGCTACAAAAGAATGTTCGGGATGTAAATTAGATAAGAGGTTTTTGTAAATTTAGAGGTTAGAGGGCAGGTCTCTGTAATTATGCAAAATTGGAGGGGAGGTCCCAGCAAACCAGTCTCATATTGAAAAACTAATTAGTTTTAGGCTGAATAAATATGTAATAACAATAAGCTGCACCAAAGTTTTGTTGGAGTTGGGGAACACTTCCGGCTCTCTTGTTTCTCACACCGGGTTAGCCCACGTGAGCTTAGAGACGTCGGAGCGTGACCCTCTCCGATGACTAAAGTACCAGTAAACGTGGGGGTCCGGGGGCGGCTCCCCCGAACCAAATTTCGGATATATGATATCCGGGTGTGCGGATATCCGGTTTCCGGCTCCGTGGCCTATTTATAGGCGTGTAACCGAATTTTAGGGTTATGTGTTTTCTGAGCGGTTTCGGCTTAGGAGGTTTTGGAAGCGCATTTTGGAGATCCCTTAGAGAGGTGTTTTCCGGCGGCGGTGCTTCTTTCCGTTTCTTGTCCAAAGAGAGAGGTGCGACGTAGGATCGGTTTGATCCTTGTAACTTTGTAATCTGTATTTTGCTTTTGGTGAATACAAGAAGGAAGGGGAGAAGGGGAGAGAGGACGTAGCCCGGTTTTAGGTGAACCTCTGTATATCTTTGTGTTTGTGTTGTTTTTTTTATTTCCGATGTTCGTTCGAATCTCTCTTCTCGGCACCCCGATTTTCTACAAGTTTAATGATAGACAGAGAGCGGAAACTAAGGCTTCGTTTGGCACAGTGGTGGCGGTCATGAACATGAGATTAAATTGTCATTTGTTAACGCTCACCTAAGAAACTTCATCTATTTTTATGTTCAAACGGATGATATTTGCTAGATGATCCTTAACGAATGACGTTTTAACCCATGCGTTTACGACCGCCGCCACCGTGCCAAACAAAGCCTAAGTTTTGTTGTCATTACAATGTGAATATCATAATCCCACAGAAAAGACGAGCAACAACCTAAAAAGGGTTTTGGGATAACTGAACCATCTTCCAGGTTTGCCAATAGTACTCACCCTCCCACATTTACTCTCTCAAAGGCGCGTGTGCCGCTCGGATCTGAATACGACGGTTATAACTTCAGTGATTTGGATCCTCTGATACGACCTTTACGGACAACGACTTTGAGGACGAGATGGATTTTTTAGGAGGAGAGTGTTGATACGAAGACAACCGCCACACGACCCCTTAATAGTCTTTGTTGCCCTATGGGCATTATCGTATTTTATGTATACCCACTCTCGCCTGTATATGAAAGTGGGGCATAGTCATTTAGCTATCTTTTGAGATCTTGTTTAGTTTTAGGCTCTCATAGATAAGAGAGACTCTTGGAGGGAACCAGCCCTCAAAATTTCGGATCGAGCTCATCTCGACATTTTGCATCTTTATTTTACGTTCAAGCACACATTTTCGGTTTGTGATAGCGTGGATTATCAACCCTGTCAATTAAGTGCATAAGAGAATCGAGATACATTTTGTTGCCAAAGTTTATCGCAACATTTCAAAGGTCTAACAGCTATTCATGTAAACAAGTTCTTTTCATTTTTCAACCACAAAGGTCTTTTATGCCATTCAAATTAGACATCTCACTAGTTTCTAATGTAGTATGGTTTTTTAGCTATGCAAATTGGGTTTGGTAGTGTGGGATTAATATTCATGTGGGTATGATTTAAGATAATCTGATCAAAATAATTTGCTGGCATTTCTTAAAGCTGGATATAATTACTGAACAACAAACTTTTCTGCATTCTGATGACTTTTCCTGCTTCAATTTTGTTTGCTTTGGATGATATCAAGCATTGAATATTGTAACTGTTAAATACTTGAATAAGTGAGATGGAGGAGTGATTGTGTTATAGGTTGATGTGGCCCCCCGACCTAGATCTGATGATCGGGCCTGAAGAAGATGAAGATCTCCAAGGTTCGGTAGAATCCGTCATGGATCCGGTGGGTGTTATGGTTGAAGATGGGGGAAGAAGAGAGAAGGAGAGAGGAGTAGAGAGGTAGGGAGGAAGAGAGTTGTATGTGGAAAGAGCAGGGGAGGCGGAAACCGCTCCGGCGCGGTTCCTTCGCCGGTTTCGGCGGAAGACGAGAGCCGGCTAGGGCTTTCCTGCGGGAAAACGGAAAGGGTAGAGAGAGAGGGAGAGAATTAGAGAGAGAGAGGAAAGGGAAAATTAACTATACCTTATTTCTATTTAATAATCGGCCCACCCCTCCTCCGCGTCAGGTTGGACAGAAATTGGGAACAGGAGATCTCCTCCCTGTTCCCCATAGGTCCAGCGATACCTCCTTATCCTGCCTCCTGCACTGATCGACATTTCCCACCACCGTCGCCAGAAGCCTACGCGGGCGCCGGCGAACTCAGTTCCGCCTCCTCCAGCCCTAACCACATGCCATTCATCCCTCTCAATTTCTGCCGCCGCCGCCTCTGCTAAAGGGCCGCCGCCGCCGCCGCTAAAGGGTTGCCGCCTCTGCTAAGGACCGCCGCTGCCTCTGCTAAGGACCGCCGCCGCCTCTGCTAAGGACCGCTGCTTCTAGCCTCCTATCACGGATCCCTGTCGACGACGACACCCTCTCTAGGGATCCGACCTCCAGGTTCCACTCTCGGCAATGACCGACTTCACTAGATCGCTGCTTCTTGCAATGACCTCCAGGTTCCACTCCCGGAAGTTGACGGGTATTAAGAATAAATCAGAAATTTTGTGTCGAAACGCCGTCCTTTCCATAAAACCAGCCCGCGAGCTTGTGGTCTGAGGTATAACCCCAACCCCAATCTAGATCAACTCTGCTTAGTCATATTTTTAGGTTATTTATTTACGCTGACCTTTAAAATCAGAGTGTGCTTGCCCTTAAATAATGCGTTCCTGTTTGTCGTTAATTTTTACCTCCTCGCATCTCTTCTCTCTTGTATGCTTGTGGTAAAATTAATTTATGTTTGCTAAATATGCTCGATTGCTAGGCACGTTTATGAAATTGAGATCAGCTGTCGCTTACCGTTTGCTCTAGCACATCTCGATAATTTTGCATGCTTTAAGGAAAACTCAAATTTATTTATTTGAAATTGTCTTGAGGTATCTGATAGGAATAAATTGTCTTGAGGTATCTGATAGGAGCGACAATCAATTTATTCTCAAAACCCAATTTTATTACAAATAAAATATATTTTGATTAAAAATATTTATTTTTTGAAACCCCAACCCTAGGTTACATCAGCTAGTTGAGGCAATAGGAGGTGAAGACTCAGGTAGAGGGGCGATGAGAGATGAAGGGTCGGGTAGAGGTGCGAAAAAAAAGGTCCATGTACACGCACTCCTTGTAGTAAGGAGTCAAATCCTATACGTTGAATACTCGGTTGATGCTCATACCATGATGGATGTCAGTCTCATGTTTTTGTATCAATCCGTCGTACAACTGTATAAGGGCTCATTCTACGACCGCTTAATTTATTTGTTTGTCCTTGCGAGACCCTCTCAGATCGAGTGTGAATCAATACTTGTTCTCCTGTCTCAAAGATTTGTTCCCGACTGTACTGGTCTGCTTGATCTTTATAATAATCATTACTAGTTCCAATTTTTTTACAGACCGACTCATGAAGTGCATGCACATGCTGGATACAAGATTTTGCAGACTCCTGTGATTCTGCGAATGATGCAAATCACACGATAAACTCAAATCAGGCAACATAGGAGGGTCGGGCACTATATGAGAACGACCATGCAAGTTATGCCACCGATGCAAATGGATGACGACTGACGCAACATACAGACAAAATGCATACACTATATAACAGTGAACATCCCCAATGATTGGTGGTTTATCTGGAGGCTCTTTGAGAGAGTAGAAAAACCAATTTAGTGTGTGAAAACTACACCACTGACTGACTGAAACACCAGTAGTGAGTTGTGAAATCAGGATATGCCAAATATCTCCTAAGGGATGCAAATCATCACGAGGCTCACTGGGTGGCCGATAGAAAATTTCAATGTGAATAATGTCATCACCTGAAGGAACGCCGGAGATGGTGACAAAATAGTGCGACGCACGGGTGTGATGAACACCCCTCAAATGATAAAGCCCGTCATGTGGCTTGTCAGGGGGTGTATGCCAAAAGTAATCGCGTACGTGATGATCACTAGTACGGAGACACAACCCATCACTAAAGTGTAGGAGGGAAAACTCGTCAAAGCCTCTCGGGGACTTGATCCCGGGGAGGTCAACAATGACATGATTGTCCTCCAAGAGGAGAGTACAAATAACAATAGTCCCTGTGGGAACAAGTAGGTCACCCACAACAAAGTCAATGCTCGTCCCTTGATCCCCGTAAGGGAGTGGTAGCTCGTCCTGAGGCTTATCCGGAGGTTCAACAATGACTTCATAAGTCTCAGTTTTGCTGGGTGTCTTGGTCACCATCGTGACCGCCTCACAAAACATAACCTCTGTCTCAAAACTCTATCTCAGGAAATCACACTTCCTCAAGACATGAAGGGGTCTCGAAGATCCCGCACTAGCAGATGACTCAACCTTGCCCTTGGGAGGATCCCTGGGCTGGGTCGGGGTAAGGGTAATTTTTCGACCCTTGTCGAAGAATACACACGTGTTGGACCGGCCATAACACGCGGCATCACGATCATATAACCAGGGTCTCCCGAGAAGTACATGTGCAACATTCATGGGGATAACGTCACACCAAACCTGGTCCTCAGTGGTCGCTAGACGAATCGACACCAAGAATCTGTGTAACTCGAATGGTAGACTTGGCCACCCATAGGACACGATACAGATGCGGATGGAGTTCGCAGTAAGATACATTCTCTCCAACCCTTTCCTAGCAATTATTTTTACACAGCTACCACTATAAATGGCGAGCTTGCAGGGACCTCCTGCGCTTGAAAAATATGTAAAGAAGATAGTGGTGCGGCGTCAATCCTCCTCTGTGCATGGGGTGTAGAGAAGACGGCAGAGGACTCCTAACCCTAGTGATCTCTCAGCATCGCTCTCCCATCCTTCCTCTACGACGGCTGTAATCTCCTCAATGGCGGTGTCCTCAGCCTCAGCGTTGGGCCTGCCCGAGTCCTCAATCAGTAAATTCCTAATCGGACACTGCGCTGCGAAATGCACTCTGTCAGAACACCGATAACATTAGACGCCCTTAGGCTTGGGGCCACCAGGTACAATAGCTTTTCATGTCGCGTCTGCACGAGGGGTGTTAGTAGTTGTGGCAGGAGGGGGTCTCCTAGCTGTGGTGGCATCGGGTCGAGTGGTGACCTGCCTCGGGCCAGCAATGCGTAAATAATGCTCCTGCTCATACTCTAGCGCGAGCTGAAAGACCTGCTCAACCGTATCCATCCTATGGGGAATCAGTTACCTTCAGATGTCAGCTCTAATCCCCGCACAAAAGTGTCAGGCAGTGATGACAGGCTCCTCCATAATGTTGTTACGAACTACACGTTTGTCAAATCGTGGCATATAATCAACAACGGAGAGAGTCCCCTGACGTAGCGCGTAAAACTGATCTAAGAGCTGATCTCAATATGAAGCATGGAGGTATTTATCTTGTAAGTGCAGCTTCATCTCATCGAGTAATGGGATAATAGTCGTCACGCTCAAGAGATCTCTCGAGACTCGACCAATAAATTTTTGTCTGACCGATCAACTTCATTTTGGCGAACCGTACTCGCCTCTCGTCGCTCATCACGAACCAGTCAAAATAGTGGTTCATGTCCATGAGCCAATCACTAAACGCCTTCGGGTCCAGGTGACCACCAAAGGTGGGAGCGTCAATGCGGATCCGTCGGGTGATATCCTCCTCCTCTAGAGTCATCCCATGACGTGGCTCATGGTAGTCACCGCACTCATCATCATAGTCATAATCATATCGTGCTCGATCTCTACATCGAGGTGGGGGAGGACGAGACTCATCAGGAGGGCGGAAATTCCTCCCTGGATTTTGCCGATACTCGTATCCACGACGATAATTCCCTCTCGGAGGGGGAGGGGGCGGGGGATCTCAGCGAGGAATGTCTCTACCATATCTCTCATGAGGAGGCGTGGCATCTCGTGGATCCTCTTGAGGCTCCTCATCAAGGGGAGGGAGTGCTCGACCTCAAGGTGTCTCTAACTGATCAACCCTCGGGCTGACCCTCGCAATATCAACTCTAAGACTGTCGAATTGGACTTCCATTCGATCAAATCGATCGAGGACAAGCCTTTGAAATTCAGCGGGCGTCATTTCCGTCTGTGAACTAGCAGTCCTATCGTCGGTGTAATTGTGACTCGACATAGACTGATGATAATCCGTACCACTACGTAACATGCAATAGACCCTAACCTAGGGCTCTAATACCATTGTGATGCGGTGACAGGTCAACAGACTCGTGGTGGGCCCTCTAATGCAAACCTGTGCAATAAAATATGGATAATGCGGGAGAAAGATGCGCGCTAGCAATTGCAGTTAATAATTAATTATTATAACAAAACGGCAGAGGCGCGTTCAGTCTCAAATAATTAATTAAGGGAGACCAACCATTAATTTTACAAATGAAAGAGGCACAATTAATTAAGCGAGCCCTGAATAATCCCTGTAAATCGCACAACGAATGAACTAACTGCAGATTAAATTAATAATCCACGACATGTAGGTTACCAAAGTACCCAATAATAGAAAGTACAAACTCCATACCACAATTCACATGTGCAGGCGGCGACAAAGAAAGCTGGGGGCGGGCATCCAAAGTCGTAGCAAGCGGGAGAAGGCGTCGAAAGTGCGGATCGGGACTGGTGGTGGTTAGGATGGGCTTAGAGGTGGTTGTTAGTAGTGAGGGTGACTGTAGGGGTCACTGTGGGGGCATTTATGGCTGGCGGGTGTGGAAAATCAGGAGGGTGGCTGGTTTTTGGACTGGGAGGTGAATGGGGGAGGTCGTAAGGCTAAAATAGGTTTACGGTGGAGGGAAAGCCTAGAACTTTGGTTGAGTATTGTTTGGAACGAAATTGTGGAACAGAGGGAAGTTAGAAGATGCAGGCAGGAGTTTTGGTGGGCGCTGAAGAGGAAGAAACATGGGGGTTCCGATTGGGGCTGACTGATGGGGTGGGGACGGGGGGAAATGGTGGAAGTCCTGGCGTCGCACCAGTATCGAGCCAGCTGTGGGGAAGAGAAGACAGTGGTGTGGGATGTCGTGGGGGTTAGAAGAGCGCTCGAAGTGGGAAGAGGCGGCCTTACAATGAAGGAGGAGGGACGGATCAACCCTGGCGTCGCACCAACGGGAAGAAGACCACTCAGAATCACTCTGGTTGCACGACCGGCGGTTCAGAACTGAAATTGAACATTCGAAACCCCCTCAACCGATGTCTGCCCTAATTATAGCCTGGAAATTATAACTGCTGCCCGCATTTTAAAATATTATAATAAAACCAACTTAAACACTCGAATCGGATGGCTCGTAATGTCCGGACCGATCAGACATCAACTATAACTCAAAACAGAAAAATTGATATACAAAATTGACTTGGATCGACCGTCCAGACGTAACTACGGACTTGGATCGTCCATCAGAGTAGTGGATCACCGCCTCCTGCGGAAATACACCTGTGTCGGGCGTGGCACGCCATCAAGGAGGCAAAGAATTTTGCTTGATACTGTAAATTTGTATTATGAGTATAAAAACTCCTACTTTCATGCACAATTCATTTCGCCTTACTTGGGATGTTGGCAGCGAAAGCAAAGGCACTTGTGGGGAAGCTCGAGGTGTTGTTGGTGAGATGACTGTTTGGTTCGCCAGGGTGCTGGCGGAGGCGGGGCTGTTTGAACTGGCGGCAGACGCGAGCCTAGCAGCAGGGCTCAGGTGGTGGCAGGTGATCCAAGCGGGGAAGAGGTGACGAAGATGTCGACGGTGGCAGCAGTAGTGGAAGCGCCTGGTGGTGTGGTCGGGATGAGGAGGACAGCTAGGCTATCTGAAGTTCCTCGTCGAGGCAATGAGCTTGCTCCATGACACAGGAAATAGTAGTTGGATTGAGGATCTGAAGGTGCACTTGAAGGTGGGATTGCAGAAGGTAATGGTCAAGGGTTGGTCGGGAACGTGTGTGGCTACCTCGATGAACTCGCCGATTTAGGCGGTCAGGAGCTCATAGGCATTACTCGTCTAGCGGGTGTCATAATGACGGAGAGGTTCCTCCTTCAGTGTGGACCAGGAGAGGTCAGGGACCTGCAGGTCCGTCCAACGCACCCAATAGAGCGTCGAACCCTCAATATAGATAGTGGTCAGAGGAACATTCTGTTTGGCAGGGGTTAGGGGTGCAAACGAGTCGAGCTTGGCAAAATTCCCACCTCGAGTTCGACGAGCTCAGTTTGCTCGGCTCAAGATCAAGGCCTACTTATCGAGCTCGGGTTTCGAGTTTGCGAGCTCGAGTTGTTGATGAGCTTTTCAACTCATGAGCCTTATTTTCTTCGTATTTTTTGTTTTTTTACAAAAATGAACAAATAGAAAGCTCATGAGTCGGCTCGCGAGTTGATGAACACTAATATGTGAGCTCGAGCTCAATCTTGAGTCAAACTTTTTTCGAGCCGGTTCATCAAGCTTTCGAGCCGGCTCAACCTAACTTGCACCCCTAGCGGGGGTGAACTTAAGGTCGAAGAACAGTTCGGCGCAAACAATCCAATTGATGGGGTCGGTGCCGTAAAAATAGGAATCTCGAATCGACGAAGTTGGGTCGGGTGGATGTTTGTAGCCGGGTGGAAAAATCCCATGTAGTTAGTAGGGACGAGCTGAGGGGGTTGCGACGGTGGTGGAGGAGACACAAATAGGCAGTTTACCTCCGGGGCCGCGAGCCTTGAAGGAGAAGAGTGCGACCCTAAAGTTAAGCTTCGAGTTGATTCAAGCGATGTGAGTCAGTGGAGGCAGAGGCGAAGGCGTTCTCGTTGGTATAAAGGGACATTGAATGTGTCCGGGTCATGGAACGGAGAGGCCGAGGGAAGACAATGGGCTGCGAGGATGAACGTGGTGGAACGATGATTAGGCATAACGATGAGAAGCGCCAGGGCCACTATGTGTGAAGGTAGGTAGCTGCAGAGGAAGTGCACGAGGGGCCAAAATGCATTATGACCCAGGCACGACAGGTAGAGGGGGAAAGACTATGGAATAACTAGAGAGGAAGTGCAAGACAAAGTAGAGAAGGGCAAAACACGGGTGAAAGGTGGAAGGAAGTGCTGAGAGCCGCACAAGAGGAGAAACCAAAGGTCTAGGTCGTCGTCCCGGTAGAGGAGTGGCTGGAGAGACACTGTTTACATCGATCAGTAGGGGAAAGGAGGTCGACGGTCGAACGATAGTTTTGAGTACATCAGCTGACGGGCGACAGAAGCGTGGTTGCAATTGATGTCGACACGCACGGTCGAGAGCGCTGGAGGTCAGGCAGAAGTGGGAGACGCGTGAGGAGATATCAAGTGCGTGTGGGCGTCGTCGGCCTGGGTGTTGAACATCCAGGTGAGATCCACTGAGGTGTCGAGAGGTAGAGGGTTCATCAAGTGTCAACAGAGATGTGTAGGCTAGTAGAGCGAGCATGTGGCGGTGTAACTGAATGACAAAAGAAGAGGTAATTGGTGGTGTAGGCTGGAATAGGGAGGTAGATCTAATTAGGGTTTCGACAAAACCCTAAATGAACGGTAGGTCAGGCCAATTGATAGATGCACGTTATTACGAAACAAAATTATATGCTTGAATTCTTGAGGGTTTGTTCCCTCTAAGTGTCACTCATGCATATGAGAGTCTCAAACTAAACATGATCTCAAAAGATAGTTAAAAGACTCTCCCCAAGTCCCTTATATAGGTGGAAGTGCATATATATAAAATACGAATGCCCTTAGAGCAACATGAACCATTAAGTGGTCGTGTGACGGTCGTCTTCGTATCAAGAGTAGCATAATGTTGTGCAATTTATGCATTGATATGAACTGAAACTAAAGATTGCACTAAAATACAAAAATTGAAATAAACTCGGCTTTTATTATATTTTTTGTATATAAAATGCTTCCATCCAACAGAGTATAATGTATACTAATATGTGCTTTTGGACTGTTTACCAAGAAGTCGAAAATCACCTCCTCCAGAATGCCCAATCCAGGTGCCTTCATAAGCCTAGGCAGTTTTCTTTGGCATGTGCGTGCGAACTCCGCTTCAAGAGTTCGCGTGAACTCGCCTTCGGTAACCGCCCAAGGCCACGCAATCTCCCATTCAGGAGTCCACGCGGACTCGCCTTCGATGACCGCCCAAGGGCGCACAAACTCTCGTCCGGGAGTCCGCTCATCGGATCAGATTCATCAAGATAGGCCTGAACCGAGGTTCGCTGCCTGAGAACTTTGAGCTCGCTCATCGGATCGTTCGAACAAAATGGAACCAAAGCGGTTGTGTAGAGCTTGACTGACTATACTTCCCCCAACTGGGCCACGCTCGCGTGAGCTTGACCTTCATATACGTTTGATGCCAATACAGGGCTTCTTCCAGATGGAACGATGCAACCTTCACCTTGAGATCCGTCAGAGTGTTGTCGATCTCGAAAAATTGGTTGCATTTGTAGATCAATTCCAACAACCTGTCCCCTGATAAGAGGGAAAATTACAGACGTGGTAGCCTCGTAGACAACTGTGTAGATGAATAATGGGGATTTCGGCCATCGTAGACTTTGTTGAGTTTCAAACATCACCTTGACCTCCTCGAGAGTGCGATGTTGATCCGTGAGGGATTGAATCAACTGCTGCATTGATTATTGATGTTTCTTAAGGGCATCCACATCATTTTGGAGATCCTTAGAATGGGTGGCTTCAGATGCTAGTATGGTCATTCGATTGTTGAGCAGTCGAGGTTACAGGATGAGGGCTCTAATACCAATGATATGTTCCTTTCACAGTGAGCTAGAATATTTTACAACAATGATAAGATTATAGCATAAAAACATCATCAAACACAAGAGCAACAAATAACGAAAACAAATAACACCACAGATCAATCCTAAGAGGCCCACAAAATCATCATATGAACGGATGATCAACCAGCAAGAAAAGATTGAAAACTCACTCTCTTCCTCCGACCACAATGCACACCAGACCACAGAGTTCAAAATAACATAATAAAACTAAGGCTACGACAACACTATTTATAACCCAACTTTATTGACCAAACTACCCTTTATGTCATTCAAATATTTTGCTTCCAACTTCCATCCATTATGTCTTGACCTTCAACTGAGTGTCTCGGTCCTTTGGGAACAAATCATGGAAACCTCACAGGCGCTAAAATATCGTTTTGAGATCAAAATGTCTCCTCAATATGCAAAGTCATTTGTCATTCTAATATTTCGTTCACGGTATAGAGCGCGAAAATATGTAAACAAAAAAATGTTTCAAATGACTTCAATGGAAAGCAGTGGTGGAATTATTCACAGGATTGGACGAGAAACGAAGATTAATCTTCAAAAAATTTAATTTCTTAGGTCACTAAGCCTCTTCGGAGAAGGAAGAAGCATGTATTTAAGAAGAGCAAAAATGAAAAAAAGTGTGTGTGGGTGTGACTACATATACAAAAATTCTCGCGTGTGGATCTCGGGATATAGCCATGGCCAATTTGTTTCCCAAAGAAAAATCTGAAGTTTTTGCACCTTCTCCTCTTCAAGCCACAACTAACTGTCTTCTCCCCTGCAGATCAAAATCATTCTTCCTCTCCAGCGATTGAAGGCGAGAATCATACCTCTTCAAGGACTTTTAGGTCATAATCCACTCCATGTGTGTATCTAGATCATTTTCTTTGATGTAAATCATGTTACTCTTTGAAACACATATTGGCGTGCTCAAGTTATTTCAAGTGTTAATCATACGTTGGGAGGGTATATCTCAAGGTTTGCTTGGATTTATCCCTATTGGGTTCTTACAATTCATTTTTTATTTTGTGAACGGTTGTTGGATATTGGTTGGTGAATTAGTTTTTGCGGCGGAAAACTTTACATGGTATCAGCGTGGGACATGTGGCATGGGGATGTTGAGATAATTCTAAGAGTTGCACATGGATAGTGGGGGATGTGCCTAGGACCGAGCCTCCATAGTCACCATAACATGGATGTCCTCATGCGTGTTCAAGGAAGGAATTAGTCCCACAACCCACTCCTCCCTTCACCTCAAGGTTTTGGGAGCGAAGCCTAAATTTTTGACAACACTATCATCTCAATTTTTTGAGTTATTTTGTAGTAATTAATTTTTTTTAATATTCAACAATGGAATGCATTATTAATTCTGTTAAAATGTTTTCACAATAATTGAACTATTTACAAGGTGATGTTTGTTCTTTTAAAACTAAACCACTACCATACATTTCGTTTAAAAAAATATTCATACATATCCAATATGTCCGCGGACATGTCTCCGACTTCCGATATCCGATATTTAAGAACTCACTCCGACACGTCACCAATATTTACAACCATGAACAAGCATTAGAACATTTTCCCACAAAAACAATCATGTGTGAAAATGAAAATACCACCTTTGAGGAGCTTTATGAAGGTTGATGGAGTTTGAATTCAATGTTAGGATGTAAGTTCATCAACAAAATAGTGGATTTAACACATTGCACCATTTTTAGAAACTAGATTATCTAATTTCAAGCAAACAAATCAGCTCAAAACGAACTTACAAAGAGCAAAGCTTGTCCATCAAAGATTAGAAGCCCACTTTATCCCATCTGCCACTGCACTCATACCAACCAAAACAAAAGCAGATATTTCCTTCAGAAAAAATATTTTACACTCAATCATCTCATTACACAAATCACAAGACAATGCTCGCTGACCTTGAGTACAGGCTCCCCTTTGGAAGGGGAGTTCGATTGCTTGGACGCCGCAATCTGGGCCCGGACGGCTCTCCCGGCTGCAGACTTGTCATACTGCTCCTGCCTGAAATCAATTGGATACAGAATCACAATACAAAACCTAAATTCCTATGTGATTGAAACAATACTGGAAACAGCTACGGTTGATTTAAATTATCACGGAACTATGCAATTAGAGTGAATTGAAGGAAAATGAATCATTCGAGAGGGGGAGAACAATCGGAGAGGAGAAGAATCGCCTCTTTCGGGCGGCGTCGGCGGCCTTGGAACGTGCGTCTTGGGACTCTAGGCGATCGGCCTCCCGCTGCGCCTTGGATGGGCCAAAGCAAGAGCACAGCGCCATCAATTTACGTCGCCGATTAAGGCTTTCAGGGGATCGCTTCCTCCTCGGCCCTCCGCAATTTCGCCCTTCTCCGGATCGTCAGCTTGACGTTGTGCGTGAGGCAGACTTCGAAACCTCGACTGGAGGATTCTATCAACCCAGTAATTACTTATATTTGGGACAAGGAAAATTTTTGGGTACACGCTTGTACCGTAATCCCGTGCCCAAATAAATAGCTAATAAAAACTGGGGCCCACCTTTCATTCTCCCCCCAAATCGATTTTTGCCCTCATCTTCCCCGATTTTGAACTTCCTGTGCTACAACCCAACCGAACGCCGCCCAGGGTTTCGGGACCTCACCGGCTACTATTCCGACCACCTTTCCTAGGGTCTCTCCCGTTGCGCTGTGCATTGCTAGGGTTTTTCACGGCTGAAATCAAACAACTGCTTTTCTCCCCTTCCCGTCTCTCCGCTACCGCTGCACATTCCTAGGGTTTGATAACGGCGAAAGCAACCAGAAGTTTAATCAGTGCTTCCTATTTCTGTCATTACCTGGTTGTCTGTTCTTACTTCTCTTCAGTTCCAACTGGTTTTTAGTTTCAACTGGAGCACGTGCATTACCAGAGCTTCTCATTACCACGTCTTCAAGGTATAATTTTTATGTTCTTCCAGTTACATTCCAGTTTTATATAGTTATATTCCAATTGTAATTTTATGTTCTTCCAGTTGTTTGATTGTTTGAGATTCTTTTACAGTTGTAATTCTCATTGTAGTTGCATTACATTTGGCCTTTAACTTGCAGTTACATTCCTGCTTCTCTTGTTTTCCAGTTAAATTCCAGTTACATTCCAGTTTTATATAGTTAGATTCCAGTTGTTTGATTGTTTGAGATTTTTTACAGTTGTAATTCTCATTGTAGTTGCATTACAGTTGGCCTTTAACTTGCAGTTACATTCCTGCTTCTCTTGTTTTCCAGTTAAATTCCAGTTACATTCCAGTTTTATATAGTTAGATTCCAGTTACATTCCAGTTTTATATAGTTAGATTCCAGTTGTAATTTTGTGTTCTTCCAGTTGTAATATTGTTTGATATAGTTACATTCCAGTTTTATATAGTTAGATTCCAGTTGTAATTTTGTGTTCTTTTATTTATCCTTTGCAATCGCAGATGCCAGGTTCCCGTTTTTTATATAGCAGATGTGCAACTAAGACATTCAAAGAAAATGCCAAATCCCTGTTGGATGTACTCTCCGAAGGATCCAAAGAGATTCTTCGTGATATAAGAATTCTACAAGTGCTTGACATGCCCACCATTCAGCAGAATATTCCTCTAATATATTATATTATTAGGTCTTACTCTGTGAAGAGAAATGCCTTTCTCTTGGGTAAGTTTTACGTAAAATTTACAGTGAATCATGTTGCACAAATATTGGGTCTTCCAAATCGGGGAAGAGATTTTCATTTTGAGAGAATTCCGTTGTCTAACATCAAGCTTAAGACGTTGGTGCAAGAGCTAGCTGACCTCACAGTAGAGGAGAGTTCACCAACACTCGAATCAAGGAGAATAAATGCTCTTATTAGATATGTTTTGGCAGTTTTCTTCTTCCCCTTGAAAGGACTCAAAGTGCCCACCTGCCTTGTGGATTTCAAAGGGCCTGAGGATTTCGTAGTCGTGAACTGGCCGAAGGCCATACACTCCTTTCTCCACTCCCATTTCGCTGCAATGAGGCAGATTGCTATTGGGGAGGAGATGACAAATCTAGGCTACCTTGAGGGGTGCTCAGTTATTCTAGTGGTAAGTAAGAGCACGTACAACTTATACTTGCCATAACTTTGATGTTTTATTAAGTGCTTGTAGCTGTTTCATATCATGTCTCAGGTTTGGTTTTTGGAGCATACATCTATAGCATCGGCATGCGTAGAAATGGCCACTCCCCGATTGCACCGATGGTCCTCCCAGCTTACCTTTAGCGCCTTGTATTGTTCAAGACTCCGAGCTATTTTGTCAAATCCCAATGCTGTAAGAAGTACATCGTTATTTGGTGGAATACTTATTTAATGAACATATAACATGACATGTTTATTTACGTACAGGTTCGCAGGTCTTTCGTTTATATATCTGTTGAGGAGCAAGATTTGCTAGGAGAAGGTGAGGAATACTCATCAAGCTTTGAGGTAGAGGAGAGAAGAAGTGTGAAGAAAGAGAAGAGGGAGAAAGAGGAGAAAAAGAAACAGCAGAGGCTGAAGGAGGATAACAAGAGGTTAAGAGGGGAGAAGGAGGAGAAGGGGGAGAAAGAGGAGATAAAGAAGAGAGTGAAGGAAGTGAAGGAGGAGAATGAAAAGAAAAAGAAGAAGGATGGGGAGGTGAAGACGATGAAGGAGGAGAAAGAAGTGCGTAAGGAAAAAAGGAAGAGGAGGGCATATAAGGAGAATAGAGAGTTGATTAGGGAGGCTCGATTTAAAAGCTATGTTGATGAAGCGGTCGGGCAAGTAAAGATCTTTATTCAAGATAAATTTGATCGTTTGGCGGCTATGTTGGGGCTTGCCAATGAGAAGAATGTCAATGAGGAGGACGTGAAGGATGAGGGGGGGAAGGATGAGGGGGTGAAGAATGAGGGGGTGAAGGATGAGGGAGTGAAGGATGAGGGGGTGAAGGATGAGGCGGTCACCGTCATAAAAGATAATTCTGCAATAGTGCTACACAAGATCAGACGTACACCAGTAAAGGGAAAACAAAAGAAGAGGCCCGACAAAGATTGCTGGCCAATATACCCGGGCAGGAGTGCACTTTGTCCCGAAGATAGGAAGATGATCACAATCGTGATGGAGCGCTATCCAAATCCGTATGTTTTTTTCTTTTCATTTATTGTTATTATCGTGTGATTTTACCCCTTCTCCTGTATTCAGGGACTCGATCGTTATTGAGAGAGGGAATATTTTTATTTCTCGATCAAGCCTGATTGATATCTTAGGGACGGGATGGGTGTGCTCATCGCATTTGGATGCATATGCGTACGTTCTTAATAGTCTCAAAGAGAAAGATGGGAGTAACATGGTCAATTTTCTGTTCGTATCTTCAAATCATGCGGTAATGAATGATATATGTTGACAACATTGACTATTTTTTCCTTAACTACTAATTGTTATTTGTTCAATTTTTGCAGTATTTAAAATCATGCGGGAAGATCAGTCGTAGACTGGTCGAGCATATCACCCATGACTCAGTTGGAGCTACTGAGCTTATTATAATGCCATGCCATGTTGCTAGTCATTGGGTCCTGCTAGTGGCCAATCTTAAAGAAAAAATCTGGGATTTCTACGACTCGATGCCGAATCCCACACACAAGACACCCCTACGGAATCATGTACGTAGTTGTATAATTAAAAAAACTTGAAACTTCATATGTGCAGATAATCTTAGCATTGAATCTCTGATTTCCTTGACGACATATGTGCAGATGAGGTACCTTCAAGAAGACACAGGTGATGTGCTTCCCAGCGACATAGCCCTATGGCCATTACGCGTCGTTGAAGGCGTTCCTACTCAGGACAACGGCAACGATTGCGGAATATTTGTGATGAAATATATGGCAGCTAGTTTGGTAGAGGGACCTGTTGATTGGAGTAGTCAGAAGGATTGGGGTAAGGACATGCCGAGGATCCGAGCCGAAATGGTTGCATCTTTTTGCCGGATATTTCAGTCGTCCCTGCTCACAGAACATGGATTTAAGTTTTAAATGATATTGTATAATTCTATGATCCAAGACAATTGTAGTGTATAATCCTGCTGCACCTGTAGACAATTTTATTTAGCACATCACATGTATTGGTTTTTTTTTTGCATGTCTGCTCCAAATTAGTGTGCAGCGTGCAACTACAAGTTAAAGTCATATTTACCACAAAAAGTTTCTCTCCTCCAAAATAAGCTCGAAACATGCATCAGAAGCACATTCACTTAGTGGTAATTGGTAAGTTTTTTAACAAACATAAGAAAAACAGTAAGATCCCTCATTTAGCCAAGGAAGACAGAACAATGGGAAATTGCTAAATTTTCTTAGCCCTCTACAGGTAATTGATAAAGTGGGTAGTTCTCAAATAATTTCAATTTTTTTGTGCGTGCATGGGATGGAAGATACAAATTTAGCACTATCCTCCTTACATTGCCATGAATTGCCTTTGTATGTTTGGAAGAGTATTTCATGCATATTCGCTGTTCACATCCACTTTTATTTAAGTAGCCGAGCTTTTCTTGTCTCAAGCAGAGCAGATTTTGATTTATTTATTTCCTTTAATATGTACTAAGCTGGTGGTGGTTGAGGAACAAGCATTATCACAATGATTTGATTGTCTGTTGACTTTCTCCAGATGCATTATTTGCAATTTAATTATGTGATTGGTGTTCTTTTATTTTGCATTATGTATTAATCTTCATCTTGTCAATGGTGCTCTCCGGTTTGTTTTACAGAGTCCTCTAGCATTTGGATGTATCCAGCCCTTTGTATTTTGCTAGTTTTGAATTAGCTCTGCTTTGGTGCTTTGCGGCCTTAGACCTGGGATATCATTCCTGTTTTCAACGGAAAGTAGGGAATATGAACTACAATTTCAATCATGTCATTTTTCTTAAATGAAAAACTCTATTAGAATTTGTTTTTGGATCATCTGTTTGGTTGATATAGGGGGGTTGAAACAATGGTTAATTTGCCTTTTTGAGACTGCAGTTTTGTATCACACAAAAAATACCATTTGATTCAGTAAATCGGTTTGTATCACATAAGCAAATTGTTCTATAGCTACATCTTTTTTCCTTTTGAAGAATGTGATGCACTTCTCGTTACCATCTCAAAACATCGGGAATTGCGGAGAATTTATAATGTGTATCCACTGGAGCATCCAAGGATGATTGAACGTTAAAGTTCTGGCATGAAGGAGGTGTATCAACTGGAGCCGCAAAACTCTCAAGAGTTATATTGTCTAAGAAGTTGTATTCTTTGGGCTCTTCTTTCAGGTCAACCACGATGGGAGCTTTACCCTTTGAATCATCTCTGGCCGCTGCAAAAAGGAAATGACTAAATTAAAATCTCAATGAGAATTAAATATTGAAAAAGAAATAACTAAATTTAAAGCTAAATGATCTTACTTTTCCTCTTTGATGTTTTTTCCCAATGACTCTTGGGCCGGTTGTTAGATTGGCCCTTGCTTCGCATTGTCGGTGGATCTCGCACTAGCCCCTTGTTTTTGTCATTTTTATCCTTCACACCCTTTCTCATCATTTCGTCTTCATCTACTATTTCATCTGCCTTCTTAGCAACCTCAATGAAGGCAGTGTGTACGTACTCTTTGGCAAGCTTGCAATCCTCTATTCGTCGGGTCAGATCATAAGTAAACCGCATCATATGACTTCTAAAAACTAAATTTGAATCAAAGTCTTTCGGTCTTGCTTCCTTTGAAAGGTACATACCCTTCTTCGCTTTTAAAGTAAATCTGTTTAGTACGTATTTGGCAGGAATTTGCTTAACATTTGTATGATTGTACACCCTCAATATGTGTTTGCATAGTATTCCTTTCGTTTGAAAACCCATACACGAACAATTTGCATCAAAATTAGTTGAATCAACTGTTACGAACCAGCGTTTAAGATCCCCGGCTGATTCACAATGTTGTGTTGCATACACGATGCGATTTTCACTTATTCTTGATTCTTCTACAACACATACACCAACTGCGCCGTCCATATATGCTTGCTCAAATATGGAGAAACTCTTTCGAGTATATATTTTCGAAATATGTTTGAGTAGGTGACAATGTTGAATTTTTGGAGTTACGCTACCATGTTTGCATCGAAAGTCTTCATCATGCTCAGATCGACGCCAGTTCGAGGTCAATTTATCCAACCCAATATAACATTCGACCAGGGAACTGGTTGCTTTGGAACAACCATGCAAAACATTATTAGCCGACTCACTTCTTTGTGTAGATAATATTCCAAGATCTAAACATGATTTATTGAAAGCAGTCGACCACCTCGTTCTAACCTTATATAAGTCACGCAACCATCTATTGTCCTCCAAGTTTCCTCTTAAAACCATATCGCTCCAGCACTTCTCAAATTCAATCTCAGAATCACATTTGCTCATACAATAGTAGAAAAGTGATCGTACAACTTTGTCGTTATTGAAAGCGGGTACCTTGGACGGAGCTTTCTTCGAGATGTGCCACTGACACAACCGATGCCGACTAGTGGGAAAGGTTCTCTCAATGGCAACAGCCATTGCCTGATCTTGATCTGTAAATATAGTGGTCGGTTGTTTTCCTCCAACAAACCTTAAAAAGGTCTCAAACACCCAGCAAAAGGATTCTATTGTCTCCGTTGCAATGAATGCCCCACCTACAAAAATATTCTGCCAATGATGGTTAACGGCAATAAAGGGTGCACATGCCAAATTATACTTATTCAGCCGATATGTAGTATCGAACACGATAACGTCACCGAAGCAATCGTAATCAATTTTGCTATGACCGTCAATCCAAAGAAAACCAATAAGTCTATTCATCTCATCAGTTAATATATCATAAGAGAACATATTGTCCTCGGATTGTCTATCCTGTAATACTTTGGACAAGCTGCTAGCATCCCCACTATCTATTAGTGCTCTTCTTTCGCGTTGGACAAAATTATAAGCATCGGACTTACAAAACCCCACATTTTCAACACCGCCCACTTCATCTGCAAGGAAATTGTATGCATCGGTTGTTCTAATACCCACACCTGTCATATTCTTTAGAAGGCTAGCTTGAACGGTTGATATACTGCGATGAGACCTCAGTAGGTGTCTGTCATTTTCTGATGCAAGTGAGTGATTATGTTCCTCGACGAACTTTGTAACCTCCCAATTCTTACCTTCTTTATCTGCATTAAAGTATATGCAGGCCAAACAATCTGTGCGAGTATCCAATTTACGGTATTTTTGTTGTTCGTCCCTCAACGGTTTGGAAACCTTTAGGCCAGCTTTTGCGCAACTATACCCGCGGCCCTTGATAAATCTGGTATGTGCCCAATAGACAATATTTTGTTTCCGCACGCTGAATCCAGTTTTATGGGCATAATCGCAATACATGGAGTATGCTTCCTCCTCACTATGTACAATAGGGAATGATACTGTAGATTTCTGTTATCCAGGAAAAAATAGTCGTAAGTTAAATCCAGTTGGAAAAGAATGAATTCCAGTTATAAAAAAATTAAAATACAGTTGTAACATGACAAATTCCAGTTGCTTCCAGGCAAATTCCAGTTGCAATATAATGAATTACAGTTGGAACAGAGTAAATTTCAGTGTTGGTGATAATCAACGGGAAACAGGCTGAACTTAAATTAAAGAAAGATCTGTAAAAGGGAAGAAAGAATTAAGACTCACATTGCCAAAACTATCTATGCCGGATTTCTCATATGACTCCTGCATGATCTGAAACTTCAGGGAGAACAAAACGATGAGGGAAATGACCTGCAACAACGACAAAAATGAGAGATTCTGGAGTTAAAAATCAACACTATTGAAAAAGCTTCGTCGAGCATCAAACCCTAGTAATGGCGGAGTACAAATGGCGGAGTAGTAATGACGGAGTAGTAATGGCACACTCACGGTCTTCTGTCGTTATCCAAACTCCTCAGGTAAGGTTTGTTAGGAGGTGGTCGGAATAGTAGCCGGTGAGGTCCCGAAACCCTGGGCGGCGTTCGGTTGGGTTGTAGCACAGGAAGTTCAAAATCGGGGAAGATGAGGGCAAAAATCGATTTGGGGGGAGAATGAAAGGTGGGCCCCAGTTTTTATTAGCTATTTATTTGGGCACGGGATTACGGTACAAGCGTGTACCCAAAAATTTAACCAACTGGGGGGATGGGCCATTATAGCCGTCAAAGTTGAGTTGAGCCGGCTCAAAACGTGAATCAGCTGTCTCGAAAAAAACTTGACTCGAGTTTGATTATGAGTCGAGTTCAAGCTCAAGTATTATTGTTCATGAGTTTGATTATGAGTCAAAGGGTCTGTTTGGGACAGCTCTGGCGGATTGGAAAGCTGCTGTCTGGATAGAGCTGTTTTAAAATAGATCTCTGGGGAGCAGTTTTGAAAAGCTGCAGACTGTTTGGGTGTTCTGTGCAGAAGTGCGCTCGGAATCGCCGGAGGAAGGATGTCGGGGGCTTGGAATTGCCGGAGGAAAGCCGTCCGGAGCTCGAAATCGCCGGAGGAAGGCCGTCCGGCCTCTGAGCATGTTCCAACAGAAGAAACCATTAGATTTCCAAAACATGTGAGAGAGAAAGCTATTTTGCGGGAGCAGAAGCTGGGGAGGGAGAGATTTCTGAAAAGCTGCAAAACAGCTCCAGATTTTTGAAAAGCTCTTCACAGGGAGCTGTCTCAAACAGACTGAAAGCAGCTCTGACGGTTGGAATAGAGATTTTCCAACCGCCAGAGCTGCCCCAAACAGACCCAAAGAGAACACTTGTTTGTAGATTATCCTACAAATGTTTTCCAAATTGTTTCGTGATTTTCTCACCACTCTGCATAAAATCAAATTTTCTCGTCACTGTTTCTCCCATCACTGCTGCCGAGCCAAACAAGGCCTCAAAATCACTTCTCCCAATTTCGGTTTTTTGCGATCTTCCGCCCCGTTCGTCCCTGCTACGCTCTCGTTAGGGTTCAGTCTTCTCCTCCATCAGCTTCCAAGCTTGTGGTGTACTCCTTCCACGCCAACAAATCAGAGTACCTTCTCCTCTCTCGCAGAAGAAGCAAGCCTCCTCTCTTGTCGACGAACCATGCCACCTCCTACATCGTCGAAGCAAAGTTCACCTGCGTTGCTATACATTTCCTCCATTATTACCGTTTTTACCTCTAGCTTTGCATTTCTACTAAGCTCGTGCGGAAGGGAGGCCCTTGCGCGCTTGGGCGTATGGGAGGCGCTCCCGCGCCCTGACTCACGCGGGAGGGAGGCTCGCGCGCTAGCGCTCGCGGGAGGGAGGCCCGCACGTGCAAGGTGTCCTGCAGTCTGTTTGGAGTACCAAACGGACTCAAAAATGCGCTAGAATAGGCCCGTCAGAATTGTATCGGTGAGTCAGTTGAGATCACGACAAAAAAAATCTTCGATTTATCCAAACCTTTTTTGAGGAATCAAGCACCTTTAATTAATATGGTAGGCTGGCATTAGACATTTCAACTTAATTAAAATTGATTTGAAAAAGTAATTATAAAATTTATAATTGTTGCGGCCAACTCAATGCTCCTGATAGACCGGACTAAATTAGACTGCCTTAGTTCATGGAGCGGTCGAGCGCGCAAACAGTCAATGAATAAAAAAAAAGTGCACAAAATGATTTTACCGTGGAAAAACTCCTCAACTGGGAAAAAAACATGTAACCAGGTCGGTGTTGGTCAAAATTCACTATCAGCAGCAGTTTACAAATTGTTGGTGAAATCGAGGGCGACAAGCCGCTTCTCGTTACAGCTTGGAGATGAGAGAGAATATGAGTGCACTTGGTGGGCAACAGACCGCCTTACACGAAGTTTTGTTTTCATTGTTCATTAGCGGTGGCGGACATTCTTGGATGCGATCGAGCTGCTCAATTAGGTAAGTTACAATGCGTTGGCAGAGATTTGCTGGATGTCAAACACGTAGGAGGCTTTTTGGAGCGATCGGCGAAGCGTCTTCTTCTTCGAGGCTTTATGGACTTAAAAAAAAAATTGGGTGGCTCGACGAAAGGCGGTGGCACGTAGGAGGATTTCAGCAGAGCTCCGACTTGAGGAAGAAGAAAACTGAGAGAAGAAAATGTTAGAAATGAGAGGAATCTGAAGGCATTTTTAAAGGCTTCAGGTGGTGATTACAATAGTTTTACGGTTATCCGCACACCGTAACCATCTAAATTACCAGGTGTAGACCATATTTAGTATAGTTCCGGCGAATATTAATGACTATACTTTATATACGTACACCATAATTTATTTACTTAATATTTCCTTCATTATCCATAGTTGTTACGTGGGTGGTTACCCACGAAATAGACGGCGACGATCGTGTCGGGAGGATCAGACGACGAAGAGGGCTTCCCTTTGACAAGTGGCCATCTTGGCGGCGGACAGCCGTCGGAGAAGGAGGAGCCACGACCAACGGGATGACCAACCATGGCAGGCAAGGAGGGTGGCCCACCCTAGAGCTAGCCGCACCATTCGGTCGCGTGCTCGCTTCCGTGAAGTGCGGCCGCGGGGGCGGCTGCGAGGTGCAGCCGCTAGAGGGGGTTGCGGGGGGTGACCGCAGGGGGTGGTCGCAGGGTGAGGCTGCCCCTTGCGGCCGCGACCTTGTGGCCATTAGAGGCTGCTGCATGGGGCATCCGCAGGATGCGACTGCGACCTTGTGGCCTCTAGAGGCGGCCACAGGGTACAACGCGGGGGGAGGGTGGCCGCCCCTTGCGGGCGCGACCCTGCAACTGGGGGAGACGGCCGCCGGGGGCAGCCACTGGGCTTGGCCTATAACACCTCCATCTGTCACGAAAAATATAATAGAAGGTCCAGTCGGGGGCCCACACCATATTCTGCGGACAGTCGGCGGAGTTGCGCATTGGAACCAAAATATACACGAGTCTTAACTCAGAGTTACATTCTAGCGGAAGCATTAACATTAACTTAAAACCCAAACACAAGAATGTCCACTAATACACAATAAGAATGATATTCAAAATACACAAAGCATTTTTGTCGTAAGGTCTTACAGTTGTTCTTTACACAATAGTATATTATATACATCGGCACACAGGCAAGCCAGATATGTGTTGAAGCCAGAAAAATTTCCCTACTCCAAAAATCGGATCAAGGCAGCCTAAGGTTACCGGCCCAACGGATCGGCTTGACGGCTAGCGAGCTAAAGCACGAAGATCACCGAACAACAAATAGGACCCCAGGTGCTACGGCAGGGAGGTCCTACCACGTACCCAGAACCATCGAAAAAGCAACCCCTCCACAACCAAAAATGGTCGAGCGGGGTACGAGGGAGACTAACTGGTAACTAAGTCGCGATGACTAAAGTGGATAGTCGCAAGGTCGCGGCCTGGTCTCTCTGAAAAAGAAATTCAAAGGCCCAGCTGACGTCCAGGAATGAGAACTTGCAAGCTCTTGGCGAGATTTTCTAGTGCCTCTCCTCGTACCCCTGGGGTCCTATTTATAGGAAAATCCAAAGGGAGAAGGTTTTATTTATTGCCCCACCCCTCGGCGACTAGGCGACTTCTTGGGGGAGCTTGCATGACTCGACGAGTAACATGCCTAGTCGTCTATCTGGAGAGTATGGGAGGGGAGCTCGTCATACTCACTCCGGCCTTCTAATGCCTGACGTGTTGACTCTGACCTCTGCCTTGACTTGTTGACTTTGACTTCTAATGACCTGGCTCTAGAGGGGTCCACCCTCGACGAATACGGGTTGTACAATATGAAAACAGTAAAACACACTTCGCTTAGCCTCTGAGGACCGGCTTAGCTCAAAGGGGGCTTCATCCCTCTACGTCTTGCACGGCTCTCCAGCACCTGCATAGGCTCAATACACAGAGAGGTGGTAAAATAAGGCAACGGTCAGCATTAGCTGACCAAATTATAACGACCTCACCCCTCTCTCGGGACGGTGACGCTCCTTCCCTGTAGGTTCGCAACATGTATATATATAATGACATCAGAAGTCAGAACCCTACCTTTGATACTAAATTGTAACACCTTCATCCGTCACGAATAATATAACAGAAGGTCTGACCGTCATATTCCACGGACAGTCAGTGGAGTTACACATTGGAACCAAAATATACACGATTCCTAACTCGGAGTTACATTCTAACAGAATCATTAACATTAACTTAGAACCCAAACACATGAATGTCCACTAATACATAATAGGAATGATATTCAAAATACACAAAGTGTTTTGGCCTTAAAAACTTACAATTGTTCTCTTCACAATAGTATATTATATACATCGGCACATAGACAAGTCACACATGAAAACAGTAAAACACACTTCGCTTGACCTTCGAGGGTCGACATAGCTCAAAGGGGCTTCAGCCCGCTACTTCCCGCGCGGCTCTCCAACACCTACATAGGTACAATCCACCAAGAGATGGTAAAACAAGGCAACAATCAACATTATCTGACCAAATTATAACGACCTCACCCCTTACTCGGGGCGGTGATTCTCCTTCCCTACAAGTACACAACATGTATATATATAATGACATCAGAACCATGCATGCCTCTGATACGAAATTGTAACACCTCCATCTGTCACGAAGAATATAACAGAAGGTCTGACCGTCATATTCTACGGACAGTCAGCAGAATTACGCATTGGAACCAAAATATTCATGATTCCTAACTCAGAGTTACATTCTAGCGGAAGCATTAACTTTAACTTAGAATCCAAACACAAGAATGTTCACTAATACACAATATAAATGATATTCAAAATACACAAAGTGTTTTGGCCTTAAGGCCTTACTACTGCTTTTTTTCATAATAATATATTACATACATCGGCACATAGGCCGACCACACATGAAAACAATAAAACACACTTCGCTTGGCCTTCGAGGGCCGACATAGCTCAAAGGGGGCTTTAGCCCGCTACTTCCCGCATGGCTCTCCAGCACCTGCATAGGGACAATCCACCAAGAGGTTGTAAAACAAGGCAACAGTCAACATTAGCTGACCAAATTATAACGATCGCATCCCTCACTCGTGGAGACAATGCTCCTTTCCTGCAGGTACGCAACATGTATATATATAATGGCATCAGAACATGCAATTTAAGCATAATTCATCACATACGTTGACACGCACGACCACACGCTCTGTGCACTCATGTCACATTTTTGATGTTCTGGACATTCCCAGGCCCACCACCGTACTCAGTGGCGGTTCAACATTTATTTCAGTATTGCTAATCTTTCCGACCCGAAGCTTAAGACTCTCACCTATGACTACGACATAGTCAAAGACATTCTCAAAGATTCACTTCAGTGACTCACTCTAAGTTGATCGACAAAGGGTTGGGTATAGTTCAGCCACAATTCGTTGCTCAAATCATCGGGTACAACAAATCACGGTGCGAGTCAGCCTCCCTTTGCATATTCATAAAATACATAACCGTGTTATGTTCCAAGACTGACACTCAAAATAACCATAGTTGGACACTTTAAGCTCACAGCTCAATAATTCAAGCCTGACACTCACGACCACCAAAACTGGGCACTTTAAGCACACAGTTCAATAAGTCAAGGCTGACACTCACGACCACCAAAACTGGGCACTTTAAGCTCACAGTTCAACATATTGACCCCTAGTCTCCACGAGACAGGCCTCGCGAAAATAACTCTTTGGGAGCTATCGACAGCGGTAGCACTACCGCCGCACGGTAGGGGACAAACACAATTTCTTCCCCAAATCTTGAGTGTTTTCCTGGAGACCAACTCTAGTACTCTCATTGCAGACACCTGCACACCCCATGACTCCGCAAACTATAAGTTTAAGCACTGAGTCTTCTCCGACACGCAAATAAAAAAATAACCAACACCAATCCAGACCAATCTGTCCAGATGAGCTTCTCACAGGATGTCTATTCCGTACTTCGATTCCAGATTCTATATGCAATTTCTACCGGAGATACTTTGTATCGATCTATCGGAAATCCCTTCGTTCTCCACCAATTAGTGGATGTCTTCTTGCAACCATGTCAAATTAAGGACTTCACATGCTCAAGAAAGAAGATCGTTACCCCTGTCGATTGCTTAAGAGATATGAAATCACAACTGATTCGAATGAAAACGGTCACAACACCCTCCTCTCCATGGATCTGGCTTCGGCTCGCAAATCTGACCACAAAAACGCCTTCACAGCTTCCCTTTAGGGCTGGATAAGTTTTGCCCTTGCTCTTCTATCCTTCTTCTATCTCACGATCCAAGAGAGAAAGAGAGAGAAAATGAGAGAGAATTCTAATCTCAAGCTTTTATCAAAAAGCTACCGCCGCGCGGTACTTTGCTACCGAATTCCTAAATCAAAAAATTTTTATAGGCATAATTCTAAATCCCCGATTAATTATTGGATTCCTACGAAATTGAAAACAAAATCAAATAAAAACTGATTATCATTAATATAAATATATCTCAACATTTATGATGTTCACACGTACAAATAACAATCAAGCAAAATTATAGAACAACAAATTAAGAAAACTAAGCAGAAATCAGTTGCATACACACTTGGGAAATAAAACAGAACAGAAAGCAGAGTACATATATCCCCATGAATAGCAATTGGATTTGGCCGACGTCAGTTAATTCCTACACACCCCCACTTCCCACCTTCTTCAACGACGATCCGCCGCCGGCGATGGTGGACAGTTTCTTCTCTCCGAACTTCCTGCCGCAATTCTTCTTCCAAGACCATCTCTTCGTATTCTCACTCCCCTGATCAGCACCCTTCAACAATGGCACCAAATACCACCAAACGGCCGTGCAGCAGACGGCAAAAACCCGCCCAGACACCATCAAGCACACCAGCACCAGCAGAAATGGCACCAGCATATAGTACGACGGCCGCCACCGCCACAACTCCCCTCGTTTCTTCCCCTGATCACGACTCCATGTCACGCTCTTCTTCACCTTCTTCTCCACCTCCGGCGACAGCGACTGCCGGGGCGTGGGGGCCGGCGAGGTCGACACTGGTTCCTTGAGCGTGGGCTGGGATGGGGCGGAGTGCTCTGGCTTCGGGCTGACTGGGCTGCTCTTTTTGCTGCTATCTTCTCGAATTTTAACTACGATTGGGATAAAGTCTTGGCAAGTGGTGTACTTAAAGCGGACCATGGCAACATCAGATCCTATTCTCGTCATGATCTTCTCTTTCTTGGCTTCAAGCTCGGAGAGGACGGAGGTGAACTTCTCCAGGCCTCTGGATGAGTACGGGTTCTTGTTGATGCTGCTGCTGGTAGTGTTGTTGCTGGTGATGGTGCCGGCGGCGGTGGCGGCATGCTTCTTCCTGAAGCTCCTGGGCGTCGCCGGCGCTGATTGGTCGTCGTCGACGTGGTGTATGCTGGAAATGCGGCGGGACATTGAAAAGGCAACTTTTTGGGGGTGGGGGAAGCTTCTATGTAATGGAAGGGTTAATGGCGGAGCGGTTATATAAAGAGGAGAAGGAAGAAGAAGAAAAAGTGAGAAAAGTTTAAAGAGGTGATAATCGATTAATCCGTGGAAGGGGCGGTCTGAGTAATTAATATGGAAGTATAAGAAAGGGGATCAGAATATTGGATTGTATTAAATAAAACAAAGTGGACTTTTAATTTCTTTTGTGAAGAGAGGTGTTGACCGGGTTTGAGTTGACGTGGAAGATGGGTTCAACTAGCACGAGTCACCAGTGGAATTATCCTGATTTGATTAGCAATGACCAAGCAGTGGAAGAATAATAAGGGATCAATATTTCACTCGTAGGAGGAAGCTCAATCGGAGGTACAAAATATGGTCGACACCAAGCAGGAGCCGAGCTCAACTGGAGGTGGAAAAGAGGTCGACACATAGCAGGAGGAAGCTCAACCGGAGGTACAGAATATGGTCGACACCAAGCAGGAGGCGAGCTCAACTGGAGGTGGAAAAGAGGTCGACATCTCACAGGAGCCGGGCTCAACTGGAGGTGGAGAAGAGGTCAACACCTAGCGGGAGGAAGCTCAACCGGAGGTACAGAATATGGTCGACACCAAGCAGGAGCCGAGCTCAACTGGAGGTGGAAAGTGGTCGACACCTCGCAGGAGCCATACTCAACTGGAGGTGGAGAAGAGGTCGACACCTAGCAGGAGCCGAGCTCAGTTAGAGGTGGAGAATAGGTCAACACCTCGCAGGAGCCGGACTCAACTGGAGGTGGAGAAGAGCTCGACACCTAGCGGGAGGAAGCTCAACCAGAGGTACAGAATATGGTCGACACCAAGCAGGAGCCGAGCTCAACTGGAGGTAGAAAAGAGGTCGACACCTCGAAGGAGCCCGACATAACTAGAGGTGGAGAAGAGGTCTACACCTCGTAGGAGGAAGCTCAACTAGAGGTACAGATTATGGTCGACACCAAGAAGGAGACGAGCTCAACTGGAGGTAGAGAGAAGAGGTCGACACCTCGCAGGAGCCGGGCTCAACTAGAGATGGAGAAGAGGTCAACACCTAGCAGGAGCCGAGCTCAACTGGAGGTGGAGAAGAGGTCAACACCTAGCAGGAGCCGAGCTCAACTGGAGGTGGAGAAGAGGTGGACACCTCTCAGGAGCCGAGCTCAACTGCAGATGGATAAGAGTCGACACCTAACATGAGCCGAGCTCAACTAGAGGTGGAGAGAAGAGTGGACACTTTGCAGGAGCTGAGCTCAACTGGAGGCGGAGAAGAGGTCGACACCTCGCAGGAGGAAGCTCTACTGGAGGTGGAGAAGAGTCGACTCCTAACATGAGCTGAGCTCAACTAGAGGTGGAGAGAAGAGGTCGACACATCGCAGGAGCCGAGCTCAACTGGAGATGGAGAAGAGGTCGACACTTCTCAGGAGTCGAGCTCAACTGGAGGTGGAGAGAAGAGGTCGACACCTCGCAGGAGCCGAGCTCAACTGGAGGTGGATAAGAGATCGACACTTCTCAGGAGCCGAGCTCAACTGGAGGTGGAGAGAAGAGGTCGACATCTCGCAGGAGACAAGCTCAACTGGAGTTAGAGAAGAGTCGACACCTAATAGAAACCGAGCTCAACTATAGGTGGAGAATATAGTCGACACCTAACAGGAGTCGAGCTCAACTAAAGGTGGATGTCGACTCAGGAGGCGAGTAATCGATCTGCAGGAGGGGAGCTCGTACAGATATCACGGACTACGACAACAATCCAACGAGGAAACTATCTCACCCAAGGGGGTTGGTGGCCGATATGCATGAGGGGAGCTCGTGCAGGGACTCAGACTTACGATAACTCCACGACTCGAGGACTTCAATTGGTGCTGAGGTAGTTCGCCCTGTTGCTTAAGAGATTGTCAAGGAGTCAAATGCATCAATATCTTTGAGGACGAAGGAATTCTAAAGAGAACGACGATCTTTCCTCCGTCGAGTTGGGAGGTTGGCGTTCAGACCTACTCCTGGTAGTTCCTCTAGTCGGAGCAGAGATGCAATCAGGGGTAGCTAGGCCGACATGTAAGGGGGGAGCTGATCTCGGCCGTCAATGCAGGGGCTCGGTCTTACAAGAACACTTATATCCCGAGACATCGTCCCATCGTCTGCCCTGGACTATCTAAGAAAAACAGGTCGAAGGCTCGTTTCTCAAACCAACCATGGAGATCGTTTTCAGCTTTGCCACTTAGTTACGAAAACCAGAGTACACGCGAAGGGAAATGGTCCTCAGGGGTCCTGCTGGACACTCTCGAGTCCACTATCCTTCCGCTAACTTGCACTTTTTAGAGCTTGGCAGGTTATCCCGCCTTGATAGTAACAAAGATGTATCCTGCCCCACAGGAAAATCCATCGCTAAGAGCGGGTCTTCCTTCATCGAGTTTAGAAGGTTAGCGTCCAGACCTATTCCTGATAGTCTCTCCAGTCGGAGGAGAGATGCAATCAGGGGTAGCTAGGCCGACATGCAAGGAGGGAGCTGATCTCGGCCGTCAATGCAGGGGCTCGGTCTTACAAGGATGCTTAAATACCGATGCGTCGTCCCATCATCCGCCCTGGGCTTTTTAGGAGAATCAGGTCGGATGCAGGTTTCCCAAACTGATCATGGAGATCACTTTCTGCCTATTATGCTTGTTTGATACACTTTCAAGAAGAGAAGCTAAAGCCCTATATTTCAGGGTGTTAGAGAAATATCATTGATGTTTAAGTGTGAATAAGCATATCATTCCCTACTATAGGTAGAAACCTTTTAGGTTATCATAACTCTAGGTGTTTGTGGAGATGACATGAATAACATAGCGACCTGGTTGTTGAAGAGATAGCCTCACACGTTTAAACTCTCCGAATTGAGGTGAACACCATAGTTTCCTGAAGTAGTGATCTCGTAAGTATGGAACTCGTGGAATTAAAGGAGAGCACCATAGCTATTGAAGAGATCATCTTGCGAGTATGAAACTCACGTAATTGAAGAGAGCACTTGGCTGTTGAAGAGATCCTCTCCTGAGTATGGAACTCGCGGAATTGAAGAGTGCACTTGGCTGTTGAAGAGATCCTCTCCCGAGTATAGAACTCTCAGAATTGAAGAGTGCACTTAGTAATCATGAAGAACACCACGAGTAGGAGCTCATAGAATACTAGCTTGAATATATCATGAGTAACCCGTCTCATGGAATGCAGGTTGTCGGAGGAGATCATCGCAGGTAGGAGATTGCATAGCACCTCGTATGTTTTTCCCTAGTGGTGAACACGTCGTGATTTGCCCTGTTTGTCTGTCATACAAAAAGTACTCACGGGCTTTACCAAATCACCCGTAAGTATGAACATGTATGAAAAGCACCACTATTGAAAAAGGAGATGAACTCACCCCTTCAACTCGCCTTTGAGCGAGTAAAAAAGATACTCGCCTCTTCACCTGCAGAACTCGCATATATGCGAGTAGAAAAGATACTCTTCCTCTTTGAAGTCTCCAATCCCACCAATACTCGCATATGGCCGAGTAATAAGGAAGCTCGCCAACCTGCGAACGGGACACATGCGAGTTGATTTAGAGCTCACTGTATGATGCTCGCCAGAGCATATCGCTATCTACAACTCGCCTGCATGAACTCGTTCACATATACTCGCTAACTGAAGTCATCATCTGGAACTTGCCTAAGTAGGCCGCGATCTGGAACTCGCTTATGAGCGAGTAATTGGTAAGCTCGCCCCATGAATCTGTCGAGCCTGAAAGTCGTCATCATGAACTCGTTTGTGGGCGAGTAATCAGGAAACTCGCCCACCTTATCAAGAACTGGCCCACCTTGCCGAATGCTCGCGAGTTGCTGCCTTTGGTCACCGGCTCACTATCTTAAACTATGAAGTCTTCTCGCAAAAATTTCTTCCTCGACTACTATCCACGCTCATCGCACCAAGTGTTTGTCAGTCATACAAAAAGTACTCACGGGCTCGTAGGGATCGAGGGGTGTCTTCGTCGACACCCTAGCGCTCTCCGCCGTTCTTGGGTCGCTAAATAGTCGAAGGGTTCGACTATATATATATATAATTTAAATAACGAGCCGGTTCAATTGAACCGGTTCACGGCTTTTTAATTAACACCCAAGATGTAGGAGGAAAAGACAGAGAAAATAAGGTTATGACATGCTGCGCAAGTGTTATGATATTTTCGAGATTTTCAATACACTCATTTTAAATGCCGATTTCAGAACAGTACTTTGAGTAACGAAACTCACATGCATTAGAACAAATATTTCAACTAAGGATTGATACATAAAAATATAAAAATTACAAAAAAAACTAATAGAAATGACGATTGGGTTACCTCTCAAGTAGCGTCTAATTTAGCGTCCTGGCAGGACGGTCCTTAGCTAATGTAGTGTTATACTTGACACCGCCTGATCATCATCACCTCTCACATACAACTTCAATCTCTCACCATTAACCTTGAAGTCGGTACCATCACTCTCATTCCTAATAGTTACCGCTCCATAGGGATGCACCTCTTTGATCGTTAACGGGCCCGACCAACGTGATTTAAGCTTTCCGGGAAACAATCGTAAACGAGAGTTTAACAACAAAACTAATTGACCCAGTTGAAAATGCTTTTCCTTCAGACGTCGATCATGCCATTTCTTCGTTCTCTCTTTGTATATCTTGGAATTCTCATATGCTTGCATCCTGATTTCTTCCAACTCATTCAATTGTAATAGCCTCTTCTCACCCACTTCCCTAAAGTCATAATTAATCTTCCTTATTGCCCAGAAAGCTCGGTGCTCTAGCTCTAACGGTAGATGACACGATTTGCCGAACACTAGCCTATATGGGGTTAGTCCGATTGGTGTTTTAAATGCGGTGCGATTTGCCCACAATGCATCATTCAATTTTTGTGACCAATCTTTGCAGTTGATACTCACCGTCTTTTCCAGAATTTTCTTAATTTCCCTATTCGACAACTCTGCTAGACCATTGGTTTGGGGATGGTAAGCTAATGAACCCTTATGTGTCACCCCATATTTTCTTAGCAAAGAGGCGAATTGAGAATTATAGAAATGACTTCTCCCGTCGCTAATAATTGCTCTTGGTACTCCAAATCTATTGAATATATAGTTCTTTAGAAAGTTTAGGACTACCTTAGCATCATTTTTTGAAGTGGCGATCGCTTCTACCCATTTAGATACATAATCGACCGCTAGAAGGATATAACTATTTCCATTAAAATTTATAAACAGACCCATGAAATCTATGCCCCACACATCAAACAATTCAACTTCTAACATTATATTCATGGGCATTGCATCGTTGTTTTTTAAATTCCCAACTCTTTGACATCTATCGCACTGTTTAACAAAAGAATTTGAGTCGCAGAATAAGTTGGGCCAGAAGAATCCTGCCTCTAGTACCTTCATGGCTGTCCTAGTACCCATGAAATGGCCTCCATATGGAGAGTTGTGGCACTTTTCTAAAATTTCTCTCATCTCTCCCTCATGTACACAACGTCTAAATACTCCACCGGTTCCAATCTTAAATAAAAATGGGTCGTCCCACAAGTATGACCATACCTAGTGTAAGAATTTTTTTCTTTGTTGATATGTAAATTCGGAAGGTATAATATTGCTCACTAAATAGTTTACAACGTCAGCATACCAAGGCGTAATACTCTCCGAAATAGCTAGTAATTGCTCATCAGGAAATCTCTCTTCCACTTCAAAATGCAGTGTCGACTGTGTACTCTCAATCCTAGATAAGTGATCCGCAATCGGGTTGTCCGTTCCTTTCCTATTCTTAATCTCTACATCAAACTCCTGTAAGAGAAGGACCCATCGAATCAAACGTGGCTTTGAGTCTCGCTTCTCCATAAGATAACGGATCGCTGCGTGATCGGTGTACACTATAACCTTTGTACATAAGAGATACGATCGAAATTTTTCGAATGCGAATATCACTGCCAATAGCTCCTTCTCGGTGGTAGTGTAGTTGGTTTGGGCCTCGATTAGGGTCTTGCTAGCATAAGCAATCGTATGAAATATCTTCCCCCGCACTTGACCCAAAACAACTCCTACCACGTAGTCACTCGCGTCACACATCAAGATAAATGGCTCTTCCCAATCAGGTGTTACTACAATAGGAGCGGTGGTTAACCGATATTTGAGCTCGTCGAACACTTTCAAGCAATCATCACTAAAAGAAAATTTTGCATCCTTCTCTAGAAGTCCACTCAAAGGTTTAACTATTTTCGCGAAGTCTTTGATGAATCTTCTATAGAAGCCCGCGTGTCCAAGGAAGCTTCGTAGTATTTTTACATTTTTGGGTGGAGGTAATTTTTCTATCACATCTAGTTTTGCTTTGTCCACCCCGAACCCAGTCCTGGAAACATGATGACCAAACACGATGCCTTCACGAACCATGAAATGACATTTCTCCTAATTCAGTACTAGGTTTGTCTCTACACAACGTGTGAGTACCTTCTCCAAACACTCTAAGCACGCGTCAAATGTTTTTCCAAAGATGAAAAATCATCCATAAAAATCTCAATACCCAGGTCCATAATATCAGAGAAAATTACAATCATGCAACACTGAAAAGTAGCCGATGCGTTACATAGACCAAAGAGCATTCTCCTAAACGCGAAAGTCCCATAGGGGCAAGTAAATGTGGACTTTTCTTGATCAGCAGGGTCGACAGTAATTTGATTATACCCTGAATACCCATCAAGAAAACAGTAAAAATCATTCCCCGCCAATTTATCTAGGACTTGGTCGAGGAAGGGAAGAGGGAAATGATCTTTTCGGGTGGCTTTGTTTAACTTCCTATAATCCATGCAAATCCTCCAACCCGTGATCGTCCTAGTGGCGACCATCTCTTCCTTCTCGTTCTTTATAATCGTCATCCCCCCTTTCTTGGGTACACACTGAACAGGCGAGACCCATGGACTATCCGAGATTGGATATATTATACTCGCGTCTAGTCACTTAATAATTTCCTTTTTTAACTACCTCTTTCATTGGCGGGCTTAAGCGGCGTTGATGCTCAATCGACCCCTGAAATGACTCCTCCAAAAGGATCTTGTGCATACATAATGAAGGGCTTATCCCCCGGATATCAGCGATGGTCCATCCTATGGCCGTTTTAAATTGCTTAAGTAGTTCAATTAGTCATTTCCGTTGATCAGGTGTTAAGTTCTAATTTATGATGACCGGCAGTGTCTCGCCATCCCCTAAATATACATAAGTAAGATGCTCAGGAAGAGGTTTTAACTCAAGTGATGGTGGCTCAACGATGGACGGTTTAACTGACAAGGATTTCTCGGGCATCTCTAATGGTTCCGGCTTACGAAACCAAGCAATTTGCTTCTCGAATGCTTGTAAGCATTCTTGAATGACTTCATCATACCCAGACTGGTCATCCTCCGTCAATAATTGATTCAACAAAATATCATGTTCATCAGAAAGTGAACTAGACATGTAATCACATATAGAAACGTGATTGACCACCTCCATATTATCTTCCTCCCGATGGGGGAACTTTAACGATTTGAGTACGTTAAATGTGACTTGTTTGTCATTCACCCGCATCGTTAACTCTCCCTTATGCACGTCAATCAAAGTCCTACCCGTCGCTAGGAAAGGTCTTCCTACAATAATCGGAACTTCTCTATCCTCTTCCATGTTTAGAACGACAAAGTCCGTCGGAAATATAAATTTATCCACCTTTACCAACACGTTCTCCACTATCCCTTTTGGGTATGCCATGGTCCGATCAACTAGTTGTAAGGTTATGGAGGTTTTGGAAATCTCCCCTAAACATAACTTCCTAAATATCGATAACGGCATTAGATTGATGCTCGCCCCTAGATCGCACAATGCCTTGCCCTCGAATTTGTATCCTATAGAACACGGTATGGTAAAGCTCCCCGGATCTTTTAACTTTGGTGGGATTCTTTTTTGAAGGATAGCGTGTAACACCCCAAAAAGGACTCAAAATTGGAATTGAGGTGCAGGTTGCTTAACACGGTCTGGGACACGGGCGTGTCCCAGGGCGTGTCGGGGTACACGGCCTGGGACACGGGCGTGTCCCAGGACGTGTTCAGGTTAGTCGACGATCGGAGGTCGACGATAGTCGAGCCTGGGACACGGCCTTCGACACGGGCGTGTCCCAGGGCGTGTCACTCAATAAAATGCCGTATCGAGTCAGAAATGTACACGGCCCGGAACCAAGGCATGAACACGGCTGTGTCAGTTTTGACACGGGCGTGTCATAGGGCGTGTGCCCACCCGTGTACCGCTCTGACTGGTTATAGCGCTCGTTGAGTACCGTGTAACAGGTGTGACACGGGCGTGTCAGATGACCGACACGGGCGTGTCAGGTTCGACACGGGCGTGTCGATGCCCGTGTTCTGGTAATTTTTAGTCGGCACGAGTGCCGCGTGTGCCGCTTAAGGGTACACGGCCTGTAACACGGGCGTGTCACAGGCCGTGTCGGCCAAAAAGTTCAATATTTTGGGGCAGATCTTGGCCGTTCATTTTCCTTAAAGAGGATCCTGTGGCTGGGGATCATTCCTGGGCTAATAAGGCCGGGAAGGAAGGAGAAAAGCTCATTTCTAAAGTTCATCTTCTCTTTCTAAGTTTAAGAGAGAGGTGAGAGCAAGGTGAGGAAGAAGAAGTGGAGTCCGGCTGCCGGTGGAGCTACGGTGGTCCAAATCGCGAGCCGAGTTCGGATTTGCGAAGGCAACGCTGCTGCGAAGGCTTTCATCCGTCTCAAATTTCTCTCCATGGCTCCGAAGCGAACTCCTAGGGTAACGATTTCCTGCTTGGACATGTGAAGTCCTTAATTCCTGCATTGCATAGGGAAAACCCTTCCCCGCGAGTGTGCGGTGGGTTGTGGCGTCCCTTGGGGTAGATATGTGAAGTCCCCCTTGTTAGAGTCCGGAATTGGAGTACGGATCTAGGCATGCTGTGTGAAGCCCATTTGGACATGGTCTGGATTGGTGATGCTTGTTTGCATATCGGAGAAAACTCCGTGATTCTTGCTTGTAGGCATGATGGGTAAAGTACTGGAGGAAGTTCAGGAATTGTGAGAGTTGGACTCTCTTGTAGCCGTGAGTTGCTACTTTGTATGAGGTTGGGCCGTGGGGCTGCAACTAGGAAACGTGGAACGGGCAAGGTGAAGCTGTACCCGCGTCAGTCCAGGCGTGAGTCTGACGATTTGAGCAACGGGAAAGGTGGATCTGTACCCGCGTTATGGTTGTCTAACCTTGGGTGCTTAAGACCCTGTTAGGATCACATAGCGAGAGTCGATGGCCTGTGAGCCGATCAGACTAGAATGCTCATATTGAACCGTTATGTCTGGGAACTCTGAACGGTGGTGTGGAACACCGAAAATGTGCCCTGAGTGCACGAAGCGTCGGGCCGTTGTGCCGGCGTTTGTGATATGTGACTGTGCGGGCGTGCACGTCTTGCTTGAATTGCTATATATCATATTGGAAGATTGCTATGCAGGGATGGAATTCCGCTGCCCCGTGCCAGGGGCAGGGTTGTTATAATTGGTCAGCTGAATGCTGACCGTTGCCCTGTTTGCCGCCACTTGGTGGATTGGTTATTACAGGTACTGGAGGTGCTGGTCCAAGCGGGACTTAGCGGGCTGAAGCCCAAAGCTACGCTGCTGCCCTCGAAGGCATTGCTTTGTTTCTTTTGTTCATGTGTGGCCGGCCTGCGTGCCGATGTCTGTAATCCACACTTTTGTAAAGGGAAACTGTTGTAAGGCCTTAAGGCCAGACTCTTGTGATGTTTATATATATTCCTAAGTTTTAGTGGACAATGTTATTTATCTTGAGTTCAGTAATTCAACCGTGAAGCTTCCGCTAGAATGCTCTGTGTTAGGATGCGTGGTTATGATATTATTTCGTAGCGTCTCCGCCTGTTTGTGGAATATGGTGTGGGGCCCCGGCCGGACCCTCTATTATATTCTTCTTGACGGGTAGAGGTGTTACATAGCGCTACACTCTTGAGTGACTGCAACCGTCTCATTTGTTCCAAATTTTCTCTTTTTAGATAGGATGTCTTTCATGAACTTCACATAACTAGGCATTTACTCTAAAACCTCGGCGAATGGGATGTTGATTTGCAACTTATTAAAAATCTCGAGAAATTTTTGGAATTGTTGATCGAGTTTGCTTTTCTTTAACCGTTGCGGAAAAGGTGGTGGTGGATAAATTATTGTAGCTTCTTTTTCCTTCTTAGCTTCATCAATTCACTCTTTCTTCTTCTCTAGCACTTCTACCTCAGGTTCCTTACTATTCCCATCTTGTATAGCCCCCTCCTTAGGGATACAAGGAATCAGCTCCTCTAATTCTTTTTCATTACTACCCTTACTTTGCTCTTTTGGTGGAATACTCTCCAACTCCTTACCACTTCGTAAAATGACCGCCTTGCATTGTTGATTGTCTCCTTTCAGATTCGGTGTGGTATCCGTTGGGAGTGACCCTTGAGGTCTAAGGCTTAATGCGTTCGCGATTTGTCCCAATTGAGATTCAATCACACAAAGTGAACCCTCTACACTAGTAATGCGTGCATCGTTTCTTTGCATGGATTCGATAAGGATCTCATCGAATAAATTTCTAGAAGGTCCTTGTTGATTATAATTAACGTTTTGAGTTGGGCGTGGGTTTGAGTTAAAACCAGGCGGGTGTCCCACGCCGGTATTGTTCTTCCACGAGAAGTTAGGGTGATTACGCAAATCCAGGTTATAATAATTTTGAACTAAGTTATTATTATTGTTATATCTATGTTGCACTCCTATATAATTAATTTCTTCATTATAGCTAGGGATAAGGGGATTTGTAAGTTGTTCAACCGTGAATGATGGGTTCGAAGGAGGGGCTTCCATAATGCTATTCACCTGTGGGTTTATTTGATTATGATTTAATGTTAGTGCATCTAACCTCTTATTCATAGAGTGAAATTGGGCAGTGATTTGTGCGGCAAATGAACTAAGTTGATCGACTTGATATAAATCACCCATAGACGAAGAGGGTCCTTGTCGCTCAAATGACTGATAATTATTAGAGGATAATTCCTCTAAGATCGCATATGCATCCTCAGGGTATTTACCCATGAGAGATCCACCCGCATCTCCGTCTACTTGAATCATGGTAGGCATTTGGAGTCCATTATAGAATGTCCACACTTGTTGGTGCAGAGCCAAGCCATGATGAGGACACTTACACAACAACTCCTTGAATCTCTCCCATGCATCGTAAAATGTTTCACCATTCCCTTGGGTAAAGTTTGTTATGTCCCTCATTAACCTAGCGGTTTTGGCGGGTGGGAAAAACTTGGCTAAGAATTTCTCCACCACTTCTACCCAAGTAGTGAGACCATATTGGGAATCTAGCCACTCCTTTGCTCTTCCATCCAAAGAGAATGGGAGTAAGCGGAGACGAATTGCTTCATCGGTGCGCCATTTATTTTAAATGTGTCGCACACATCCATGAAGGTTCGTATGTGGGAATTAGGATCCTTGCTGCTAAGTTCACTAAGCTGTTTTTGCTGGACTAAATTCATCGCCATTGAGTCAATTTTGAAGTTGTTTGCCTCGATGGCAGGCTTAATGATACTATAATGTAGATCTCCCCTAAAAGGCATGTTATATTCTCTACAGGTTCTCCTAGCCTCAGCGGGATGGCCATTCTGCTCTACATGACCGTCTTGCCCTACGCCTTCTTGCGCATGTTCATTATTGTCATTTGGGTTTGGAGGATTTTGATGATTCATGATGGCAGCGTTTCTCTGTTCTAATCGAACAGTTCTCCTATTCCGTCTACACGTCCGCTCGATTTCTAAAATTTAAGGTGTAAGCTCAGGTGTTCGATAACGGGACACGCACTACACAACAATCAGATGATAAAAACAAACAAACAATTAAAAAGAAAAAAATAAAAAAGACAAAATAAGAGACTTGAGCTCTAAATACTCAGGTTTAGCTAATATTGCAAGAGAATAAACACTAAATTGTGCACCTCCCCAGCAACGACGCCAAAACTTGATACAACCGAAACCGGTGTGTATTTAAAACGCAAGAGCACGTGCCATGTCAAGTAATAAAGTGAGAATCGAGATCGTTTCCACGGAGAGGTGGGTGGTTTAGTGCTTGCAAATACCAGTTATGCCTTTTCTTTAAATCCAAGCTTTTCAAATACTTGAGGTTAAATTATGAAAGCAACGTTTTCAGTAAACGATTTTAAATTAAAATTAGCTATAGATCCTTAGGAAAAATACTTTGTAAACGATGTTGAGAAATAATCTTGTATTGTGATTTCCTAAATCTAATACTATGATTCTATAAATGACGCTTTGTGAAATATGTGTGATGAATTGCTCTGCAACGATTTTAAATTAGAAAATCGTACCTCTCGATACCGGATCTTCCTAATTTCTTATCTCCTCTGTTATCTCTAACTCGAGTAAAATAAAGAACCGCAATAGGAATAAAAATCTATGCTGCTAACGCCAAGAGGAAATCTCTTTCTCTCTTCAAACGTTATATCGAACTTATGACTCACTTGCGCAACTCCTCTCTCGAATTATGAAGCGCAGTAAAAAGGCGAAACTTTGGCCAAAAGTTTCAAAATAAAGATCATAAGAACGATAAAAACCAATCATCAAACAACCACAAAGAATAGTTAAAACACCATAATCATTACAAGAGAAATAGTACTTTCACAACACAAGATTTAAGAAATTAGTTCTTGCTTGAGGAGGAGAAACAAAATAATGGAAAGATCTTACTAAACATGTTGTAAAACAGTAAATCTTCCCTTTTTTAGTGATTTTGCAGCGTTTCCTGCCTCCAAAAATGAAGTTCCAGCTCTTCTTCTCCTTGGGCGAAAACTTTCTTCTCAGATTTTCTCAACTCTCTAACGTCTGAACTCTCCAAAAGATCACCCCTACTTTGGCTGTAACTCCCTTTTTAAGTCCTCCCCCTCTTTTCTCACGTGGGGCCCACTGTTTTGTAATATTTTTATGCTGAACGGATGCTTTAATTTCAAGTGCAACGGTTGAAAATGGCTGAAATTCGGGATTCAGTTTCCTGTAACTGCTCACGATGTTGTAACATTCCAGAGCGGTGTTGTAACCTTTCAATTTCTGGATTTCTGCACTGTTTGACCTGCTAGGAATGTTATAACATCCAAATTATGTTACAACATTTTTCAGTTTCTCAACAACTTGTAGCCTTCGGTCCTCAACTCAATTTCTTCACAAATCCTATCGTAAAATCATGCCAAAATAACCGTAATAATCATTTCAACTACAATTAATAATTTATTTGAATATTTATACTTTTCATTCATAATTTTGATATAAAATCAATAAATATGGTTAAAAATAAGGAGCAAAATAACTTCTTTTTGCGAAGTTATCACACCCCCATACTTGAATCCTTGCTGGTCCCTAGCAAAGGTACATCCTATAAAATTGACAAATGTTTATGATTGCATAAATTTGATCCATCCTACTCTTCATTATAAGTCAAACAAAATAGATTCAAGTAATTCGCATTAACTGATGTTAGACTCGCGAATCCATAAGAGTTCAAAACTTCACAAATTCATCAGTTAGATATAAAATAAAACTCAATTAAAAATTCGAGTGTTAGGTGTAATGCTCTTAAAAATTATCCACTTCCCTTACAATTCATTATTGATAAACTTTGTCACCACTATGATAGATCAAGAGCGGACTAAGACTTTGATATGACCTCTATATGAGTTTAGTAGAAACTGATGCCAAATAAAATGAATTGATGAATTTGGAATGACGGGCAGCTATTTCCCGAATTATACATCTTAGTAGCTTTCCAAATTATGGGGTCAACTTTCAATAACACACACATTTTTTTTTTTTGATATTTTCATAGTTGGGATCGTTCCAAGTATGCGTAAACATCTTTGGGCCACATATCACTATGATACATATATATACTTTTTATTTTTCACCATAGTTGAGATCATTCTAAGTACGCGGGAGCACACTTAGGACTCATGTCACTATGATATATATACTTTTTTTAACATATATTATATATATATTTTTAAACACCCATAACTGGTCAGTCTACTAGATACAAAGGTAAGGAACATAGGGAAATAAAAAACCATTTCTTTACGCTCAGAAGTAATAGGTGATGACAACAAATGTAAGGATTTATGTGGAAGCGAAGTTACTACGTTCACTCAATATGTTGGCTACTATCATTGAATTAGATCATACTCGATCTATTCACATTAAGATCCGAAGTTAATTAAATAAATTTAAAGGGCATAAATTCATTTTAAGAACTATAGTGCATAATTGTGAGACAGACTTTTTAATAGAGCTTTAACAATTCTTTCTGATTACAATTTTAAAGTCCGAACTCGCTGGATTGACTCGTATATCCTTCATGTTAAATTGGAAGACTTGAATAACTTTATTACTAAAAAAATAAGAGTAGAATTTCGCGCATTACACTTTATAAAACATTTGTCTTGTAAGTCACAGAGGGACGTGCCATTTGAGGGACGTGCCACCCCCATACCTTGACCTTTATTAGGCCATGGTAAAAAGAAATTACCATGTAAGGCGGGCGGCGGCGAGTGCCAGCTCCATCGAGCACTCGCCGCCCCATGCGGGTAGAGCTCTCAGGGAATACTCACCTAATCTTTTGTGGTGTGTTGTTGTCATTTTTCCCATGCTGGCCTGCCCATAGCCAGTTATGACAGCGAAGTTGCGCTGTTGGCAGACCTAGTTGGGCTGCACATAGCTACTCATAACAACGGAGGTTGGCTATTTGTAGGTCGTTTTCAGAATCCTATAAATAGGACCTAAGGGGCACCTCAGATTGCAGACTTACTTGTTCCCAGACCTTCTTGTGCTTTCTGAGGTAGCCTTTAGCTCGTCATTTGGCTAAGGGAGGGGAAGCACTCTAAGATCTTCTGGGTGTGTGGTGGGACCTCTGCGTCGAGTCCTTGGGTCAGTCCTCTTTTCCTTTTGTCATTTTGCTTGTAGGAGAGAAGTAGGTGTACGATCACCCCTTCTCTAAGGGTGAGCTCCATAAGAGACCGAATTTTCGGTTTCAATAATAACCCTAATGACAGAGACTTAGAATTTTCTAAGTTGTTTTGCCTATTTTTATTCCCTTAATTTAAAATTGTGCCAAAACTAAAATAAATCTAATACCTAGGGTTTTTGTTCAAAAAACCCTAATCTCACTTTGGATGGTGTATTCCATCATCATAAGTCCATTCCCAAGCTCCAAGGGATATCCCACAAGATTGATGGGCCTCAATCCTCATTTTTTTCTTTTTTTGCTAAATGCACCCCAAAACACACATACAACATGACAACTTTCAAGTAGGATCCACCAACCTACAGGGATCAAAAAGATCTGAAATTTTTACCAGGGCCTTATACCACCAAAATGAACCTCTCACCAAAAGTTGGCGTTAAAATAATTATTTTTCTTCAAATATTCAACTTATATGAAAAATCATATTTTACCTAAAACTATAGGAAAACATTATCCAACAAATCTCATTTTTGATAGGGGGTGTTTACATAGTAGCTACAAACCACCATCAAATTTTAAGTCAATACCGTTAGCCAATTAAAAGTTATTAACGAAATAGTGACTGTCCTACCCTAAGGACCAGTCCCACAAAAATTGTTCTACATGGAGCTACAGTGCTCTAAATATCTGATTTTAATTTCTAATTAAAGTAGACTCAAAGGGCTACCTTTTTTTATGTTGGACACTTTTCATGTTTCAGTCCTTAAGGACCTCATATTTGTATTTCAAAAAGTTAAATTCAAATGGATAAACAATACACTTTAATATATATATATATATATATATGCAATAGATAATAATTCAAAATTTTGAACGACATTGGTTCATCTTCTTTAATCAGTCAACAGTCCTGATTGGCCAAACTTGGAAGCTTTTAAAACCTCAATTCCTGGCGATCCAACCCCCTCCCCGGTCGGCCACCACAACCACCGTCTCCGTTGAGGTGATGGCTATCGCCTGGCGGCGGCTCGACCGCCGGAGGGGTGTTTTCCAGCAAATCTCTCCCGATCTCATTCTCCACCGAAAACTTTGATGTAAGAGTCAATTTCAATTGCTTGAGGCCTTCTGAAGGTGATGAAATGATCGAATTGAGCTTTGTGGGCCTCTATATAGGAGATCCAAGAATGGGGGGTTTCGACCGTGGCCATTTATGGCCTCCTTGATGGTGGTCGACCTATAACAGTTGGAAAACTCCACCTCTTCATCAGGGGAGATGAAAGAAGGGGTTGGGAAAAAAGAAGGGTGTGTCACTTGGCCTCCCTCCATTATTTCCCCTCCAAATGAAACTTTCCCCCTAATTACTCCATTAAACTCACCTAATTCAGATTATTTAATCTAAAAAATCTCATGGGTTGTAGGATGGGCCTTCGGCAAGGCCTTAGCCCACTTGAATTGGCTTGGGCTCCCATTTAGCCTTTAGGGGTTTATTTGACCATGCTTGACCTTGGGGTTGACTTTGAGTAACTTGATGAGTTGACTGGTCCAAGAGATGTGTCTTGAGTCCCTTGACACCACCCAATGTTGATTGAATCATGATGATGCCCAAATCAGACCAATTTTGCCAAATAGTGTGATTTGACCTAAATAGAGCCAAGTTTGACTTTGATTAAATTGGTCAACTTGGTGACCCCATGATGGAGCTTTTGGGTCCACTAGACCCATAATGACATTACAAGGCAAGGGATAAGGTCAATTTTAGGTTTTGGGGCCAATAGGACCTCTTTGGTGAAGCTTTGACCTATGTTGACCTAGAGTTGACTTTAGTAAATTTAACCCACTTGATTGACCTAACCTTGAGTCCATTGCTTGGTTGCCTCTCTTTTAGGGTTAGGGAAGTGTTAGTGATCTTATCTTGAGGTGGTGAGTTCATGTGAGGGTGAATTTGTTTAGGTTGACTTGTGCACATTGGGGGTGCATATAGCAATTTTCCCTAAGTTCAAGGTGAGCTAGGGTCACACTAGGGCCTCCATGCACCACTCAAGCCCTAATCCTAACTTTAGGAGATCTAGAAGTGTGGGGGATGTTACATGAGACTACTATGGACATGAAGAACTTTCTTAGGAACCAGAAGAGGTCATGCGTGAGGAGTACCCTGAATATCATTTTGTTGCTCATGTTTTAAATTTCGGAACAAAATTTCTTTAAGGAGGAGAGATTTGTAAATCCTTAGAGTATTTAAAGAAAAACCAAAAACAAAAGTCGCTACTCACCCCCTCTCATGTACACTTGCCACCGAACAAAACACCTCCCACTCTCTATCTCCCTCTTTCTAACGACAATAGCGGAAAACCAGAAAACCTAAACTCCCTCATGATCTCTCTCTCTCTCTCTCTCTCTCTCTCTCTCTCTCTCTCTCGGGTGCTGAATGGAAAAGGAGAGATCCCCTCTGCATTGCCGACCGCTGGAGAGTGTCTATGTTGCTCCTCCGCCACCGACAACGATAAGGTCGACCCTTATATTCGATTCGCCTCTCTTCTCCCTCTCTAGATTTCCTTTAGAGTGAATCGACAATTAGGAAGAGGCTGTCATGTGCTGTTGTCATTTTCTACTATGTCGTTGAGGAGGGAGACCTCTATCACCCTTGTTGTGAGTGTCGAGCCTTTATCCAAAGCCGAGATCTGTCCGGCTCCTCTCTTTGTCGATCCTTAAGGCTTCCCCTTTATTGTTATAAATTGCTAACCAAGTGGGGGTTGGTAGAGATTTTATCGCCTTGGTGCTAGTCATTTGCGAGGAGAAACCCTTGGTGTAAGGTTGTGCTGTCAAAAATTGCTGTAGAAGGTCAAATCAGAACCTAAACTATCGTTAAAAGATCAGATATGTGGTAGGGCAGCCGTTATGATCGTCTCGATGCCTCCACGACTCTCTACAAGGGCAACAACCCTTTTCCCCAATCTTAGGACCTTTATTTTGATATATTTGTGATTATATTTATTTTCGTACAATGAGAGTCCCCTCATACCGTTTCAGTTTAGGACGAGAACTTTGTTAGGGCGTGGGATTGCGACCCTGACGTATGCTTTTGTGAGCTGCACGTAGAGTCCCTCTCTCGCTATATGGTGGAGAGCGGGGACTCTGCCAGGGTGTGGGATTGCGACTCCGACGTATTTTTCTGCTTTTACATTGCTTAGGAGGGCTAGCCGCCTCTAATTGGATATAGTGTATGTTTCCGTCGGTTCATTGCGAACCTTTGGGTCGATTGTGTTCATTCCCGGTATAAATGTGCATTTAGTGATCCAACGTGCGATTCTGGATTTAGGCATGTTGTGTGAAGACTACTCGTGGCGATATGCCCAGATCAGTGATGTTTCTATGATATGCATTATGATTAGCCCTAGGTGCGCTAACAAGAATGTCCCGTGCTATTCGTCGTAGTTATGACAGGAATTTGTGGGTTTTATTTGTGAATGCCTCGTTCCTAGGCGGGTCTGTGTTTGGCCTGGTAGAACGTTGTCCTTATGGGTTTTCGTAGGACTAGTGGATTCCTTATTGTATATCTCGTAATTCAACGAGATCAGAGATTTCTAAGGATACGCGTATTCGCATACCTAACCACGAGTAGAGGCAGGCTTGAACGAGCAGAGATGGGCTTGGGCGAGCAGAGGCGGGCTTGGGCGAGCAGAGGCGGGCTTGGGCGAGCAGAGGAGGGCTTGGGAGAGTAGAGGCGAGTACTTCGCGAGTATGGGTGATTAGCCCTGATACTCGCTAGTAGAGGCTATATACTCGCCACCCTTCCCCCTAGGATTTCTCTATAAATAGTCCCCAGGGGTACTAGAAATGACACTTTTGGAAGAGGTTGAGGTCCCCCCAAGATGGATACTCGCCAAGTCCATGTTTGTCTAGTATCTCTCCCAGCTTTTGGTTACGGAGGGAAAGTTTCTCCCAAACTTTCGGGTACGTGATGACACCTTCCTGCTGGAGCACTTGAGGTGTGATTATAGACAGTTTTTTCTCTCGCGCGCTAGCCAACTGAATTGTGGCGTCAGACCGCAGAATTACTAACCTTAAGGCTGCTTTGATTCAAATATTTTGGAGTTGGGATTTCCCGGCTTCAACACTCATCACATTGTCATTGCGTTCAATTTATGTCACATTGTCGATACGAGAGCCTCTTTAGGCTACATTGAGAGAATATCACATTTAGACTGGACGCGAGTTCATTTTTCCTGTCACGACGTTTCAGGATTGTGATTAATGTTATATTCTTTGTCGCGCTCCTTCAGACAGTTGCAGATTGTTTGCCCCCTCTATCACGCTCGTTTGAATAGTAGTTAACTTTTTTCCTTCCTGTTGCGCCCTTGTGAATAAAAATGGATTTTGACCCTTTCTATCATGCTCTTTGTTATGAGACCTTGTCCTCCTCCCGTTACAGTTGAGTGCAAAAGGCGAACACATGCCTCTCCTCGTGGGCCGTATGACTTTGAATGTTTTTACCGTGTGCGTGATGGTATGACTACGAGGAACCCTTGCGTGCCTTTTTATCCTTTGTATTTTCTGTTTTGGTTTCATGCGTACTTGCAGGAGAGTGATGTACTCACCCCAGAGTCTACTAGGATGGCCGAGGGGAGGGGTCGTTACGTTGTGTTGGTCAGCCCTGTGCTGACCTTCATTTTACCGCCCGCTTGTTCTTTGTTTCTGGTGGCGTAGCTCGTAGCAGTGTGTAGAGGGCCGGAGCCCAAGAGCTTCTAAGGAGATGAAGATCGTTCCTCCACTGTTCCGTGCTTGACCTTAATGTTTTTATTTAGTTCTTTTGAAAGCTATGTATGACCTTAATGCCACACTATCTTGTATATGTTGTGGACTTTTACTTTCAGTTTCCGTTGTAGTCAAACTCTGGTGTTAAATGTTTGTTATTTATGCTATTCATGTTTAGCATTTTAGGCTTTGTGAATTTTACATGCTATATACTATTTGCAGGTCAAAGATCTTACATGCATGCTACGCATATTTCTATTTTTTTTATCGATTTTTATTAAAATAATTAGATTAATGAAAAAAATAATGCACAAATAATATCATAAAATGATTGTAAAAAATCTCATAATTAATTTTTTAAAATTATTATTTTTTTTAAAAAAAGATGCAAGTTGGTACGTGCACCCTACAATGCACAAGTTACGCAAACTAAATTCACCGTATGATGAGGAATTTTGATAGATTAAAAGTCTTTATTTGTGGATAAAAATTTACCTGTAGTCCAACGGTCCAAGTGTTCTCCTGTTGATGGAAGTTGTCTAATAAGTGCTAAAGCATTAATTATTATTTATATATACCTTAATTTTGGTAGCACGTTCAGATAATCAGGTCTAATTAATTAAGGCTCCCTTTGGGAGGACTTATTTTCAGCGGTCAAGCGGTTACGACCGCATGTACCGGACCTAAATATAGATCCGGTATATGCGGTCGTAACCGCTTGACCGCTGAAAATAAGTCCTCCCTAAGACTCCGTTTAGGGGGACTTATTTTCACCGGTGAAGCGGTTACGACCGCATGAACCAGACCTTAATTAAGGTCTGGTTCATGCGGTCGTAACCGCTTGACCGGTGAAAATAAGTCCTCCCAAGTGGAGCCTTAAGGCTCTGTTTGGGGAACTTATTTTCACCATGGCGGCATGGCTCCACAAGTTGGCAGGTCCGGTTCAAGCGGTCGTAAACGCTTGATCAGTGAAAATAAGTCCCCCCAAACGGAGCCTAAGTAGATACGTTGCATACCATATAAGCGAACTGAGTTTAGGGTCCATTTGATAGAGTGTAATTATCCAACTAGCTACAGACCATCCCTGCCAACTTGTGGAGCCATGGTGCTGCAAATTACTTTTTGTGGTCTGTATGTGTGGGAATTGGGGGAGTAAAGTGCACCTGCTGCATTTTACGGTGCAGTGCCGCATCCAACGGATGCGAGCACATCTCAGCCCCCGCACACACATTTCAAAGCGAGATGTGATGTGCACGCATCTCTGTTGTATAGTGCTCCTTCAAAAAAAGTATATGATTGACATGAAAACTGTCACGACCCGTCTCGACAAAAGTCAGAGTGCGCTTCGGGCGGGCCGTGATGCCACAGACATGAGCGGAAGAATTCCATATCTGCTAAGGCGGATGCAGAGAATGCTGAAAATAGCTTTAAAATAGTTACTGTTTAGTAAAAGGCTTGATTTATATGCGGAAACTTTTAAATTCATCAGTGAAAAGAGATTTGATGCACATATATTTTGTAAAATTCATGTTTACATGCCACTGTTATAGTTTTCATACAATTATGATTCAACAAAGGGTGCACATGCATATAATACTAAATTCTATTATATGGTAGTTAATAGTCTAACAGTTGTCCATGATACAAGAGAAAATGACTGATTGCAATTATTACATAAAAGAATTAATTGACAGTAAAAGAAATGTAAACATATAACCTGAAACTTGAAGCAGATTGGGCTCGAGTACCTGACGGCGCTGCACGAACACTAAGGCAATTCCAAAACAGAAAGAAAAAGCATCAGAACATTGAAATAAAAACAGGATGAGCAGAGTAAAATATAGAACAACAGAAAAATATGAGCGTACTAGCTTCTCATGAAACGATGCTACCAAAACTGACAAGCAAACAAAAGAGCTAAACAGAACCAGTTAATGTATTAGACTACTCCGGAGCATAGCCCAACATTATTCATATAATATGTTATAAGCTGTGATCGATGAAGTGAGTAGGTACTATAGCGGGCGCACATTGCTCACGATCAGATCTGAGTGCAAGTCTTATCGGAAAAGTAACCCTGCTTGCCGTGACCACGCCAGCAGACAGATGCCCAGTTAGACGTTACCATTCAATGATTTTGCTTACAACTACGAATTTGTTTTCAAGTTTCATATTAGATTATTTATCATATTATTTTATGACAACATTATGAGAGGAAATTTTAGATCGTGAAACAGATTCACGTCAACGAGAAAGATCAGATTTGAAATATGTTTTACTCGGGTTTTACAATCAGACAGACATCAGACATCAGAAATCAGACATACATCAGAAACCGGACAGACAACACAGAAGAAAATCGGAGATATCAAGTACATATTTAGGTTAAATCATTCTTGAACTCAAGTATTTTCCACGTAAAAAGGTGTGTTACGAGCATGATACATCAAAACATCAATCATATACATTGCTAACCAGAATCCATTATAGTTATTATCGCGACAATGATGCTCGTGATTAACACTCTACTATTCTTCAAATTACTCCTCAAAATAGACAGAATGCATCAATTTGCATATCCAATTAGCTATCGTTCACTAACACGTCTCCCAATTGTTCAAATATCATCATTTACATTCACCACTCGTGTTATTCCTATCACGTGAACCTCAAACTGAAACAAGTTTAATTAGGGATTCGATGTCTAAATTATTTGACGAAAAAAGCAAACAAGAGCGAATTACAAACATAAGATCAGACAAGACAATTGAAATTCAATGATTGCAAGAGAGAGAGATCTCCACTTGTCTTAGAGAAGCTGAAGCAGACGGAGGTGGTCAACTTGCACGAGAAAAGTTGACACTCCTAAAGCGAACCTGTTCAAGAACGACGAAAACGCTATAACAAATTACCACTACGCTAATACAGACAAATATTTGCTACAAAATTGAATCAGATGTGGCTAAGAGATTTACCTCCCTCATGAGTGAGGGGATAAGAGACTACCACGCAGAAACAGAGGCTTGGCGACGCTTAGGCTAGGGAAAACCCTAATTCGGAGAGGGTTTCTTCACGAACCAATCATGAATGTGATGAACGATGCCGGAAAACACAACTACAACGAGAATTAAACTATTATTATGGGGCAAAAATCTGAATCACAACATACATGCAAATTTGGAGCACAAAAATTCTTTAGGAATCAAGAAAATTCTGATTAAGGGTGAAGAAGGAAGTTTCTTACCATTAGGAAGTCAAATGCGGGCTTAAGGAGGAGAGGAAACCAAACTCTAAGCATACTTTTCTCAAATCTCGGCCAAGACGAAGACAAGGAGAGCTGTCGGCCCTTGGAGGAGAAGAGAGAGGGGTTGTGGGCTTCTAGAGGAGAAGAGGAGGCTGCCCTCGCTAATCGACGAAGAGGAGGCCTTGCCGGCCCTAGGAGAAAGAGGTAAGGGAGCAGTCGGCCTCTGGAGGAGCAGGAGGCCCAACCCTAGCATCGGAGGGGGGGGGGGAGTTGCAGACTAGAGCATGAGGAGGAGAAACCGGTGGAGTCGGCGCCTGGAGCAGGAGGAGGCGGCGACCTGCGTGCGGCTGGCTGGAGACGAGATCGGGGTCGAGCGCGGGATTCGGCAGAGACGGCACGGGTTGTGCGGGAGTCTGCACGGGCTGCGGGTTTGCGGGAAATAAAAGAGTGGGGGGGGGGGGCTTCTCGGGTTAGGTAGGAAAGGAGGGGGTAGGTTAAGTTTTGATTTACATTTTTTTTATAATTATTATTATTAGTTTTGCATATATCAAAATGGGGTTGTTACATTCTCCCCTACTTAGGAAGTTTCGTCCCGAAACTTCCCTGAGAAACTCTCTGAATGGGGACTCTTAGAGCGAAGCTTCAGATTACATTCATTCCAACAAGGTTTGTAGATCAAGGCATAAATTAAGAAACGGAGAAGAGATCAAGCACAGAGACATATCAAAATCAAGAGAAAAGTTGTGGATACTTATTACGTTGGTCAGATGCACGTTCACAGGGGAAATACTTTAGATTTAGCGGGTTCGACCATATACAAAGGTTGGCTTCAGGAAAAACATGAATATTTTCTATTAGCTCGAAGTTGAGTTGCAAGACTCGAGAATCCGAGAGCGAAAAGATCTTCGCACAAAGGGAAGACGTGACGCTGAAGAGGAAACGAAATATAATGACAATTTAGCATTGACAGAAGCAAGTCAAACTGGAGTTGAAGAATCTCAAGTCAATGCTGAAGTAATTCAATAGGCAAATTATCAAGATGAATTTTATTTCTTGCTGAAACTGAGAAGCTATCTAGAAGAACATACATGATGACCAAATAAAATTTTCAAACAAGCGAAACAGAAAGAACCAAAATACAAATATCAGGGGCTAGAAATTAGAAATTCTAACGCATTTCCTACTGTCAAGTACATAAATTATGTAATAATTACAGTCTTTTCATTGGACAACTCTAGGTAATAGTCATGCAAGTGCAACAAAGAGATCATGTGCGATATCAAGCAGGTAGAAAATCCATATGTGTACAATCATTATTATTGTTCTTGGCTTAACACTTGTGCAATGATTTATGATATGCATGCAAATGAATGGATACACATGTCATGTTAAGGCCCATATCACTTAACATGACATGCATATTAGGACTCTAATGCCAGCGCACTTGAAAATATTAAACCGTCCATACAATTTAATATTCGCAAGCGATGTATATCTTAATGTTAAGTTTGCTCATATGCACAAAAATGTTAAGTTTGCTCATAACCCCTTAACATTCGTGTGCATACTACTCATGCTTATGAGTGAGTGTGTGCGTATTTCAGTCGCGAACAACAGATAATGACAAGCTGAGTGAAGAAATGATGCATGCATATTTTTTTAAAAAAATAAGGTTCAAAATATTTGATAAATACAAAATACTTTATTTATAGATGCTAAATCTTTCAAACTTCTCTAACATCTCTAACCTCCCTCTGATACCAATTGTCACGACCCATCTCGAAAAAAGTCAGAGTGCGCTTCGGGCGGGCCGTGATATCACATGCAAGGGCAGAAAGAATTCCATGTCTACTAAGACGGATGCAGAGAATGCTGAAAATAGCTTTAAAATAGTTACTGTTTAGTAAAAGGCTTGATTTATATGCGAAAGCTTTTAAATTCATCAGTGAAAAGAGATTTGATGCACATATATTTTGTAAAATTCATGTTTACATGTCACTATTATAGTTTTCATACAATTATGATTCAACAAAGGGTGCACATGCATATAATACTAAATTATATTATATGGTAGTTAATAGCCTAACAGTTGTCCATGATACAAGAGAAAATGACTGATTGCAATTATTACAAAAAAGAATTAATTGACAGTAAAAGAAATGTAAACATATAACCTGAAACTTGAAGCAGATCGGGCTCGAGTACCTGACAGCGCTGCACGAACACTAAGACAATTCCAAAACAGAAAGGAAAAGCCTCAGAACATTGAAATAAAAACAGGGTGAACAGAGTAAAATATAGAACAACAGAAAAACATGAGTGTACTAGCTTCTCATGAAGCGATGCTACCAAAACAGACAAGCAAATAAAAAAGCTAAACAAAACCAGTTAATGTATTAGACTACTCCGGAGCGTAGCCCAACATTATTCATATAATATGTTGTAAGCTGTGATCGATGAAGTGAGTAGGTACTACAGCGGGCGCACATGGCTCACGATCAGATCTGAGTGCAAGTCTTATCGGAAAAGTAACCCTGCTTGTCGTGACCATGCCAGCAGACAGATGCCCAGTTAGACGTTACCATTCAATGATTTTGCTTACAACCACGAATTTGTTTTCAAGTTTCATATTAGATTATTTATCATATTATTTTATGACAACATTATGAGAGGAAACTTTAGATCGTGAAATAGATTCACGTCAACGAGAAAGATCAGATTGGAAATAAGTTTTACTCGGGTTTTACAATAAGACAGACATCAGACATAAGAAATCAGACATACATCAGAAACCGGACAGACAACGCAGAAGAAAATCGGAGATATCAAGTACATATTTAGGTTAAATCATTCTTGAACTCAAGTATTTTCCACATAAAAAGGTGCGTTACGAGCATGGTACATCAAAACATCAATCATATACATTGCTAACCAGAATCCATTATAGTTATTATCGCGACAATGATGCTCGTGATTAACGCTCTACCAGTCTTCAAATTACTCCTCAAAATAGACAGAATGCATTAATTTATATATCCAATTAACTAACGTTCACTAACACGTCTCCCAATTGTTCAAATATCATCATTTACATTCACCACTCATGTTATTCCTATCGCGTGAACCTCAAACTGAAACAAGTTTATTAGGGATTCGAGGTCTAAATTATTTGACGAAACAAGCAACCAAGAGCGAATTACAAACATAAGATCAGACAAGACAATTGAAATTCAATGATTGCAAGAGAGAGAGAGATCTCCACTTGCCTTAGAGAAGCTGAAGCTGACGGAGGCGGTCAACTGGCACGAGCAAAGTTGACACTCCTCAAGCGAACCTGTTCAAGAACTACAAAAACACTATAACAAATTACCACTACACTAACACAGGCAAATATTTGCTACAAAATTAAATCAGATGTGGCTAAGAGATTTACCTCTCTCATGAGTGAGGGGAGAAGAGACTACCACACAAAAACAGAGGCTTGGCGATGCTTAGGCTAGGGAAAACCCTAATTCGGAGAGGGTTTCTTCACGAACCAATCATGGATGCGATGAACGATGCCGGAAAACACAACTACAACGAGAATTAAACTATTATTATGGGGCAAAAATCTGAATCACAACATACATGCAAATTTGGAGCACAAAAATTCTTTAGGAATCAAGAAAATTCTGATTAAGGGTGAAGAAGGAAGTTTCTTACCATTAGGAAGTCAAATGCGGGCTTAAGGAGGATAGGAAACCAAACCCTAAGCATATTTTCTCTCAAATCTTGGCCAAGACGAAGACAGGGAGAGTTGTCGGCCCTTGGAGGAGAAGAGAGAGGGGTTATGGGCTTATGGAGGAGAAGAGGAGGCTGCCCTCGCTAATCGACGAAGAGGAGGCCTTGCCGGCCCTAGGAGAAAGAGGGAAGGGAGCAGTCGGCCTCTGGAGGAGCAGGAGGCCCAGCCCTAGCATCGGAGGGGGGGGGGGGAGTTGCAGACCAGAGCATGAGGAGGAGAAGCCAGAGGAGTCGGCGCCCGGAGCAGGAGGAGGCGGCGACCTGCGTGCGGCTGGCTGGAGACGTGATCGGGGTCGTGCGCGGGATTCGGCAGAGACGGCACGGGCTGTGCGGGAGTCGGCACGGGCTGCAGGTTTGCGGGAAATAAAAGAGGGGGGGGGGGGCTGCTTGTGTTAGGTAGGAAAGGAGGGGGGTAGGTTAAGTTTTGATTTACATTTTTTTATAATAATAATAATTATTAGTATTGCATATATCAAAATGGGGTTGTTACAAAAACAATTATAATGGCCATAAGAATCTTTTTTTGAGTATAAACGTGAATGAAGTTTATTAGGTGAAATTGAGTGTTCACGATCTTGCCGACGACCATAGGTGCAAATAACTCCCACAATCTCGGGGACGACCCAGATGAAATTCACATAGGGGTGAATTTACATAGATGTTTCCGATGGTATACACCCCGCCCCTTGCAGTTTCCATAGATGTTTGTCACTGCTGCAGATTCAAATAGAGTATAGCGATTAACGTTGCAACGTTCTGCAAGGGTTGCAAGGAATCCATCTATTGTCAGCTCTCTTGTGAAACACTCATTTGGACGAGGACTTGATTTCAAAAATACCCTAAGCTAAACCTGTACTGATCAGGAATAACGAACCCGCAAAGAATAGGGAAGGTATAGTAATTCAAATACTAGTAATAATATTAGACATGATGAGCTCCAAAAATCTTGTACATTCAAAAAAGTGCGGACAGAATCGATTATGTGAAAGATTGAATCAGTAAATCTAAAACTACCGATAGAGAGTCTTCATGAGATCATCAAATTTGTGCAAAAGTTGTATTTAGAAGAGACGGAATCTGAATAGCTATCCTTCCTCTAGTGCAAAAACACAGTCTCGATCGGAGCAATCTAACAAGGGAAAAGTGTAAAAATTTCCTAAGAAGCGGGAAAGGTCGCATGAACACTCAACTAAATCAAGCTCAAATAGACCAGCACAACAAAAGGAAATAGAAACTTGTATTATCAATCTTCTTTACAACACAAGATATACATTGCGAGACATGATTCGCTAATGCACCCGATGGAGAAAAATCATACAAGCAAGAGTTAATCGGGCGGACTGAAATCAGTAACCACCAAAATTTGCTGCGATCGCACACCGTCGGCAAAACCGTCTCTCTCGCTTCGATCACACCATAAGGAAGAAAAACGGCGTAAGTTATTGGGATTTCGCCCTAACCACCGATTAGAACCTTATATATGTCCTCCCAAACCTCCAAGGGTTGCCTAACCGGGTTTACTGAACCAAAGGGAAGAGATCGGGCGAAATCGGCGAAATTGGCGAGAGGAAACCGCGAAAAACGGAGAAACAACGAATCTGCCATTTCGCGATACCCGCCGAATTACTGTTCATGGATAGTAAAATCCACGGGTATCGATACCGATACCCGCCGAATTCGACAGGTATCGATACCGAAACCCGCCAAATTTACTGTTCATGGCCGAAAAATTCATCTTCTTTTTCATTCTTCTTCGCAAGCCTCCGGTCTTCAATTTAGGGGCTGGACCCCAACAGACTCCCCCTCCAGACCCTGAAGAGAAGTCCCACCATTCTGAAAGCTTCAAGAAGATACCATGTCGACCAGCCGTCAACACAACTCGTGCTTCTCCCTTGGCACGTCCTTCGTCATCATGTCCAAAAGATTTTCATCCGTGTGGACATTTTCCACCTTCAGTAGCTTCTCCTCGACAGCATCTTGTATCCAATGATACCTGACATCTATGTGTTTCGTCTTGTAGTGGTAGGCGGGGTTCTTGGCCAGAAAAATAGCACTCTGACTGTCACTGAACACAGTGAACACATCTTGCTGAATTCCAAGTTCAAGCATGAACTTCTTCATCCGCAAGACCTCTTTGGAAGCTTCAGTCAAAGTTATATACTCTGCCTCAATCATCGACAGTGCCACACACTTCTGTAACCGCAACTGCCACGACACAGCACCCCCTACATAAGTAACAGCATACCCTGAAGTGGATCTTTTGGAATCAACGTCTCCAGACATATCTGAATCAGAGTACCCAACCAGTTCAACTGATTCTCCACCAAACTGCAGACACAAATCTGTAGTACCTTTGAGATATCGAAGAATCCACTTCACAGCATCCCAATGGACCCGTCCTGGGTTTGCCAAATATATGCTCACCAACCCTACTGCATGATCTATGTCTGGTCTCGTACAGACCATATCATACATCAAACTCCCTACTACATAAGCATAGTGTACCTGGCTCATCTCCTTAGCCTCCTTCTCAGATGAAGGGCACTGACCGCTGGATAACTTGAAGTGTCCACCCAATGGAGTGATAACAACCTTTGCCTTCTCCATCATGAATCTCTTCAGAACTTTTTCAACATATTCAGCCTGAGACAGCCATAACAGACCTGCACTCCTATCTCTGGTAATCTTCATACCCAGGATCTTCTTTGCTGGTCCAAGATCCTTCATCTCAAAGGACCTGCTGAGCCCCATCTTCAACTCTGCAATGCTGGCCTTGTCATTCCCGACAATCAGCATGTCATCAACATAGAGTAATAGAATAATGAAGGACCATTCCGTTCTCTTCACATATGCACAGTGGTCAGCCCTGGTCCTCAAGAATTTGTTCATGGCCATGAAGGAGTCAAACTTCTTATACCACTGCCTGGGTGCCTGTTTCAACCCATAAAGACTCTTCTTGAGCCGACATACCAGATTCTCCTTCCCCTTGACCTCGAACCCTTCTGGTTGTTCCATATACAACTCCTCCTCCAAATTACCGTGCAGAAAGATCGTCTTCACGTTCATCTGCTCCACTTCCAGATTCATAGAGACAACCAACCCTAGAACCAGGCGGATAGAAGACATCTTCACCACAGGTGAGAATATCTCATCAAAATCCATGCCTTGCTTCTGACTAAAGCCTTTGACCACCAACCTTGCCTTGTACTTGGGCCGGGAAAGATTTTCATCTGTCTTCAACTTGAAGACCCATTTGTTCATTAATGCTCTTTTCCCCTTAGGAAGCCGGACCAAGTCATAGGTTCCGTTCTTCTGGAGAGAAGATAACTCCTCCTCCATAGCTTCAGCCAACTTGTAACACCCCAAAAAGACCCCAAAAAGACTCAACATGAAGTTTGAGGTGCAGGCTGTTTGACACGGCCTGGGACACGGGCGTGTCCCAGGGCGTGTCGGGGGTACACGGCCTGGGACACGGGCGTGTCCCAGGGCGTGTTCAGGTTAGTCGACGATTGATAGTCGACGATCGTCGAGCCTGGGACACGGCCATCGACACGGGCGTGTCCCAGGGCGTGTCACGCAATTAAATTTCGAAATGGCCTATTCGGGTCAGAGAAGTACACGGCCTTGAACACGGCCGTGAACACGGGCGTGTCAGGTTGGACACGGGCGTGTCAGATGCCGTGTACGTCATTTAACGGATGGGGTCGTTACACAACTGCTCTTTATCATCAGCCATTTGAGCCTCCACCAAGGACTCAGGCTCTCCATCATCAATCAACAGGATATAATCCTGCGGTGGATATCTGGTGCTGCCTCTCCGTAGTCTTTCAGATCTCTTAAGGGGCACCTCCACCACAGGTGGAATATCAACAGGCAAAACTCCCCCTTCATCGAGGATCTCCTCCTTCTCTGGCATCTGAACTTCCTCTTCTACAATGGGCTCTTCAGTAGCACCATCAGCACCAAGATCATCATCAGGAACTTCCACTCTAGCTGGACTCTGCGCCTTCTCAGTCACCTGCTCACTGGCAACTTGATCTTCAACAAAGATCACATCCCTGCTCCTGATGATCTTCTTTTGCTTTGGATCCCAGATTCTATAGCCAAACTCTTCAGTTGGGTATCCAAACAAGATGCACTCACGAGACTTCACGTTGAGCTTCGATCTCTCTTCCTTAGGGATATGAACATGTACACGATAGACAAACACACGTACATGTCCATAAGACACCTCCTTACCAGACCACACCCGTTCAGGAACATCTCCATCTAACGATGCTGAGGGTGACAGATTGATCAGATGAATAGCAGTCTTAGCTGCCTCTTCCCAGAAATGCTTCCCAATTCCAGCCCGAGAAATCATACTCTTGACTTTCTCCATTATGGTTCTGTTCATCCTCTCTGCCAACCCATTCTGTTGCGGTGTCCTATGAATAGTCTTCTCATGAACAATATCGTGCTGCCTGCAATAGGCATCAAACGGTCCAATGTATTCTCCTCTGTTATCAGATCTTACTCGCTTTATCACCTTCCCGGTCATCTTTTTTGTCATTGCCCTGAACTCGGCAAACTTTGTCAGAACCTCACTCTTGTGCTTCAGGAAGTATTCTCATACCTTCCTAGAGTGGTCACCTATGAAAGTGACAAAGTAGGCTGCTCCCCCTTGAGACGTGGGTTCAATAGGACCACACACATCAGTGTGTATCAGATTCAGCAGCTCTGCCTTCCTCTTCGATTCAGCATGAGCAAATGACACCCGTTTCTGCTTCCCAGCTAAGCAGTGAACGCATGTGTCTGGCATACTGCCTGACAACTCTGGTAGAACCTTGTTCTTCACCAGTAACTTGAGATTCTTCTCACTCATATGGCCAAGTCTGCGATGCCATAACTCCATAGAGTTGTCATCAGCTGCATTCACATTAGGACTGCAGATCTTGGCCTTTGCTCGGTACAAACCGCAGCACTTCTTACCTCGAGCCACTACCATGGACCCCTTCACCAGCCTCTAGGCACCTCCACCTTCAATACTGGTAAAGCCACCATCATCAAGTCTTCCATCGGAGATAAGGTTCATTCTCAGATCAGGAATATGTCTGACATCCTTTAGAATAACCAACCCCAGATCAGTCTCTAGGTGGATATCTCCACTGCCCACTATCTGGGACACACCGGCATTGGCCATCCGGGTAGTCCCTAAGTCTCCAGCAGTATAGGAGTAGAAGTAATCCCTGTGAGGTGTGCAATGATAAGAAGCACCACCATCCACAATCCAGTCAGTGTCAACACACTCCTGGCATGCAGTCTCGCTGCAATGCAGACACTGAGTCTCGACCTCCACAATTTAGGCTTCTCCCGTGTTGTCACTGGACTCTCCTTCTTTTCCCTTCCCTTTCTGACCTCGCTTCCACTTAAAGTAATCCTTCTTGATGTGACCCTTCTTCTTGCAATAGTAGCATTCAAACTTCTTCTTGGACCTGGGCCTGGACTTACTTCTAGAGTTTCCCCTTTGTTTCCCCTCCTTCTTCACCTGATGTCGACCTCTACCTTCCATGAGTAGGGCATCTGACGTAGGAGTTCCAGAGTCCTTCCTTCTCAGCTCCTCATTCAGCAGACAGCTCTTCACCATCTCCATCGACACAACACCATCCGGTGTTGAATTGCTCAATGACACCACAAGGGTCTCCCAACCCTCTAGTATTGAACTGAGGACCATCAAGGCCTGAAGTTCGTCACCCAAGGTGATCTTCATGCTTTCTAACTGATTTATGATACTCTGGGCAAGGTTCAAATGCTCTGTAATCTGCGAACCTTCCCGATACTTGAGGTTCACAAGCTTCCTGATCAAGAAAGCCTTGTTACCTGCTGTTTTCCTCTCATACAACGCTTCCAGCTTTTTCCACAAAGACTGGGCAGATGTCTCGGTAGATACATGGTGGAAGACAGAATCATCTAGCCACTGGCGGATGAAACCAAATGCCTTCCGATCCATTGTCATCCAGACCGCATCATCCAACATCGTAGTAGGCCTCCCCGATAGCGGGGTGTAGAGATCCTTGCAAAACAAGAGATCCTCCATCCCCGGCTTCCAGATACTCCAGTTCTTCTTGTTCATGCTGATCATTCTCGCTTGATCCATATGCACTAGGATTAGCCAATAATCTCAAGGTATGTAATAGAGAGAATAGAGAGTGGACCAATGGTCGTCACCTATTGCACTTAATTACAGACCCGAAATTCTAAACGGTTGAACCTCACTCTGATACCACTTGTAGGGAAAAAGGTCCCTTCACGTGCAAACCTGGATCCAAGCAGAAAATAACAGAACAAAGCAAAAAACACACAGAGATTTACGTGGAAACCCCCTCAAACAATAGGGAAAAAAACCACGGGGCAGGGCACACAACGATCCACTATAATATAATAATGGATTACAAAAATACTAGGTTTGCCCAACCTAGTTTCCCCCTTCGAATTCACAGGCGAATCTCCACTCAATCTAAGACTCCTTCTCAAAGCCCGAGGAATAATAACCCCTCAACAAGTTGAGGTAAAAACAACCTCGCCTTCCGAAGAAAACTTTGATTAAGACAATCTCCACACGAAAAACCAATCCGAGAGAAACCTCTCCAAATCACCACCATCGGCCACTGAAAGCACAAACGAAACTGAACAACCACTAGACTCTTCCTTCCCCGACGAAAACGTCGCTTGCTTCCGCTGTGATCGCACACCGCCGGCAAAACCGTCTCTCCCGCTTCGATCGCACCGTAAGGAAGAAACATGGCGTAAGTTCTTGGGCTTTCGCCCTAACCACCGATTAGAACCTTATATATGTCCTCCCAAACCTCCAAGGGTTGCCTAACCCGGTTTACTGAACCAAAGGGAAGAGATCAGGCGAAATCGGCGAAATTGGCGAGAGGAAACCGCGAAAAACGGAGAAACAGTGAATCTGCCATTTCGCGATACCCGCGGAATTACTGTTCATGGATAGTAAAATCCACGGGTATTGATTCTGATACCCGCCGAATTCGACGGGTATCGATACCGATACCCGCCGAATTTACTGTTTATGGCCGAAAAATTCATCTTCTTTTTCATTCTTCTTCGCAAGCCTCCGGTCTTCAATTTAGGGGCTGGACCCCAACAGTACAAACCTTCAGCAGTCTGGCGTGAACTCAACATAAAAGTAATCCACAATCATATCTGCTAGCTTAACACCAGACAGACTCCGTAATCTACGAGCGTAACACTAGGCAGACTCCGCAACCAGACTGCGCACCCAACGATCTATGCGGCCTCCAATCAACCGCACCACCTGAGAACAAGACCAAGGCACATAACCATGTTGACCTCAGCGAGCTCCAGATAAGTCTGCAACATGTAGGACTCGGCAAACTCTAGATGAGACCGCAACAGATGGACTCGACGAACTCTAGATGAGTCCGCCATAACCGCGGTTAGACAACCTTAACCGCCCGGATCACCAAGGGTGCTTGCGGAACCAGACCGCAAAAGTGACCGGCATCCCACCGAAAGATATCTGTCAGGCCGCGACGGACTGTGCGGTCTGCCCAATCAGACTACCCACACAATTCTATTCCCACATGAATAATTTTAACACTCCCCCTTGAAGTGGGAAGTGGAAACCAGCCCTCGCGACTGTACAAACGGTTCCTTTGATAGCGGCTTCGTGAAGATGTCTGTGATATTGTACTCGCTCTACACATGCGCAACCATCAGAGATCCCTCCAGCACCTTCTCTCGAATGAAGTACTGATACTCGATTTCATTGTGCTTTGGTCTGCACGTTACAAACTGGATTGTTAACCAGTTTATGAGCAGTTTCATTGTTACCACATAACAGAGTAGGATCTCGCACCTCCTCATTGATGTCCTCAACTAGTCTCCTAAGTCAGATAACTTCCTGAGCTGTCAAGGTCGAAGCCTTGTATTTTGCTTCCGTAGTGGAGATAGACACTGCATCTTGCTTCTTGCTGCACCACAAAATACCTGCTGATTCACATATAAAAACATAATCAGACGTCGACTTCTGATCGTCTGAGTCTCTCCTATAATCAACATCTTTGTAACTGTGCAGGTTGAAGCCTGTGTCCCTCCCATAAAGAGACCCATATCTGAGGTGGACTTCATGTATTTCAAGATATTCTTCGCCGTCACCAGATAAGTCTTTCGTGGCTCCGCCATATATTGACTTACTTGGCTTACAACATAATAAATATTCGGCCTCGTAATCGTCAAGTATATAAGGCTTCTAGCCAGAGCCCGAAATTCCAAGGGATCTGGAAGAACCCTTCCCTCATCATGTCGGAGCTTCAGACCAACCTCCAGTGGTGTAGAGCTGCTCTTTCCCTCCCGTATGCTAAACCGCTTAACTATCCGCTCATCATAACCTTTTTGGGAAACGAACATACTGCTCTTCTTCCTCTCCACCTCGAGTCAAAGGAAATGGTGGAGCTCATCCAAATTCTTCATCTTGAACCGAATAACTAGCTCAGCCTTGAGCCTAGCTACTTCTTCCTCTGAGTTTCCCGTGACGATCATGTCATCAACATACAACAACACCAAGACTTGAATCTCCCCCTCCTTCTTTACGAACAGACTTGAATCTGAATCAGAAGCAAAGTATCCCCAAAATTAGAGGTATTCTGCGATCTTTCCGTATCACGCCCGAGGCACCTGCTTCAAGCCGTAAAGAGCCTTCTTGAGCTTGTAGATGTGTCCTGGATGATCTTTAAAAACATAACCAGGTAGTTGCATCCTGAAGATATCCTTGTCAATCTCGTCGTAAAGAAAAGCATTCTTCACGTCAAGTTGTCAAATCTTCCATCTTCGGCAAGCCACCAAGGCAATCACCACCCACACTGAAGTCATCTTAACTACTGGATTGAACGTCTCCTCGTAGTCTTCTCCGTACTATTGTGAGAACCCACGAGCTACAAGACGAGCTTTGTATCGCTCGATGCTGTCATCAGCCTTCTTCTTCAATTTATAAGCTCACTTGCACGTCACAGGAGTAATGCCTTCGACCTTTGACACAAGATCCCAAGTCTCGTTCTTCCTAAGGATAGTTATCTCCTCATCCAAGGCATCATCCCACTCCTTGACCCAAGTGGTGTTCTCAAAGCATGAAGGCTCCCTCTCGTCCAGGGGACCTGCGAAGAAACATGAGACGAAACTCACTATTTTCCTGTCCTTATACCGAGCTCGTGGAATAATAGTTCTCTTAGACCTCCGCAGGGCTTGATCCTGATCTACCACTCCCGTTGCTTCTTCTGTACTAGCTCTGATCCCGGGGATACCAGAAGCATCTATCTCTCTACTTCTCAATCCAGAAGCCTCTGCCCCAGAGCTAAATGAAACCGGAGCATCTGGTGACATAGGTAACTCCACTAGAAGATCTCGAGAAGCTTCCTCTTGGCCTTTGTCTGACTTGCTCTCCCGTAGCTCCACAGATAAGCTACCCTGGTATGATGTAAGTTCGTCGAAGACAGTGACTCTTGAGACAACAAACTTCTTCGTTGCAGGATCTATACACTTCCAACCCTTATTTCACTCATCATAGCCCACGAAGATAAGCTTTCTTACATTCACATCTAGGTTCGTCTTGAGAGTGTCTGGAACGTGTACGTAGCAGTTAGACTCGAATACCCAAAGATGTTCAACGCTGAGCTTCTCCTTGAACATCAACTCATGATGAGACTTCATATTGTTTGAACTGAAAGACATCTGATTGATGACAAATGTCGCACATGTCATTCCCTCTGCCTAGAAGGACCTAAGAATGCCTTTGGCATGAAGCTAATACTTGCAGGTCTCCATCAGGTGATGGATCTTCCGCTCTGCAACTCCATTTTTTGTGGAGTATGCGCACAAGTAAGCTCCCTCCGAATACCGTGCTTCCTCCAAAAGTTGGAGAACTCATTTGAAGTAAACTTACCTCCGTTATATGTTCTCAGCTTCTTTATCCGTAGGCCGAACCAGCCGTCCACGAGCTCCTTGAACTCCACGAACTTTTGGAAAGCGTCTGACTTCTCCTCTACAAAATACACCTATATGTATCTAGTGTAATCATCAATCAATACCAGCATGTATCTGCTAACTCCAAGACTGGTGGTGACGGTAGGTCCCATCAGATCACCGTGGATGCACTCCAACAATACTTTGCATATGGTTTGTGATTTGTCAAATGGAAGGCGATAAGCCATACCATATTGACATCCCGCACAGACATGAATGTTACCGTAGGATGACAAACTAGGCAAACATTTCACAAGGCTCTTCACTGTCATAGCCTTGAACTTGTCCATCCTAGCATGCCACAATCTTTCATGCTAGATAACAACACTATCATTTGCCCTCATCCGATCAACATAGAAAATTATCGATAACAGAAACAAGTCCTTCACCTTTATCCCAACATGAGTGACATCAACCTTCACCGCTGACACATTTCGAAGAAACTTCACTTATATCGGGTCGCACAGAACGTGACACCCAACATCCTCAACATTGGTCACCGAGAAGAGGTTCTTCTTCATTCCTGACACGTGATAAACACTCCTCAAGGTGAGTGGACCCTTATCACTGCCTAAAGAAACCACGCCCTCCTTCTCGACTGTATGAACAGTGTCGTCAGCAGTAATAATAGTATCATTACTTGAGTACGCCTGAAGAAAAGAGAACTTTGATTCGTCCCCGGTGAGGTGATGACCACATCTCAAGTCCACGATCCAGTCCTCTTGATAGTTGATTGTGGACAAAGCACGAACAAATGTGACTGTCATGAAAGCATTCCCTCACCCACCTTCCTCGACTCTGGATTCAGCTCCTTCCCTTCCTGCAACGTGCCTTGGCTGAATATTGGCTATGTAGTTCTTCTTGAAGTGACCAGGCTTGTTGCATCTGTAGCATCTTGGTCTTTATTTCTTCCTTCCATCCCACTTAGGAGCATAACTCTTCTCTTGTTGATATGAGGTTGAAGGACCATCTCCAACAGATGACTTCTTCTTTTCCCATCTCTTCTTCTTTTTTGAGAAAAAATCTCGTTATCTCCTCTAGAGATAGATACTTCAGTCATCTGTCTTGCTAAGCTTTGTTGTAAAGCAATCAGATTCTTCAGCTCAAGTAAGGGCGACTATTGGCCCAGCCCTACACTGAAGTAACAAAGGCCACATATTCCTTCCGCAACCAGCGGATAAGGTGCCTCTTCAGCTTTTCCTCTAAGATGGGCTCATCCGAGTCCAATGCTGAAATTTCAGTGCAAATGTTCTTCATCTTTAAGAAGAATGATGATATGGACAGTTCTCCCAGAGTGGCTTTCGCCAACTCAATCTCCAAGAATTGTAGCTGTGCTACATTCTTCTTATTGAACAACCCATCAAGGGAAGTCCAAATCTCAGCTACCAACCGACATCCAATGATGTGGTCGAAAAGTTCTGGTGACATCGGCCGCTTTAGAATGAACCCTGTCTTAGCATTTGTTCTCCTCCAAGCACTCACCGCTTCAGCAATTCCGGCGGAAACTGTCACCTCTTACCTCTCGTCTCCACCGACGATCTACCAAAGATCCTCGCATAGAAGATAACTCCTCATGCAAGACTTTCACTTTTTAAAGTTAGTCTGCGTCAGGAGCTCAATACCAAGTCCTCTTGCAAAACCTCCTTCCATTACTATAACACTGGTTACTTGAAAACTTCCAGAAGCACAAGCAAGGTTCTGTGGCTGATCACTGCTCAAACCTCTGTCCTTTTGATACCATGTAAAATTTCCTAAGAAGCGGGAAAGGTTGCAGAAACACTCAATCAAACCAAGCTCAAATAGACCAGCATAACAAAAGGAAAGAGAAACTTGTATTATCAATCTTTTTTACAATACAAGACACACATTGCGAGACATGATTCGTCAATGCTCCCGATGGAGACAAAATCATACAAGCAGAGTTAACTGGGCGGATTGAAACCAGTAACCGCCAAAACCGCCTTTCCGCAAAAAGGTGTCCGCTGAAGCCGCCAAGTCGTCAAACCGCAACTTAACCGCGCGGACTCCCCATTTTTGAATGTTGAGGAAACTGTTCGCACTTGCAAGCCGTCTGATCGCAAAGTCGCCTAGCTGCTAGAATCCGCGAACAAGCTGATGATGAACTGAATAGAGTCAAACCACTAGAGGCGGACTTATTGAACTGGGAAAACTTTGCCAATGAGAAACCGTCTGGCCGCAAGTCGCGGCCTACTACAATCTGCTAACTGATATCCGCAAGCACTCACCAAATCCTGTCTGCTGTCAGAACCAAGTCCCTGGTCGCTCCGTGGTAGCCGCACAGTCTGCAATATAGCAAAATCGGCTACTCTCTAAAACACGCGGTTAAGAAAACCAGTTCGCAAGTTTTAACTCAAGCTTCAATGCTTACTGTTCATGTTATTATATGATCATCCAAGGACTCCTATTTATAGGTGTGAGGAGGAGTGTCGTCACCACTCATAGCGATATGATAACCGCTCATCATCGTGAGGCTAGCCACACCAGGTCTCACATGAGTGCGGGCACAAAAACAGACCGCACGAGACAGCCTGAAGTCGCCGCTGACTCCATATCCAGTCCGCACAAATCATGCGGACTCGGCGAATAAGGAGCAACCGGACTTGGCACAAATCGTGACAAAGTCCAAACCTTCAGCAGTCTGGCACGAACTCAACATAGGCAGACTCCACAATTCGCGAGCTTAACACCAGGTGGACTCCGTAATCCACGAGCGTAACACCAGGCGAACTCCGGAACCAGACTGTGCACCCGACGAACTTCGCGGTCTCCAATCAACCGCGTCACCTGAGAACAAAACCCAGACACATAACCATGTTGATCTCGGCGAGTTCCAGATAAGTCCGCAACATGCCGGACTCGGCGAACTCCAGATGAGACCGCAACAGCTGGACTCGGCGAACTCCAGATGTGTCCGTCATAACCGCGGTTAGACAACCTTAACCGCCCGGATCATCAAGGGTGCTTGCTGAGCCAGACCGCAAAAGATACCGGCATCTCGTCAAATGATATCCGCCAGGCCGTGACTGACTCTGCGGACTGTGCGGTCTGCCCAATCAGACCGCCCACACCATTCCATTCCGTCTTCAACAATTTAAAAAAAAATGGCCATGTGTCATGACTTTCGATGCCGCCATAGCCCGTTCACAATCCACCGGTAGACGCACGGCGTTTACAAAAGCAAACAAGCACATGTCCACCCCGTACAAGACTGCTGGCGATATTTTAACAGAAGGAATTATTCATTCCAGATTTTGATTGAAATATATAAGCAGAAAAAGTAAATAAAAATAAAAATACTTTACCCACGCGATCAGAAGGTTAAGCCGAATGCCTAAAAAGTTAAAACTGCATTATTATTTTTTATTCAATTCTTTAAAATTCGCGACTGATATTAGCACGGTGTTGTCGTTGGCTATTGGTATTTAAAATTTTAGTTTTTTTTTTTTTGTATTTTTAGAATTTCTATTAGCAAGCACAACATAAAAATTATTCATTAATCGTACTCGCCTCTCTCGTGCTTTCGTCACAACTTCAAACAGTAATTTCACCGGCGATCCTTCCTCCTCTCTTTGGGTCCTAAAATTACGGAAAGATGGTCGTAAGTCGTATAAAATCAAATTTGCTTTAGGTCTTCTTTGTAATATTAATTAATTTATTGAATCTAATAATAATAATTATTATTACTAAAATAATAGAAGTTCAGGGTAATTCAAAATACGTTCACAAAAATAAAGCCAAATATTGAATTGATCAAACTGCATGTGGTGGCTCTTATGATTATATACTAAAGCTCTGTTTAGGGCGACTTATTTTCACCGATTAAGTGGTTACGAGTGCATGAATCAGATCTTAATTATGGTCCGATTTATGCGATAGTCCGGTAAAAACAAGTCCCCTCAAACGGATCCTAAGAAAAGGCAGCTAGATACCAATTGTCCAATTCTCTATTCTCAAAACAATCTCTTTGTTATTTCACATAATTAGTCTTATATGCGTTGTTCGTCGTCAAATATTGCTTCATCGGGCTAGAGAGTTACATATGCACGTTCGTCCTTCATTTCGAGTCGACTGCACGAGTATCGTTTCGATCAATTTGTATTATTAATAATTGTTCAGAACTTAAAGAAGTCATGCATGATCAATTTTGATTTTAGTTTTCTTCATTATTAAAAATATTGGTTCATGAGTGCAATTCAAGGTATGCCCAATAATAAATATTTAATGACGTGTGAAACGCTTCATAGAATGCATCAAATTGTGCGCCGGTGATTATGATTTTTGCTTTTGGTCTAGTTTTTTTATATACGAAGAATCGGCCGGCGGACGCTTGAGGCCAATTCTTATTCTCTTCCAGATGTACCCAAAAAAAACACAATGTAGATTCGTGAGAGGCACATATGCGAGCTCAACCTTCATTCCTCATCGACTTCACACATTACAATCAATTTTATATTAAAATATTCAAAAGTTTTGATTTAGGCTCCGTTTGGCACGGTAGTGGTGGTCGAGAACACGGGGTTAAATTGTCATTTCTTAAAACCCACCTAAGCAACTTCATCGACTTTTATGTTTAAACAGATGATGTTTGTTAGGTGAACCTTAACAAATGACATTTTAACCCATGCGTTTACGACCACCGTGCCAAAGAGAGCCTTAGGCTCCGTTTGGGGGGACTTATTTTCACCGGTCAAGCGGTTGCGGCCGCATGAATCAGACCTTAATTAAGTCCCGGTTCATGCGGTCGCGACCGCTTGACCGGTGAAAATAAGTCCCCCCAAACGGAGCCTTAGGCTCTGTTTGGGACAACTTATGCTGATCTATAATCTCTACTTAAAACGCAAAAGTTGTTTTATAGCTGTTTGTTTGTGCAGCTTATATAAAATCACTTATTTTAAAACAGATTATAAGTTGATTTTTTATAAGCTATCCGGGTCCAGCTTACGATTACTCATAAGCGCTTATTTCTTAAAAAAAGCCATATGAGTGATTTTTTCTCCGGATGTGATTTTTTCGTTCGGACGCGAATTTTTCGCTCGGGCTCGAATTTTTCGCCCAGACTCGAATTTTTCGCCCGGGCGCGAATTTTTCGTCCGGGCGCATTTTGTCGTCCGGGCGCATTTTTTCGCCCGGTCGCGTTTTTTCGCCCGGGCGTGTTATTTTTTCGCCCGGGCACATTATTTTTTCGTTCGAGCGCGTTATTTTTTCGTCCGAGCGCGTTATTTTTTCGCCCGGGCGCGTTATTTTTTCGCCCGGGCGCGTTATTTTTTCGCCCGGGCGCGTTATTTTTTCGCCCGGGCGCGTTATTTTTCGCCCGGGCGCGTATTTTTCGCCCGGGAGCGTTTTTTTCGCCCGGGCGCGTTTTTTTCGCCCGACCGCGTTTTTTCGCCCGAACGCGTTTTTTCGCCCGTGCGCGATTTTTTCGCCCGGGCTCGATTTTTTCGCCCGGGCGCGAATTTTTCGCCCGGACGCAATTTTTTCGCCCGGGCGCGATTTTTTCGCCCGAACGCGAATTTTTCGCCCGGAGGCGATTTTTTCGCCCGGAAGCAATTTTTTCGCACGAAAATGATTTTTTCACTCAGGTGCGCTAAGAAGCGATTTTTTCGCTCGGACGCGTATTTTTTTGCTTGGGCGTCTTTTTTTCGCTCGGGCATGATTTTTTCATCCGGACGCGTTTTTTCGTTTTCCTCCCGGCGAAAAAAGTGTTTCGGGTTGAAAAAATTTTGCTGGGGAAAAAATCACACCTGTGAGAAAAATTTGCGCCCGGGACAAAAAACACGGTCGGTCGAAAAAATCGCGCTCGGGCGAAAAAAACGCGCCCGGACGAAAAAACCGCGACCGAGCGAAAAAAACCGCGACCGAGCGAAAAAAACCGCGATCGGGCGGAAAAAAACGCGTTCGAGCGAAAAAAATGCGTCTGGGCGAAAAAAACCGCGGTCGGGCGAAAAAATTGCGCCCGCATAAAAAAAATGCACCCGGTTGAAAAAAAATCGAGCGAAAAAACGCAACCTGACGAAAAAATCACGCCCGGGCAAAAATAATCCAGTTTGGGCGAAAACAATCTTGACTGGACGAAAAAAATCGTGACGGGCGAAAAAACACGTCCGAGCGAAAAATCGCCCCCAAGCAAAAAAATCGTGCACGGATAAAAAAAAAACGCGTACAAACAAACAAATCCTTATGAATGAATGAAATTTTAGATAAGCATTTTTGGACAAACTATCCAAACAGTCGACTGCTTATTAATCATTGATTATATAAAATCTCTATTCAACCATCAATTTTTAATTAGCGGCTTATTCATCATCCTAAGCTGTCCCAAACAGAGCCTTAATCTCACATCGTGAGACAACATATGCTGGTAAGCAATTTGTAATATTGTTAGTCCTCACTTATGAGCTTAATCTATTGGGTAGAATGATATTTAAAGGCGTGTAATACATTCAAGTGAGGTAAAAGTTTGTGACTAAATACAATTTCAGAAAGAAGAGAAATGTACTGGCTTGTTGAATTTTGATTGCCTTAAGTCACCGATCAAGTTTCAAACTCGAGAGGAGAAGGATGAAGAGAACTCCATGGAGGGATTAGTTTTAACATAAATACATAGTGTTATGATAGGACCCAAAAAAAGAAAAGCTTTCCTTCAAAAGCTCGTTCTAGGAGCCCAAGAAGCTCACAATCAACTATTTAGAAACTTGTGGGAGCTTTAGCTATGCTCAAGTTGTAACACCCTCATTCCGTCACGGATAATATAACAGAAGGTCCGGTCGGGGCCCCACGCCATATTACACTAACAAACTAAAGGGTTACGAAATGAAATCATAACTTTTACAAATCTAAACGCACTCTAACACAGATTTGCTTGCAAACTAGCGGAAACAATAACGAGTAAAAACCAACCACCCAAGAGGGAATGTCCACTAACGGTTATACATCGGGAATGAAAAGAACACACACCATAAGGTTCTGGTCTTAAGGCCTTACAATAATAATATTTTACCACGAAAACAGTGGATTCCAAACATCAGCACGGAGGCCGGCAAAATAGGAAAAACAATAGTAAAAATTGGGCCTTCGAGGGCCGGCACAGCTTTGGGCTCTAGCCCGCTATTTCCCGCTTGACTCCGCAGCACCTGCACGCAAAATAATCCACCAAGCGGTGTCAAACAAAGCAACGATCAGCTGGAGCTGACCAAATTATAACGTCCTCACCTCTTTTTCGGGGTGGTGGTGCTTAATCCCTGCAAACAATTAGCATGTTCACATATTTAATATAAATGTGCAACTTAAGCACCAAACACTACAGACGTTGGCGCAACCGACCAAACGTCCTGTGCACTCAGGGAACCTTAAGAGCGTACCAGGTTACCCCGAGTCCCACCTTTTTGCCATCACAGACATACGATAGTGCATAAATCACCTCGATGGTGAACTCCACTAGTCCACCGCCATTCTCAGTCCCGGACTGGATGGTTCTGTTTATGCATAAATAGCTAAGCCTATAGCCTCAGCTCATCCCTATGCCAACAACAATTGCCACCTACGTTAGGTCTATTTAGCCGAGCGACATAGAGTGGGTACAGTTCTGCTCTTTCCCGTTGCTCAAATCATCGTGCCAATTAACAACAACGACGCGGGTCAGCATCCCTTTTCTCGTACACGACATAATACATGTTATGTTTTAAGGTTGGCTCTCGTGGCCATCAAAGTTGGGCACCCAAGGCACGCAACTCAACACGTTAGCACATGGTCTCCGAGAGACCGGTTGGGCACACAACACCACATAAGCTCCCCATGAGCAATGCTATCGATACAACGATCCTATGCAAACATTAGGGTGCTTCCTAGAGCACACCTCCAGTACTAACTGCCGCCCAGGGTGGACCCCCATTCCGAAATATTCAACTTCCACAGAGTGTTCTCCAGGAACCCACAAAACATCACCAATCCAGACAACACGTCCGGATGGACTTCACACAATATGCCTAAAACCGTACTCGCATTTCTGAGTACTAAATGCAACTAAATAACGGGGATGTACACATCGACCCGTAGGAGTGCACCTTTCCCCCACCCGTCGGTGGGGAGGGGCCTCCATGCAAACATGCTAAAATTAAGGGCTTCACCTGCCCAAGAAGAAAAGTCGTTACCCTTGACGCGCGTTTCAGAGCCATAGCTTGGTCGTCACGGACTTGGTTTCCACACACCGGTCCGAGCTCCAAATCGAACGTTTCGCCGCGATCCCTAGCCAAACTCGAGTTGCTCACCACCAACAACTCCGGACAGCCTCCTCCCGCAAGTGCAAACCTAACCCTAAACCCCTTTTGATCGGCCAAGAGGAGAGGGAGGTTGGTCATGGCCTCAACCCTAGCCGGCGGAGGCCGGGACAAAGAGAAGAGCGAAGAAGGCCGGGCTGCTCCTACGCTCCCAGAAATCGGATGAGGGAGGGAGATCAGATAGGTCGGGGCTTCTTCCTCCCAGACGACGCACGGGATGTCGGGCTCGGCTGCTGCCAACGGCGGCGAGAGGGAAAGGGGGAGAGGCGGGCTCTGCACCTCCTATCGACGGCGACGGGAGAGAAGAGAGAGAGACAGAGAGAGACGGGAGGTCGGGCTCGGGTCCTCCTTCAGGCAGCTCCGGGAGAGAGGGAGAGGGCTCTGGCTACTCTCCTCCTTCCGATTTCACCGAGCGAGAGAGAGAGGGAGTGCCGATCGGGAGGGGGAAAATGCGGCTGTGTGTGAGAGAGAGAGAGAGAGAGGAGGGGAGTTTAGTTAGATTTTATATAAAAACCCTAGCCCGAAATGCTATCCGCAGACCACATCCCCTCAACGCACCTCAAAATTAATTTGATTAAATTTGAGGGGTTACACAAGTTGATTGAAAATGCATATTCTAAGCCACCAAACTTCATCTGAAGTTTAAATAAAAATAAGAGAAGGTGACATTGTGGAGTCAATTTGATAAAGTAGATGCAATGTGAACACCTAAAAAAGTGACAAATGTTTAGAAAAAAGAATCATAATAGCTAGAAATTAATGATATCCGCTTCACAAGGTGTTGGTGGCAGACATGGATGAAGCATCCGTCCGAATTCAGTGCCGAAATCTATGTTGTAAGGAGAGATTCATGTTAGCAAGCACTAGAAAGGTACATTTAAACCAAATTTGTGGAGTTTTCATCAACTTCGACATGTATGATGTCATCACGTTGGTGATTTGCGAGTAAGCCCTTTATCTAGAACTCATGACCAAGAGGCTAGGTGTGTGCCAAGGTGTTATAGCTGAAAGTATCCATCGACATGTAACTTTATAGAGTATCTTTACAGAGCAACTATGTCAAGATGGTTTGTCGAGGTTCTAGTACTGAATACTTTTATCAAGTCGTCGGATCAAATATTCATATATAATCACTATTCGAGGGCAAGCCAAAGTCTCTCTCTAGCTTACCTGCTCAAAGGTGTATGAACTCTTTTTCTCCCTCCACGTCAACCCTAAATTTGAATGTTTGTACCAACATGTGTTCCATCAATTTTAAAACTTTGATACCGTATCCTTCTATCAGTTTTCTAACTTTAATGGATAAAAGAATTTGAGCATGAAGACATATCTAATTATTGCTTTTGTTGAGCGTAGGAAACACTCATTTGTTGCATTTCTTGATTTTTTTGTCATTAAAATTTTTCTAGTTTTTGTTCACTTGATCTTTCTAAACCGTGAGACTATTCAAATGTCATAAGGAAATTAAGAGTATCGGTTACCACATTTAGAAAATATTGTCATTCCGATGTCGGTGCCCAACAAATTATTCTTCGATCAACTTATCATCGGCCCAGGTGGATGTTAAGTGAAAGAGGGAGAAGACACGACGAGAATAGTAAAAGAAACTCGATTCTCTACCTTCTTCATAGAGCCTTCTCATTCCCAAGCTTTTGATGTCATTCATTCTTAGAATTTATGTGTTGCTTCAAGATCATTCATTTAAAAATCTACACTATGAGTCCTTTTCAACTTCAAAATTTTGTGCATGTCTCAAACCACAATAAACATGTCATCTAATTAAATAAAAGAGTAAGTAGATTAATGAATTATCCTAAATCTTTTTGTGGTACACACAACATTCACAAGGGCTATTGTAGTAGTCATATATTAACATAATTGTATCAAATCTCTTGTACCACTGCTTTGGGGACTGTTTTCAATCCATACAATGACCATCAAAACCTACAAACATGGTCTTCGATCCTGTCCTTGAATAACGAATCCCTCTGTCTTACTCATTAAGATATCATCTTCTAGTTCTCCATGAGTAAAGACAACCTCCACGTCAAATTGCATCAACCCAATATGTTGCTTCAAAATAAAAATAACCTCTTGGTAATTAGAAGGCTCTAGCGAATTCACTTCTTCAGCCGTTTGGAGAGCATGTTGTCACGGTGCTAAGGTTAACACAATTGCTCCTTGGCCAGTTTTAACCATACATGAAGGATTATTCTAGAATCGTAGAGAAGAATCATGTAAGTGAGATATGGAATGGTGTAGAAGAGTATGGAATAATCTAGTCTCCTCATTGTGCGAAGAAGTCTAGATCATTATTGGGTTTTGGAGGGAAAAGAGGAGTCTTATGTTGAGGCTCCGCTCAAAGTATTCTACGAATACCTCATCTATGTATGAAATGAGTATTTATAGTACTTCCAGCGTAGAGCCTAACTCTAGAGCGACACGAACCCGTAACCTATACCGAGTCGGGCTAACACGCGTGCGGACATATTATAAAATATCTAACAATCTCCTCCTATGTCCGCCGTGTACCCAGACTTCGGATAGATGGTGGTTTGTGTAAAGTTCAACCAAACGTGAATCATACACAACCGTGTCCTACACCTGTTTCAAACAAGATTAGACTTGAACACAGAAATTAGTATGCACGCCTAAGTAAAACAAAAAACTCAACTGCAACACAGAAATAGTCGCAGGTACAACAAGACACAGACCCTATACGCCTGGTGTCACAAATCAACCGAGAGCTATATAAAGTCCAAACAAACAATGCAAAAGTAGAAGAGCTAAACAATGCTCTAAACAGAAGTAACAAAAGATAAACTCATAACACTCTAAATCTCATCATCCAAAAGATCATCCTGATCAGGATTCCAGTCAACCAGTGCTCCTCCTGTCCCAGCAGCTCCTGCAATTTCAACAGAGAATTTCATTTCAGAATGAATTCTATCCTTTGCAAATTTGCAAATATCTAGTTCTACAAAAAGAACTTAGTATTAATCATTTTAATTTGGTTGGGAGGACACGTTCACAGAGTATTATAGTTTTACCTCAGAACCTGATATCTGTTTCAACCGAAACGATTTCAGACTTCTGTACACCGCAGCTATATCTGTGATCCTATATGGAATGTCACGGTTACTGCCCTTCTAAAGTCAATTGGAAACTCATCAAGTTTGGAATGGAACCAATCTCCAGAAGAAGAGACAAGACCAAGTCAGATTGTGTTATCAAGTTTGGAATAACACTCTTCTCCAAGGCAAAAGCCGAATCCAGGTGAAGTTGTTAGCATCAAGTTTGGAATGAAACAACTTACCAGATCCGAACTCAGCAACCAAGAGCATCAACGGAGTACAACATGCTTGTTTTGACAAAGGAAATCGTAATAATCAAAACGTTCGGACAAAGGCTGAACTAAATCGCCTGAAGCTGAACTAAGGCCGAACTAAATCGCCTTTAGTCACATTTCCCCCACTGTTTTGATTAGTCGGTCTTTTAGCATTCCTTTCGTTAGTGGATCAGCCAGGTTATCCTTTGAGCGTCAATCAACCAAAGTGATAATTCCTTGTTCTTTCAGATAATTTAGTAAAGCATGTCTCAGTCGTACATACCTCCTCTTAGTATTATAGAGGGCATTCTTAACGACTTGAACTACTGCTTGATTATCACAATACAGGCTCAACGAGTTGACTTGTAGCTTAGACAAGGGAATGTCTAGAATCAAGTTTCTGATCCAATCTGCCTCTTCACCGGCCAAGGCTAAGGAAAACAACTTGGCTTTCATAGACGACAATGCTATACAGGTCTGTCTTTTGGATTTCCAAGTTATAGCAGCTCCTCCCAAGGTGAATATATATCCACTGGTGGACTTGCTGTTCCCGGCTTCTGAACACCACGAGGCATCAGAATGTCCTTCCACAGTAGGTGGGTAACCAGTGTAGCACAGAGCATGATCTTTAGTACCTCTCAGGTATCTTAACAGTCTGTCTAGGGCTTCCCAATGCTCTTTGCCTGGATTACTGGTAAAACGGCTCAGCATGCTAACCGAAAAAGCAATGTCTGGTCTAGTACAACTTGTGGCGTACATGAGACTACCAATTATTTTGGAATATTTAACTTGATCAATGTTGGTCTCTTCATTAGGACTCAACTTGACATTATGATCAAATGGTGTCTCAGCCGGCCTACAGTCATCATATCCCCATATAGAAAGAAGTTGCTCAATATAATGAGCTTAACTAAGAGTAACTCGACCCTTGTCAACTCTGACCTTCATACCTAACAGGGTATCTACAGGACTGAGGTCCTTCATGTCAAAAGCTTCTTCTAGAGTGGATTTAATATCCCTAACTGCAGCAAGATTAGACCCTAAAATCAACATGTCATCTACATATAAGCATATGATGACTATCTGATTTGACAATGAGCGGTGATAAAGGCATTTATCTGAGAGACTGGACTGAAATCCGAGGCTCTTTACCACCTGATCAAACTTCATGTGCAACATCTTAGGCGCTTGCTTAAGCCCATAGATTGATTTATCCAGTTTGCACACTTTATCTTTTTGATCTTTCTGCACATAACCTTCAGGTTGTGCAATGTAGATCCCTTCATCAAGCTCTCTATTTAAGAAGGCTGTCTTCACATCCATCTGATGAACTATAAAATTCTCGATAGATGCTAAGGCTAGAAGAATCCCGATAGTCGATAGGTGACACACATATGAATAAACATCAAAGTAGTCTATTCCCCCCTGTTGTTTATAACCTTTAGCTACGAGACGTGCTTTATACCGGGCTATAGACCCATCACTATGAAGTTTCTTCTTCAACACCCACTTGCATCCTAGAACTTTAGCGCCTTTCGGCAAGTCAACTAGATGTCAAGTATTGTTATGTAGCAGCGAGTCCATCTCATCATCAATAGCTTCTGCCCACATCAACGAATCTCTAGATCTCATTGCTTCTTGGTAGGAGAATGAATCATCCTCTAAGTGATAGGTGACGAAATTCTCACCAAAGTTCTTAGGGATCCTCTCTCTTGTAGATGCTCTAAGTGGAACAGGTTCCACCTCTAACGGTTGAGGAGCAGTGCAAGAGGGGCCAGCTTCAGGTCACTACTAGAAAAATGGCTTTTAGCCACGGTTTCGTTTGCCACGGAGAAAAATCGTGGCTAATAGTGAGTATTAGCCACGGTTTTATTCCGTGGCTAATACTGGACTTTTAGCCACGGTTTGCCTGAACCGTGGCTAAAAGTCTAGTATTAGCCACGGTTTTCCTGAACCGTGGCAAAAGGTCGTGACATCGTTTAGTCCCACACCGCCTAAACAAAATGAGATTTTTGGGTTTATAAGGAATTTATTTCAATTAGCCTTTGAAATAAATATGGCGGCGGCGGCGGCCGGGGGGTGGCGGCAGGCCGGGGGGTGACCGCAGGCCGGGCGGCGGCGGCGGCGGCGGCGCCCGGCGCCCGGCGCCCGGCCTGAATTTTTTATGTTATGAGTGGCCTTTTAACCACGGCAATTAAACCGTGGCTAAAAGTCCACTATTAGCCACGACAATGAACCGTGGCTAAAAGTACAGTATTAGCCACGGTTTTAGACTTTTAGCCATGGTTTGGACTTTTAGCCACGCTCGTATTGCCCACGCCCATTTTCCGTGGGCAGACCGTGGCTAAAAGTCTTTAGCCACGGTTTTGGACTTTTAGCCACGGCAATCTGCCGTGGCTAAAAGTCAGTTTTCTAGTAGTGGGTTCTACGATAGATTCTAAAACCATATCATTAGACCCAGAGACAAATAAACCATGATCCTTGACAAATTTATCTTCAAAGAATATAGCATCTCTAGACTCTATCACAGTATTCGTGGATAGATCAAGAAATCTGTCTGCTGCACTATCTTCTGCACTACCTAGATAGACGCACGTCGTCGTTCTAGGTCCCACCTTAGGCCTCTTAAGGTCCTGTATGCGCACATAAGCAATACAGCCCCAAGTCTTTAGAGTATCATATCTACAAGGATGACCGTACCATAGCTCATACGGGGTAGACGTGAGCTGAGAATGAGGCACTCTATTCAGAATGTGATTTGCAGCACGAACTTCTTCTCCCCAAAAGGAATTAGGCATGCCAGCTGTTAGGAGCATAGAGTTCAACATCTCTGTTAAAGTTCTATTCTTACGCTCGGCAACACCATTCGACTGAGGTGAGTAAGGGGCAGTTGTTTCAAGGATTTTTCCCTCAGAGGCACAAAATTCCTTGAACCCAATAACAGTGTATTCTCCTCCTTGATCACTTCTAAATCTCTTAATTTTCAGGTTTAACTGATTTTCCACACGAGACTTGAAAGTTTTAAACGTCTCAAAGGCTTCGTCTTTCGATTTCAATAGATATACATGACAAAATCTTGAAAAATCATCTATGAACGTAATCAGATACTTCTTTCCCCCTCTAGTAACGTGACTACGAAAATCACAGAGGTCTGAATGTATCAATTCAAGAAGTTTAGTGCTCCTAGAAACCGATCTAAAAGGCTTTCTAGTGATTTTGGTCTGAGCACACACCTCACACTTATCAAATCAAATTGACAGATCTAAGGGGATGTTATGACTCTTAGCTAACTCTAGCATTTTCCTATAGTTTATGTGTCCAAGTCTGTTATGTAACAACTTAGGATCAATAAGGTTTGAACTAATTTGGTGAATGCTATCATTGTTTAAGCTAAGTCTATACATTCCGTTGATCAGATACGCACACCCAAAATAATGTGAATTGACCGTTAAGGTCATTCTACCGTTTTGAGTTGTGAAGGTTATCCCAGCCTTATCTAATAGACTAATGGAAATCAAGTTCTTAGTTAGGTTAGGAACTACTTTTATATTATGCAAAAATAAAGTTTTACCTGATGAGAGGACCAGCTCGGCTGTCCCTGCATGGGTCACCTAAGTCTCTCCTCCATTGCAGTTCTCCACCTTCTCCCGGACCACCTTAACCTCAGCCAGTAATCCTCTGTCATTCGTCACATGACAGGTAGCACCGCTATCAAGCCACCACTCAGAGGACGAGCTGCGGTGACTGCTTCCGACCATAGCCACAAAGGACCTGGGATCGGAGGCATCCGCCAACATGTTCGCCACGTTTTGTGGGGCATCCTCCCTTTTCTTCTTCGGAGCCTTACAATCAGCAGCCCAGTGTCCTCACTTGCCGCAGTTGTGGCACTTGACCCTCTTTTTTTTGAAAGAGGGCTTTTTAGGCGCCAACTGTGCAGAGGCTTCACCCTTGGGTGCTGGTGGCTTCCTGCGAGGCTTACTGGATCGAGAAACGAAGTTGACAGCCTGCGAGGGCTGACCAACTTGTTCCAAGCTCTTGCCTGCAATATTCTGATCCTTGATATGAATGAACCTTTTGAGTTCATCCAATGCGATCTTTTCCTTCAGTCTGTGCATTTCAGTTTTGAAGGTCAACCACTCAGGAGGTAGCTTGCTAAGAATAAGACACACAAAGAGATTGTCAGAGATGTCAGACTTATCGTCTGCCAGCTTGAGACGCAGACTCTCCAGATCAATAATTTGAGAGGTGATTGACGAGTTTAAATTAAATTTAGAAGTAAAGAGTCTCTCCCCAAGGAGAGTCCTCGACAACCCCTCTTCCTTCTGGAAGTGCGCATTCAAGCGATCCCAAATCTCCTTTGCAGTCTTATGACTGCTGTAGGTCAGGGCGAGCCTAGGGTTCATGGAATTAAGGAGGTAGTCCCTGCAGAAATCTTCGTCCTTTCTCCACTGAAGTTCGTTCACGTCCTCTTCGGTAGAGGCGAAGTCAGTCAGGACCGTGTAGAAAATCTCACGTTCCTTCATGCCAAGTTGGACGTGCAGCTTCCAAGCATGGAATTCAGAGAGGTCGAACGACTGAAGCTTGACGATGTCGTATGAGGTAACCTTCGACATCTCGCTAAAGCTAGAGCAATAAAAACCAGAAAGAAGTCACCTGAGTTGCACGGAGACGAGACGCAGGTCTTCGGATCCAATATAGAGAAATTGTTTGCTCTCCAAGCAGCACCCTCCTTCAATCCAAAGGATAAAGGAAATCCCAAAGAATTTGATCAGAATTTGATCCAAAATAGAGAAATGATTTGGAATTTCCACTGGATATGAATTAAGATAGCCGGCTCCTGATCTCCTCCTGTTAACTCCACACACAGAGAGCACTTCCCTGTTTCCTTCTTCCAAGTTCAGCAACCACTCCCCCTTGCACACAGTAAACTAGTGTTGGTAACCAACAACATAGAGATCGACAGATTTGGGAATCCTCCTCCACAGACTAGATCTTCTAGGCAGATGAGATCTGGAGCTTTCCTTGCTCACAGTGCAGAAAGAGATAGCAAATCAGCGATCAGCCGCAAGAAATTCTAGCGGTTGTGGCGGCGAGACCTCCTGGAGACGACGAGATCTCGTACAAAAAATTCAACAGTGATCTGAAATGGTACAGAAGCTTTCCACCAATTTCCTCTTCTCTAATTTCAGAAACCAGCAGCGGAGCAGTTCTGAGAAAAAAAAACTGGAGCGGCGAACCTTTCCGGCGCAGGTGGCGGCCGGATTTGAGACGCGGCGGCCGGATCTGAGGAGAGAAACTCGGATCTGCGCGGGAGGTGGCCGAACTGAGACGCGGCGGCCGGATCTATGCGGCGGCAGTCCAAAAATTGCGAGCGATGGAATGCTTCGATCTGGGCGATTCCAGTCGGGAAAACCACCGGGGAAGAAAGAAAACAGACCTTCTTAGAAGATCACGACCTTCCTCCCGATCGATCTCCTTCACAAACGGGACGGGAGCGGCGCCGGTCAGTTCGTGATCGAGAAGGAGAATCGCTCACGGCAGCGACGGCGAAATTGCGAAAAACGGTGAGCAGTGACGGCGGAATCGCAGAACGAGAACACAGAGCGGAAACCCTAAGGCGGTATACTTTGAGAATGTTGAGGCTCCGCTCAAAGTATTCTACGAATACCTCATCTATGTATGGAATGAGTATTTATAGTACTTCCAGCGTAGAGCCTAACTCTAGAGCGACACGAACCCGTAACCTATACCGAGTCGGGCTAACACGCGTGCGGACATATTATAAAATATCTAACATCTTATACATGAGGAAGATCTGTCCTCATTTCCACCAGTCATGATTTGAAGCAGGTTGTGGTAGTGAGTCTTGCTCTTGTGAGAGTTGAGTGTGCTTGTAGTGTTGAATTGTGTTGTTTTTCTTGATTTTAGTATGTCCTCTTTTACTATCATACTGTCTTGTAATTTTGTTCAGAAGTATAAGGAAAGTTTTGTTTCCATACAATTGCAATGTCATGGCAAGACTTACGTGATTAACACAAGTTTGAGGAGAAAATTTGTCAAGTGTTGCACGTGTCGTGTTGTTGTTCTAGGCATTTCACAATACACTATAAAATCATCGTAGTCATACTGGCGAAACCTGCGTTGACTGAAGAGGAAAGAGATTTGCGATTGGATGAGACTTAAGAGGGCGTCGGGGGCCCGAGACGACTGGCGAGTCTTGCGTCGACTGAGAGGGCGACTGGCGAGACTTGCATCCACTGGCGAGACTTGCGCCGACCGAGAGGGCATCGAAGCAGAACTGCAGAAGGAAATAATTACTTGCATCAACTAAGAGGGCGTTGAGTGAGGCGGGACCGCAACTCCGAAAAATATTTTGAGGGTACACAATAAGTGATTTTGGTCTCCAAATAATCAATTTTGAATTGGTAATAGCAAAAGCAGTGTCCCGCTAACCCCCCCTCTAGATCCACCCCTTAGATGGATGGAGAGAGGGTGTGGTCTAGAATTAGTTCAAAATTACGTTTATTGAGTGTTTGTTGCTAGAATGATAAGTTTATCAAATAATGTACCGCAGTTAGTGAACGTCTGATCTCATTTAAGAATCTTCATTCATTTTTATATTCCAAAGTAGCGTTTTTGTCCAAATCACCCGCCAAAATCCAAACAGAGCCTATTAGACTCTGTTTTACATTAATTTTCAACTCTGTTTTACATTAATTTTCAACTCGCACAATCACTTCAAAAAAAAAACAGAGCTCAGAATCTATAAAAATTCATAATATGCAGTTCTGTCTTAACATATTTTATCTGCTTAATTTAGCCGCCCGTTAGACTTGAAGATGAATTCATAAAAACAGAGTCACCCCAAATTCATAAAAGTTCCCCCCTCACTTCTTCCCCGCCCCCTCATTCCAGGTCACGTGCTTCCTCAGCTTCTTCTCCGCCTTGCCGCCCGGCTTTTCCACCTCCTCCGGCAGCTTCGACAGGGGGCTGCTGGGCAGGTTGTTTTTGCCGCCGTTATCCTCTCGCCGCCGGACTACAATCGGGACCCACTCCTTCGTCCCGGAGTACTTGAACCGAACCATGGAGACGTCGTCGCCGCCGTCCGACACCGTCCTTGCCAAGATCTTCTCTTTCCTGGCTTCGAGGTCGGAGACGACGGAGGTGAACTTTTCAAGCCCTCTTGATGAATACGGGTTCTTGCTATTGCCCCCGTTGTTAATGGCGGCGGCCGTGGTGCCGCGGTGCTTCTTCTTCGAGCTTTTGGGCAGCGATTGGCGCTCGTCGTCGTCGTGGCGAAAACTGGAGATGCCGCAGATCATTTCTTCCTATACCTGATTAATGGAGGAGATTGATGAGAAAGTTCCCGCGGTTGCGTTTTACAAGGCTTTTAGCAGCTGCTGATTTATAGGAGGATGACGAAGCCAAGAGATTAATATATAAATAAAAACTGATTATTTAAAGGCCGACTCTGTAATAAGCAGGAAGAGTTCGGATTCATCCTGCATTTTTCCTGTAGAAAAACGGACGAAGAGATAATAGTCTCAAACAAAAAGACAACGCAAACCCCTGCCGAAGCTATATCCAAACTCTCTAATTTATTATTTATATAAGAGGAAAGAAAATAAAGGTAAAATATTAGCAAGGATTAAAAGAAATTATTTTATATTGTTTGTAATTTTATATTTATTGTTTGTAATTTGACCTTCACATAACTTTAATTAATTGAACCGGCCGCATCTATACTAATATATATAAAGGAATTCATTGTTGCTATCATTGTGTTACGTTTACAATTCCTGTTTTACCCATTCTCGTTTCGTCTCACTGCCCGCGGTTAAAAAAACGAAAACACCCTTTCTGCGGAGTGCGACGTCGGCGAGAGTCGCGAGACTCTTTCTGCGGAGTACGTGCGGCTGGCGGCGACTTTAGCATCTCCTTCAGATCAGTTTCCGGTTTCTGTTTTATCAGTTGTCACTTCATCCCTCATTCTCTTGTGCCATCCGGCGGCTGCTCGTGATCCGTCCCTCAGTTTTCTCATTTCTGATTTTGATTATAGGAGTTTAGGCGGAGAATTTACTATGATTTTTCAGATCTGAAGGCTCTGGCGACCTGCGGAGCAACCGACAATGATACGCGATAACTGTTGAGGTTCCGCTCAAGATAGTCCACAATAGTTCATCGGTGTTGAATGACTATTTATAGTATCTTCAACGTAGAGTCTTGCCCTAGAGTGACATGAAACTCAATGGGTCATTCCGAGTCAGTCTCGACACGCGCGAACATATACTAAATTTCATAACAATCTCCTCTTATGTCCGCCGTAAACCGGACATCGGAAAATGGGTGGTGTGTTCAGTGTTCAACCAAACATAAAACACTGACAACCGTGTCTGTCACACTTGTCAGAACACATTGGACGTTAAATAAAGCAGTTGTATGCATGCATAATAATAAACAAAAAAACTCAGCAGAATCATAACAAGGTCAAAAGTACAATCACAACACAGGTATCAGCACGCCTAGTGTCTTATAACCAACTAAAGAGTAAGAAATAATCCAAACAAAACAAGTGAAATAAATGAGAGCTAAACAATGCTCTAAGCAGAAAAAAACCATAGTAATACTCTAGGAATCATCATCCATCAGATCATCCTTGTCAGGATCCCAATCTATACATGCTCCTCCATCAGCAACATCTCTTGTATTTTCTGGCAGAGAATTTCATTTAGAATGAATTCCAACTTTTGAAAAAGTACATGTATCTAGTTCTACTTGTAAAAACGTAGTACTTCAGAATTAATTTAGATAACACTTATCATAGAGTATTGTAGGTTGTACCTCAGAATCCATTATCTATTTTCAAGGAAATGATCTTATGGATTTCTGGACACCGCAGCTGTATCTGTGTTCTTATGTGGAATGGCATGGTTATAATTCTTCTAAAGTTAACTAAGACTCATCAAATGTGAAATGATAGCAATCAACAAAAGAATAACCAAACTGAGTCAGATCGTGTTATCAAATGTGGAATAACACTCTCCTCCAAGGTAAGGAAGACGGATCCTGATGAAATTATTAACATCAGATGTGGAACGAAACAACTTATCAAATTCGTACTCAGCAACCCTGAACATCAGCGGAGCACAACACGCTTGCTTTGACAAAGAAAAGTGAAAAGAATTAAAACATTTAGACAAAGGCTGAACAGAATAGACTAACCTTGAACTTAGACTAAACTTAAATAACCTTGAGTCTCATTTCCCCCACTATTTTGATTAATCGGTCTCTGGGCATTCCTTTCCTCAATAGATCAACTAGGTTATCCTTCAATCGCACATCGATCAAGATGATAATGCATTATTCTTTCAGATAATTCAATAGAGCATGTCTCAGTCGTATATGTCTTCTCTTAGTATTAACAAGGACATTCTTAACGACTTGAACTGTTGCCTGATTATCACAGTATTGGCTCAAAGAATTGACTTTTAGCCTAGACAAGGGAATGTCTAAAATCAAATTCCTGATCCAATCTGCCTCTTCACCAACCGAAGCTAAGGAAAATAGCTCGGCTTCCATAAACGACAAAATTATACAAGTCTGTCTTTTGGATTTCCAAGCAACAACAACTCCACTCAAAATGAATATGAATCCACTGGTGGACTTACTGTTATCAATTTTTGAATACCAAAAGGCATCAAAGTATCCATCCACAGTAGGAGGGTAACCAGTATAGCATAGATCATGATCTTTAGTACCTCTCAGGTATCTCATCAGCCTGTCTAAAGCATCCTAATGCTCTTTGTCCGGACTACTGGTAAAGCGACTCAACATGCCAACAGAGAATGCAATGTCTGATCTTGTACAACTTGTGGCGAACATGAGGCTATCAATGATCTTTGAATACTTTACTTGGTCAATGATGGTCCCTTCATTCGGACGCAACTTGACGTTTGGATCAAACAGTGTCTCTATAGGCCTAAAGTCTTTATTACCCCAAGTAGAAAGAATTCGCTCTACATAGCGAGCTTGACTAAGAGTAATGCAACTCTTGTCTACTCTAACTTTCATTCCTAAAAGCTTATCAACGGGACCAAGGTCATTCATGTCAAATGCTTTTGCAAAAGTGGATTTAATATCCCTTACTGCAGCAAGATCTGACCCCAGAACCGATATTTCATCCACATACAAGTATATGATGACTGTTTTATTTGACATTGAGCGGCGATAGAGGCACTTGTCTGAGAGACTAGACTAAAATCCAATGTTATTTACCACTTGGTCAAATTTTATATATCACATCTTAGGCGCTTGCTTAAGCCTAAAGATTGGTTTATCTAGCTTGCATACTTTCTCTTTTAGATCTTTATGTCCATAATTTTCAGGTTGTGTCATGTAGATATCTTCATCAAGCTCTTCATTCAAGAAGGCTGTCTTTACATCCATTTGATGAACTATAAAGTTCTCGATAGAAACTAATACAAAAAGAATCATAATAGTGGATAGGTGACATACATGTGAATAGACGTCAAAGTAATCAATTTCCCATGTTGTTTATGACCTTTATCTACTAGAAGTGCTTCATATCTGGCTATAGACTCATCACTGTACAATTTCTTCTTCAGTACCCACTTGTATCCTAGGACTTTAGCTTTTTTCGGCAGGTCAACTAGACGCCAAGTATTATTTTGTAGCAGCGATTTCATCTCATCATCGATATCTTCTGCCCACATTAATACATCTCAAGATCTCATTGCTTTCTGATAAGAGAACGAATCATCCTCTAAGTGGTATGTGATGAAATTCTCACCAAAATCCTTAGAGATTTCATCTCGTATGACATGTTTGTAATTTCGGAAAAATTGGTGATCCAGCTGGCCGAAATGGAGCAATATCATCCGTCAAATCAACATCCAAAAAGCTATAAAAAGGCTCACAAGCCTTCATTTGAAGACAAACAACTTGAGAAGCTGGAGAGAGTTTTGTGATTTTCCAGCAAGGATGTGAGATTTAAATCATTCCATCGCTCGGAATTCGCTATGCTCCCTTTCTAGTTCGCTCATGCTTAACACATTCATGGACGCAACAACAATCAAAGGAACTCAGGAGAACGCACTCGTGGAAGCTCAAACAAACTCTCTCTTCAAGGCTTCATGGACTCAGCCATTTCTCTCGCTTTTCTTTACTTAAAGGTTATAATGGAGAGATGGCTTGTCGTCCTCTGAGAAAGTCAAACATTTATAAAAACTTAGGAACTAGTGGACTTCGGCCTGACAAAAATCCTGTTACAAGGCTTGTCACCCTTTTGGGTTTTTCACGTAAAAAAATCTGTGTCATTGTTGCATGGTTTTCATTTGAATGTTTGCACGCCCGGTTCATCTTGGAGCTAAGGAGGTCTGATTCTCCATACCAGAGGAAAACCGTGTGACTCGCAACGGTTGATACTGTCCGTGAGAAAGTATTCCCAAGTCCGTAACAATATTCGGAAACGACACTTGACCGGAACAAGCGCCCAGACATACTGCAATGGCAAAGAGAAGCACACACACAATTAACGACACGACTCCGAAAGAGCGCTCTAATCTATCCCCCACTAACTCACCTGCAAGCAATGCTCCGCTTTTGGGAGGAGCCGCCTCTATCGTGTATGAAACTTTCGTGGAGAAGCACGTTCGACTGATGGAGGAGCATCATGTTGAAATGTTCACCCTTCTGCAAGATCTGAGAGTCTCCAATCCCCCCAACTCAGCCACCGCGTAAGGAGCGCGGCTGGAGATTGCTCAGGAGTGCGTCCTACCACGAGACGCTACTCATCTTGAGGACCACAACTTTGAGGACTCGTCTAATGCAACAAGCTCTGAACGCACTACACTGCAAGAAGAGCCACCATGAAATGCTCGAATTAACCCTCACCAAATGGAGATTGATGCTGGGCAGGATGACCGGGGACTCACTCGCAAGGAAGTGAGGGATCTGATCGAGGAGGATACGCCCACGGTAGGCGGCGCCTCACGAACAGATTCATGCATGATCCAGGTCAGAGTCATTCGCAGACAGACAAGTGGATTTTGAGGTCACTACTAGAAAACAGACTTTTAGCCACGACAGATTTCCGTGGCTAAAAGTCCAAAATCGTGGCTAATAACTATTAGCCACGGTCTACCCACGACAAATGGGCATGGGCAATGCGAGCGTGGCTAATAGTATTAGCCACGCTGAATCCGTGGCTAATAAGTTATTAGCCACGGTTCAATTGCCGTGGCTAAAAGTTCCTCATTTGCCACGGTTCAATTGTCGTGGCTAAAGGGTCTGTAATAAACCTAACATAAAAAATATTCGGCCGCCGCCGCCGCCCGGCCGACCGACGCCGCCCGGTCGACCCCCGCCCGCCCGCCACCGCCGCCGCCGCCCGACCGGTCGCCGCCACCCGGCCGGCCGCCGCGTTGATTTTATTTCAAACAATAATTTTGAATAGGCTATATAAACCCCAAATCGAGCTTTTTGTTGGCGGTATGAGACTAAAAAAACCCGATCTTTTGCCACAGATTAGACTTCCGTGGCTAATACTAGATTATTAGCCACGAAACAGGCAAACCGTGACAAAAAGTCGGGTTATTTGCCACGGATTAGTCATCCGTGGCTAATACTAGCTTATTAGCCACGAAATAGGAACCGTGGCTAATACTTCAGTATTAGCCACGGTTTTCCCCCGTGGCAAAAAAAATCATGGCTAAAAGCCATTTTTCTAGTAGTGGGTATATCAAGGCTCCAATTGATGTTGGCTTAGTATATAAAAGACATCAGTCCATTGTTGGGTTGTGTATGGGCTTCACTGATTCAAACTATGCAAGCGATATTGATAGGTGCAAGTCTACAATCAGATATTTATTTACATTGACAGAATATATAGTGAGTTATAAGTCGACTCTAAATTAAATAATGATATTATCTTCAACAGAGGCAGAATACATGGTAGTGACAGATGCTATATATGAAGGAAGCTATTTGGATGTAAGGCCTATTATAGTATCTGGGTGTGAAGCATAAGACTTTAACTATTTTCCATGATAGTCAAAGTGCAATCTTTTTGGCGACAAATCCAGTGCATCATGCTCGTACTAAGCACATCAATGTAAGATACCATTTTGTTCGAGACTTAATCGGGAAATGCAAGGTTCTTTTGAAGAATCTTGATACCAAGGAGTGTCCAACAAACATCCTCACGATGATGCTTCGAGTCCAGAAGTTCACATATTGCAAGGGTTTGGTTAACTTTCGAGCTTATAGGTAAGTACCTTAAGGGGCACTTTTGGAGAACTACACTTGACTTGATCTGATGGAAGGGGGGAGGGGGTACGTATGTTGTCACCTTGGTGCAGCTAATTTGATGATGATGTTTATTTTTTTATCACATATTTGTTTTGTTTCACATAAGAAATGATGTGTAGATTGTTGGTTTGACGGACATTTTAGTCTTTTTTTGGTTTGCCCAAAATTCCCCAATAAATAAGAGGGCATGGGGCTCATATTTATGCGAAGTTGTAATTTGTATTGACCTCACTTTTTTCTCAATCACCATTGACAGTGAATAGTCCCTGCCCGTGAAAGCAGATGCGCCTCGCTGAACCACGTATTTCGCATCGTGTTTTTTTGTTTGTGCTTGTGAGATTTTGATTTTCGCATTATTCATACAACATGACCGAGCATTTTGGCATCTGCGAGTTCAGACAAAAACACTAACATCATAGAATGTATGTTTGAAATAACAACGATTATGACCGCTACCAAGAAAAGAAAACTAGTGTTGAACATATAAGTCGTTGTAAAATCTGATACAATACACGAGCACAACTATAATCAACTGTAGCCCAATATGTGACCATAGTTATTGTAGCTTAATAAGCAGATGTAGCTGTCTGTGTAGCCAAGTGCCTCCAACGGTCATAAGGGGCAGGAGTTGTATATAAGCTATGTACAGTCATTATTATTAATCAAGCATGTTATTGATCTATTTCTCTTCTTAATATTCTGTCTCTCTCCCCTAAGTTTCTCCTCTCTCTCCTCCGGTCTGCCTTCACCGGCAGCCTTCCCCTCTCCCGCCGCAACATTGGTGCTCTCGTTGAGATAACCTCTCTATGGAGAGGTCATCTTCCCCGACTGCGCCGATCATTGCCGATCAAACAACGCCGGTCACTTGGTCGGATCTTGATCGCCGTCACGCCATCTATATGGCCCAGAATTCATAAATTACAGATTCAATCAAACACACTCAAGATACTTTTACACAAGAAATTCAAAATCTTCAGACAACCCTTACCGCCCACGCACAGCAGCAAATTTCGTTCCAAAAGACCCAAGAACAGCAGCAAGATTCTCAGAAGACGTTATACCAGGAATTCAAGGATTTACGCGGAGATCTGAAACACTTTATGACGACAATGGCACCAACAAAACACCAAGATCTATCAGGATCCTTGTTGGCTCAGAATTCCGAACATTTGGATTCGTCTACATCGGCACCCGGCATCCTCGGACAGCCACTTCCAGGCGCAGGACTGCCCCGGTTCCGGGCACCTATTATTACATTGTCTGATTCATCACAACCAGGGATCTTAGGAGTTTTGCCAGCTCCAATGCCATCCAGTTCCGCCCCGATACTCAATAATTCGTTATCAACTCAACCCATGCCATCTTTATCAGCACCCACAGCAAACCAGACATAAGAGTCAGAATTTTCTGGATCCAAGAATGATCAGTACAGCCATTTGCCCGCAAAAATCGATTGTCCCACATTCACAACCGGCGACCCAACAATCTGGATATTCAAAATCGAGATGTTCTTTCGATATCATAAGGTAAACCCATTAGATTATGTTTTTATTGCTTTAATGCACTTGGACAGGCCGGCATCCCAATGGTTTCAAGGCCTGCTGCGGAATGGTTTGTGCCCAGACTGGCATACATTCAAGCATGCCATGTAAGACCCCCCCCTTTTTTTTCAAAACACCGGGGTCTTAGGCCTAGAATCACCGCTTTGCGGTGACACCTTCACGACCTGAAGGGTCATCACCACAAGGCGCCGATTCTGCCGGCCAATTTGATCACAGAAAGGTAGCACAGTAAATGAAGTAAGAACAAGTCCACTGAAAGTAAATCACATATATAGAATAAAATTTCCACGAAGGGAGTGTCCACAGAATAACAATAATCAGAGTACTATAAATATGGGCTTATGCCCGGTACATCATGTCCTCACTACAATCTCTCATGCAGAAGCAAAAATAAAACTACTCAAGGTCGAGACTCACGGTCCCGACTGTATGAACTCCGGAGCTAGACTGCCCCATCTCCAAGCGCACCGGTCTCTGGGGCTGCTCCTCCATGCTGGGCTCCGCGATCCCCTAAATGATGCGGTTCGAAAACCGTTAGTCATAAAGACTAAGCCCTATCATCCCCTACCCCTTACCCTATGACTCATAAAGTACCGAGCGGAGAGGAAGAAAGGGAAGGGCATGAAGGTGGAGATTTAATCAAGAAACAGATGGCAGCGGAACTAATCTAGCAATTCTATAATAAATATGGCAGAAACAGAAAGTAGGAAAGGTAACCTTAACTTATGTGCGAAAGCGCATAAGCCAAGGGATCTTCTGCAAGGCTCCCATCGTATAGAGTGTCCCATACCACTTATACGTTGGGGTGTCGGTTATCAGACAGCAACATATATTTATATTGAAATTAATCTTAATTTATAAACTTGCCCACACAAGCTTATAGACTAAGGGGTCGTTTTGCAGGTCCTAATGTATAAGCGTCCCATACCACTTATACTTTAGGTGTCAGGGTTAAATGAATCGATTATGCTATGACATGCAAGTGGGTATGATGAATCATGCAAGTGCAACTCACACACCCGACTCTGTGCACACAGACCTTTAGTTCCCCCTTTCGGAGCCGTTACCTCCCAGGATACCTCCGTAGTGGCAGACGGAAGCGGTAGGTTGGGCCTCGCCCACCTCTAAACCAGTAAAGCACTACCGGTCAGACCTATCGTACGCCTCAACGCTTGGTTCACTAAGCGGACGCCTGCGTACTCTTGCCGGTTGGCGCACCGGACTTTTGTTGGCGAAGTGCTAACCACACTTGCCGAGTCAGCGTATTAGCGTCGATGCATCGACCCTCCAATACCGAAGACCCACCACCTTAATTTTTATTCCTTTTTATGCACATGCAAGTTTAATCGTGAACACACAAAAATCGAGCCGAAGCTCCTCGGACCAAAACGTCCGTCTCTTAACCAACCGAGCCGAAGCTCCCCGGACCATCCCGTCTGTCCCTTAACCAACCGAGCCGAAGCTCTCATCAATCTTCCTGTGCCAATAGTGATTGTGAAAGATGCAGCCCTAATTACTAAGTTACTCTTTTCAGTTTCTTATTACAGTTTACGTTAACCTAGGACTGCCCCTGGTATTCCCCGTGAAGGGCTCTCAAAGGGCACTAGGAACTATGATGGTAGTTGAAGCCCATCGTTCCCTTTCGCAAGGCACTTATTGTTATTGGTTGATCCCCTTTACCCATTCCCTTCTCATATTACGATAGACTATCCTAGGGCGATTTTAACCTTCCTCTCTTCGGGAAAGACGATCTTTCGTCGAACCCGAGCACCTCTTAACTCCAGCTATCACTACTTCTCTCTACTCTTCACATCATCCTATTGTGATATCATCCACAATTATCCACCCAGACAAAATGACTAACTCCAATGACTTTCTCAGACCATGTTCTATTGCAATTCACAAATTTGCTATATGCAGACCAACCTAGACTATATGTCGAACCAGTTATGCAATGATCTCAAAACTCATCCAAATGCCCTAAATTATTTACTGGAGACTTGTCATGATATAAATTGCCTAAGTCCAGAATGTGGTAATTTTCCTAATTTATCTGGCATTTAATTAATTTCCTCAAAAATCCCAAGGGCTACCGGTTTGAACATGAACTACCCTAAGTTCTCATGCAAGATGTCCAGCAAATTTATAATAAATAGTAGGTTACCTCAATAGGGTGAATCCAAAGTATCATAATTTTCCTATCATCAAAAGGGCAACAAAACTATTTTGGAAATATTTAGTATCTTCCATTATTTATGAACCAAGTACAGAGAATATTCTTCCAAAAATTATAAATAAATTATAATATGCAGACAAAGACTTAAAAAACAGCACTGACCTAGTTTCATAATTTTTCAGAAACAATATCATCTATAATTAATTTCCAAAACATAGAACCCATTTTTAACATTTGTGAAGGAAGTACTTGATTTTCTCAACTAAAAATTATACAAAAATTTAAGGGTAACCATTATGTCCTAAAACATATATTTCCAAGATTTCATGAGATTCCCTTGAACAGAAAGTTACAAATAACTAAAACATCAATTGGGGTTATAATCAACTTTACAAATGAAGTGCTGGAAATAAACATCATAAAATTCCAGTAAAATTTCTATAAATTCTACCCACTTCAAAACTAACTCTACCCGAGTTTCACAGCCTTTAGCTAATGTTTAGTGACGGATTGTGCTTATTTAGTATTTTACCCTAAAGCTAAGATTAAGGTTTTAAGGTATCTACTTGTCTCCAAATTCTCCAGGATTCCATTCCGATGATTCTTATCATGCTAATGTCAACTCTACAGAGTTTCAAGGCAATACGAGAGCAATTGCCCCCATGTCCTTCGCAACCCTCAAAACCCTCCATCTAGGGTTTGAGTTTGGATCCTAGGGTAAACCAACCCTAAACCACACCATTTTCTCCAAGTGGGTTATAATAACCCTTCCAAGTCAGTGGTCAAGATATCAGCCTCAGTTGAGGTGATTTGACCGTTCCAACCTCTCGTGCACTTTTACTCAAAAATGCCTCACTTTTGCCTAGTTAAGAATAGGTGACTCCCTATCCAAAACTCATCCAAATGAGTTGAAAATTTGTACAGAGCTAAGTTTTATAGCCAGGGACCACTCACCAAAATTTGGGAGGGTTTGGAGGTTATTTGACTACATAAATAAATTCCTCTATCTTTATTAAATTAAAACAAAAACTTTAGGCAAAGTGTCTCCAAAAATTCCCATTTTTGGACTTCCTTTAGATATAGCTAAGGTTAACCCCCTGCCCAAATTTCAGGTCATTTGGACAAGGGATGAAGCGTGGGCATCCATTTTAGTTTCTGCCCAACCCTAGGTACAGACCCCATTAAAACGGGTGCTGCGGTCAAACGTTTACCCAAACGAGTTGAAACTAATTTTAAATTAATCTAGACTCGAAGGGATATGACTTCCGTGACAGGTCATTTTTCCTAAATCGGCCTCTAAGTGCCTCAATTCGCAGCCTCAAAATATACTCGAATAATTTAACTTTTCATTATGTACTATATACATAATTTATATATTTTAAATTGATTTTACTGTTCATCTTCTACAGAAACCTGAAAACCAGAACACAGAAAACCCATATTTCCTGTAGCTCTTTCGTGATCCGTCGCCCGCTATCCGGTCACTTCCCTGGCCAGCCGCCACCACCACCACCTCCGTTGAGGCGATGACTATCGGTCGGCGGTGGTTTGGTCGCCGGAGGTGGCGGTTTCCGGCGAACTCAAAACAATATTTTTCCATGGTTTTCCATGAAAACACGAGGTAGGTCCGGCTCTTTTGAGCACGTACTTCATTTCTAAGAACCTAAGATCTACCCATAAGAAAAGAAGTAGATGAGGACCTTGTTCGCGGTTTGAAGGCGAGATGAACGTCGGATTGTCATGGCGCGGTGATGACATTCCCGAACTTCTCCTACAGCAAGAGCAAAAGTCTGAATCCGTTTGGTCAAGAGTGTAACCTTCTCATCTTGCTCTAAGGGGTCTTTTATAGATCAGCAAGTGGGGAGGGGAAAGAGGTAAGCAATTATGGTCATGAAGGCTCTTCTTAATGGTGTTTCGGTTATGGTAGAGGCAGTTGAAACGCTGGAAACGAAGAGGTGTTTGCCAGGTGGCGATTTCCTATTGGACCATCATTTCCTTATTTTATTAAATAATTAGAGTAGGAAACGGCCCATAAATACTCCTGGTGTAACTTCCCATACCAGCATTTATTACCACGCGTGTTAGAATAATTTCTGGCCTGAACCGGCGTTTCGGCCTCTGTCACGGGCGTGACATGTCGGTCACGGGCGGGACAGACCTGCGTGGAAAACTCTGAGTTCGACGATCGTTTTCCTGAGATCGACGATCGTCGAAGGGGGTCATGCCCTTGGTCACGGGCGTGACACATGGGTCACGGGCGTGACAGGGTCAAGAAGCAAATTCCGCGCTCGGCGATCGTCTAGCTGAGATCGACGATCGCCGAAGGGGGTTACGCCCTAGGTCACGGGCGTGACACCTGGGTCACGGGCGTGACAGGCCCGGGCAACAAGTTCGACGATCGTCTCACGGAGATCGACGATCGTCGAAGGAGTCACGCCATAGGTCACAGGCATGACACATAGGTCACGGGCGTGACAGGCCCGGGTTTCAAATTCGACGATCGTCTCACGGAGATCGACGGTCGTCGAAGGAGTCACGCCCTATGTCACGGGCGTGACACATAGGTCACGGGCGTGACCAACCCGTGACCCGAAATCTCAGTCGATGTACTTCAATTCTTGGGCTTCTAGGGTTCTCTCACGACAGACCGACTCCTAGGGGTCTAGCCGGAAATGGGATGTTACAAATCCCAATAAACAAAACAAAAATTTCGTCCCCGAAATTGAGGTTGAGCCTACGGGGATTTCTACCGAAATAAATTAAACTTGTAACATCCCATACGTTTTTTTTTCTATTGGGTTCAAGCAACTACTTATTTGATAAACGAAGACATTCTCCCCAATAAACAAAAGATTAGCCCCTACTTTCCTGCGCATGCCTAGGTTCTCAATTTTTCCTTATCTAGTCCTACCGGTTTAGTACAAAAAGGTAATTTATAGTATACCAAGAGGTGGTGAAGTATACCTGACTGAACAACTCCGGGTATTTTTGCCTCATCAGGTCCTGCGGTTCCCAGGTGTGCTCCTCCTGACCGTGGTTTCTCCACAGAACCTTGACTAAGGGGATCTTCTTGCGGCGCAAGATCCATGCTCCTTTGTCGTCGATCCGAACCGGCTCCAAGTGAACAGATCGGTCTGAAGCTACCGGCCATTCGGTGGTCAAAATCCGCTGCTCCTGGCGTAGTAGAGCCCTTCTCAGCGAAGAAATGTGGAAGACATCGTGTAGAGCTGCCAGCTCTGGTGGCAACTCTAGCCTGTAGGCTAGGGGCCCGATCCGCTCCAGGATCCGGTAATGGCCCATATACCTAGGGCTGAGCTTCTTTCTCCGACCGCGCACTCGTGAGACTCCGTGCATGGGCCGGATCTTCAAGAACACTCGGTCCCCTACCTGAAACTCCACCTGACGATGTCGGGCATCATAGTACTTAGCCTATCTGCTCTGCGCCTCCACCATCCTATCTCTGATCAGTCTCACTTATGCCTCGGTGTCTTCAATAAAGTCCGATCCCAACACCTTCGGATCCTCGTCTTGAACCCAAGAAAGCGGGGTCCTACATTTTCTTCCATACAAGGCTTCATAAGGCGCCATCCTGATGCTGGACTGGTAGCTATTGTTATAGGAGAACTCGACCAATGGCAACATCTTCTCCCACGGCTCCCCTCGGTCCAGTATACACAGTCGTAGTAGATCCTCCAACGTCCTGCTGGTGCGCTCTGTCTGCCCGTCCGTCTGAGGGTAGAAGGCCGTGCTAAAAGTCAATCGGGTGCCCAGATATGCCTGCACTGACCGCCACTCCCTGGATGTAAACCGTCCATCGCGGTCCGACACTATCGTCCTAGGCACGCCATAGTATCAGATATACTGCTCCATGAACTTTCGTACCAGCACTCCCACCGAGTCATCCTTCCTGATTGGTATAAAGCGGGCCACCTTCGTCAACCGATCAACAATCACCCAGATCGAGTCATTCCCTGTCCGAGACCGGGGAAGCCCATGTATAAAATCCATAGCTATATCATCAAACTTCCACTCCGGCACCGGGAGTGGCTGCAACAGTCCTGCGGGGTTCCTGCACTCCGCCTTCACCAACTGACACGCCTCGCAATGGGTCACGAAGTACGTAATGTCCTTCTTCATGCCCGGCCAAAACATCGTCTTCTTCAGATCGACGGTCATCTTTGTGATCCCCGGGTGCACAGAGTACCGGATGCAATGCGCCTCAGTCATAATATCCTCTCAGATCTGGCCTCCTGCGGGTATATATACTCTGCCTCTGAAATGTAGCAATCCATCTCTCAGGGAATAATCTCCCGTCGAACCCTCCTCCAAGGCTCGGAAAATCGGCTCTGCCCATGCATCTGTCCTCTGTCTGTCCCGAATGCGATCCCGAATATCACCTATGGCCACCATCGATGCCAAATACTCCCTATACAGCTCTGGATCATCCTCGGGCACTAGGGATATCTGCATATCTCTGAATGACTGGACTAACTCCATGGACATAACCTGGGGTCCGTCTTCAAAAGTGGCAGCTCTCCGACTCAACGCGTCGGCTACAACGTTTGCCTTCCCTGGATGGTAGTGCATCTCATACTGATAGTCTGCTAAGAACTCCACCCCTCGCCTCTGCCTGATATTCAGCTCCTTCTGCGTGTCCACGTATTTCAAGTTCTTGTGGTCGGAGTAGATGTCGCAGTGGACTCCATAAAGATAGTGGCGCCAGATCGTCAGAGCAAAGATCACTACACCTAATAAACAAAAGATAAGCCCCTACCTACTTTGGGCTATGTATCTTTGTTATGACAATGTTATATCCGTCATAGCTAGGTGCACAATCCCTAGGACATCAATCTTCGAATTGGGTTACAGCCTAAAACTTGTTGATATACTCCATACCATAAACTCTCTGAGTCACATTTACGACAAAACAGCTCACGAGCATATATCACACTTGCGTTCCGTATTCCAAATTCTATCGGACCACAAACTAGCTATCAAAGCATCTAAGTGCTCTTTTCTGACATCCTCAGTTGAATTTCTTGGACATATTATTTCACCAGAAGGAGTCAGCCCAAATCCAGCCAAAATAAAAGCAATTAAGGAATGGCCAGTACCAACAACCCAAAAACAACTTCGAGCATTTTTAGGAATCGCTGGCTATTATAGACGTTTTATCCGCTAGTACGCAACCATCACAGCCCCTTTAACAGACCTCCTAACCAAAGACGGTTTTCTTTGGACTGCTTCCACTACACAAGCTCTCATTCATATTAAAACACTTCTCACTTCTGCTCCAATTTTAGCTCTCCCAGATTTCACTCTTCCCTTCGTTATAGAATCCGACGCATCTCAAGTTGGTATCGGAGCAATGCTCTCTCAAAAGGGGCATCCTATATAATATTTTAGTAAAAAACTGTCCCCAAAAGACCAAGCTAAGTCAACTTATCTTAGAGAATTATTAGCAATCACGACAGCGGTTAGCAAATGGCGTCATTACCTAATAGAAACAACATTCACTATTCTGACCGACCACCACACGTTGCATAATCTAAACTCACAAGTTATGACTATGCCTGAACAACAAAAATTTCTTTCTAAAATGTTAGGTTTTAATTATTCCATCCAATTTCGTCCAGGAAAAGATAACTCGGTAGCGGATGCCCTCTCAAGAATCGAAAACCCGACCGAACATGCTGCCTTACATGGAATGCACAACATTTCGTTCTCTTACACAAACCTATTCACTGATTTACCATCCTTATATGAAACTGATGTTTTGTCCCAACAAATCCTTCAAAAACTGCCCACGAATTCATCAACGATACCTAATTGGACACAGGTGGACGAAAAACTTTTCTATAACAAAAAATTATATATTCCGAAATCTATAATACGCACAATTCTCATAAGTGAAGCACATGATACGAAAGTAGGTGGACACTCCGGCGTCACCGCAACTTATCAATGTTTAGGACAATATTATTATTGGCCTAACATGCACAATGATATCCACCACTATATTCAATTTTGTGACTTATGTCAAAAGGCAAAAGATCGCAATGCCCTACCATATGGTAAGTTACAACCTTTGCCTATTCCAACCCACATTTGGGCTGATATAACCATCGATTTTATTACACACTTACCTAAATCAAAAACATATACCACAATATTAGTAATGGTTGATAGACTAACCAAAGGAGCTCATTTTGCCCCATTACCAATCAAATATACGGCACCGATTGTGGCACAGATATTTTGGGATTATTGCGGCAAAATTCACGGCCTTCCCGAAACAATAGTTTCTGATCGAGATTCAATTTTTTTAAGCTCTTTTTGGATGACATTTTTTCAGACAAATGGAACAAAATTACGTTTTAGTTCGGCCTACCATCCTCAGACTGATGGTCAGACCGAGCGTGTTAATCGATGTCTTAATCAATATTTGAGGATCTTTGCATATCAAAATCCTCAACATTGGGCTCATTTATTGAGCTGGGCGGAGTACCACTATAACACCAGTTACCACACAGCCGCTGGTATGTCCCCCTATGGAGCCATGTTTGGTCGACCCCCACCAAATTTCCTGCATAATCAGGAAGGTGGAATGCCGACCACCCATGTTTTATCACAGTCCATACCCAGGGATCAACTAATACGAGAATTGCAATATCATCTACAACAGGCCCAACACAAAATGAAAACAAAAGCGGATAAGAAACGTAAAGATATTTCCTTTCAAAAAGGAGATCTGGTGTTGCTACGACTGCACCCGTATCGCCAAATATCCCTGCACCAAAAAACATGTAAACGATTTCAGTTGCGATATTTCGGGCCTTTTCAAATTCTGGACAAAATAGGTGAAGTGACATATAAACTAGAATTGCCACCCTCTAGTAAAATCCATCCCGTTTTTCACGTTAGTTTACTTAAACCATATCATCAAAACGCCGAATATGAAATTCACGATTTACCAGATAACATGAATGTATGCCGATATCCTCTTGAACTGTTGGAAACACGCACCATCATACAAGATGGACAACCAGTTCACCAGGGACTAGTCCACTGGGAGGGGCTGTTGCCGGAAGAAGCAACTTGGGAGAATCTCTCTGACTTAGACAAGAAGACATACCAAAGATTACAATTACAATGCACATGCAAGGAAGCGGCGGCCGCAAAGGAATCATACAGGGAAGATATTCTTCAACCTACTAATTTTTTCATCCCCAATACTGATTCGAAAAATCAATTTAATCCCTCTTCTGGTTCACAGGCACAGGCATCGGCACCACGAGACTCATACAGGGAAGACATCAATCAGTCCTCATCCACTGTCATCTCTCATAAAAACTTATTATCACCAACTAATCATGTTCCTTGCGGGCAGGACAAAAATTTCAAAGACAGTGAGGAAGCAGATCAACAGGCACAGCAAGCAGATCAACCAGCACAACAAGTGTTTCAACATACAAATAATAGGGAAGACCTCCTCCTCAGAAACACCACTGCCGTCCATCCAGGACAAAGTCCTCTGTTGACTAACGATACACATGTTTCTTCACAGGTAGAAGTTATAGAAATACAAACGCAAGATACACCAAACACAGCAAGCGGAAAAGACAGAGATTCCCTCAGATCGGCTCATCACAGGGAAGATCACAACAATAAAAGCACAAAAGTCATCCCGATAAATATAAGAAATAGTTTAACAAAGTCTCTCTGTTCTTCACAGGAAAACACGATTTCAGAAGATCCGAGCAAAACGACAACATCAAACAAAGCTCGCAACCTCGTTTCCGACAGGGAAGACATCATAAAACCTAGATCTCATGTCATCCCACTTTTAACTGATAAACAAATTAATAACAAAACTAGTTTTCAACCGCAGATCTGCAGTTCTCCTAAAAATCCAGCACTAGTTCTTCAACACAAAAAGCATGCGAGAACACAAAGAGGAGATACAGAGAAACCTGGGGAGAACATCGCTTCCAACAACAACGGCCTTCGCCGTTCTCACCGACTGGCGGCCTCGTTACTCCATCATCTGCGAAAGCTTCCAGAGGTACCTCGCCGTCATCGCTCTCACACCAGCAGGAAGAGCAAACAAGAGGATGCTAGGGTTCAGCTGCAAGGATCACCTTTTATCCCAGCAAACGAAGCGGGGCAGGGCAACGGTTTTAATGAGTGCGGGCAGCAGAAACGGGCAGGGCAGGGAATGTAGCCCAATATGTGGCCATAGTTATTGTAGCTTAATAAGCAGATGTAGCCGTCTGTGTGGCCAAGTGCCTCCAACGGTCATAAGGGGGCAGGAGTTGTATATAAGCTATGTACAGTCATTATTATTAATCAAGCATGTTATTGATCTATTTCTCTTCTTAATATTCTGTCTCTCTCCCCTAAGTTTCTCCTCTCTCTCCTCCGGTCTACCTTCACCGGCAGCCTTCCCCCCTCCCGCCGCAACATCAACACATAGTAAACAAGAAATACAGACAATAATAATGGTCGGCAAGCACACTGACAGTCGCAGTTTATATAATCAACAATGTAAACAAATACAAAACGAGAGAAAGAAATGATCGTCCGACGAATACGCCGTGCTCATAATCACTATCACTTCCGCCTTCCCAAACTTTACGACTCAGATCACACGGTTAAAACATGAACAACTCTAGATTTCTATAATAGCCGCATTTGCAAACTCTTGGCGGCAAACCAGAACTAAATTGTGGCGGCCGGCTAACTAAAAGAATTCGGTGATGTAACTACTAATGAACCTACCCATGACAAGTGCTCTGTTTCTTTGAAGCATCAAAAGTTGTCATGAGAAGGGTCGCCTTAACTTCTTAACTATTACAACGCCGTAATCACCCGTTATTTATAAAAATAATAATAATATTAATGTCACATTCAAAGTTCAAACGTATTGTACCAACTCCCCTTTTTCACAAGTGTCTAACCATATTGACTGTCTCCATGTTCATTAGCGTGATACAGAGGAGTTGATTTCCAGGTAGTCAATAATTTTTTTTTTTTTTTTTAAAAAGTGTAGAGGGACATATGGGCACAAGGGATGGCACGGTCGGACCAACGGACATACCCAAGCAGCACGCAATCGGGGTTGCAAGGGAAACCCGCTAGGAATGGCAGCGTTCCTCTATATAATGTCCGCCGCGCCCCGAAGTCTCTGGAAGACATCGGTCAGGGGTGGGGTAGCCGGCGGCGGCCCTCCAAGGTTGTCGGACACTCATCCCATCGACAGCCTCTCCGAGATGGCCATCGTAATTCCTAGCAAAAATATCATTCTTAATCGTCGATTCCACGAAGTTTCAGCGGGCCTGCAAATCATTGCTCTGTGGCTTGCCCTAACACTATCTCCCGCAATACTGGTGTCCCACTGGCCTCTCATCCGCTGCTGCAGAGTGCGAGCTCGCAGTCCAGCAGTCGCTGTTTATAGGGAGACGGAGGGGAATTCCTGTTAGATTTGAGAAGAAGCCGACAAACTTTGCTTCGTGGGCATCGCCTCCCTTTCTTCGGATCTGGTTCGCCCCTTCCTCCTCCATAATTTCTGCATTCTTTTTTGCATCTTGTTATTTTTCAAGATATAATTAAGTGCACTAATTCTTAAAAATAAAATTTTTTGGACTTTTTTGGAAAAATTACACCTCACATTTGCTCCTGTTTGGCAGATAGCATCTTGAAATTTTAAATATGACACTTTGCACCTCACATTTGCATTTAGTTTGACACTTTGCACTCCATGCTTAAATTTAAGGAGTCGAGATGAGACCAAAATTCCTTAAATAAAAGGGGCTATGTCTAAAGGATTTGGGGGCGCTGAGAAGAAATCAGGTGTATATGTATCCATTGGGAAGGAAGGTGGATGAAAATACCCCATATTACAATGCTCTAGGGTGCAAAGTGTATTATTTAAAATTTTTGGGTGCAAAGTGCCAAACATGAGCAATTGGGCGGGGGTGCAATGCGCCAAAAAGCCAATTTTTTTCTATTCTCTCTCGTCATAATTTCAGCGTTCAACATATGCGTGGCCCTGGGTATGATGGGGAAAGTAACATGTCTGATGATTAGAAAAGAGTAAAAACTTTGTTTATTAATGAATGTATGTTCACGTGGTTATTATGTTCAATATTTCACATATAAACTCCAACTAGTTCTTGTTGTAACATCAATGAGAGTGAAGACGATGCATAATTTTTTCAATAATTTTATATATTGTTAACATTGGCGGTGCTTTCTCCAAACACAATGATTAATTGTGAGCTATTCAAAAGGAATATTTCAATCATGTGATTGCTTTGAGTGAAATTGAGACTGACCTGGGAGCTAATCAAATTGGTTCACTGTAATGACATAGTGACACTACATTGTCGTGTCATCTAAACTCTATTTGTTGTGTTAAAATATGTATAATGCTACTTGTTTTGTTTTGCTTGATGTTAGTGATAATGAAGGGACAATCACTCAACACGAAGATGCTAAAGAAGTCTTTAGATGGATGAGAGTATTCAAATTTATATTTATCTTATATTTGATGAAAGATGTTTTGAGAATCTGTAATGCTCAATGCAAAATACTGCAATATTAATTAATCCCAAAATATATAAGTATTATACATTTAATTTCAACAATGAATGCTTTTATTCAAAAACTGCGGGCAATTGGTAGGGAAAAGTTCTTAGAATAGTTGAAAATATTTTGTGAAAAAAAAGAGGTCAAAGTTCCTGATATGGATGCTCGATACAATGATCGTCACTTTCAAAGTTAATGCAGTATCATTATAGTAGAACATCATGTTTGAATGAATATTTTCAATGCCATAATTTATTGTATGTTGCAGTAGCTTAACTATAGATTCACTAAAAATTTTATGGAATTTCTTTATTTTAGTATCATTTTAGATTTCTAGTGATGAATAGAAATCTTTCAGTATTGATGATATATGTGCACTGCAAAGAATTTATACCCTCAAGACTTCGATAACCATGAAATTTATGTGTTGAGTATTCAATTGCATCATTATGAACTTAATGTTTCTTATCACAAGGATTTGAAAATTTTGTTTATAATTTCTGAACTGTGAGAAATTGATGGAAACTAAAAATCGAAGATGTACCTTTTTATTGATAAATTAATTCAATTCTTTTTGAGTCTTCTGGTCTCAACAACTACATAATGGTCATTTTTTGCTATGAAGCTTATTGAAACGCGACTTCACAACAAGATGAAAGATGAATTTCTTACAAATTGCATGAATTTATCGATTGAACGAGAAATAACGGGGAAGGTTGACTAAGATTTGATCATAGATGAATTCTATGAAGTAAAAAATTGGCGTTATGATTTTTGATATTTTAAATGTTTATACTACAACAACAACACTCAAGCCTTTATCACACTATAGTGGGGCGGCTATATGAATCATTTGTCGCCATTGTGCCATATCTTTTGTCATATTCTCACTAATGCCTAAGTACATCATGTCTTTGCTCATAGTTTTATTCTAAGTTTTTATTGGTCTACCCCTCTCTCGTTTAACATGCCTAGTGACTTGACTCTCACAATGTCTAACATGTGCCTCTAATGGTCTCCTTTATCCCACTATAGTGGGGGCGACCCTTATCTCTTTACCCTTATCTTAGATGAGCTCACCGGACATATCCATCATGAAATAACTTGGTGTTTATTGTTTGCGGATGATATCGTTTTGGTTGATGAGACGCGCGAGGATGTAAATGCAAAACTTGAATCTTGACGAGACACTCTGAAATCTTCTCGAAAGAAGATTCATCTACACCTTGATATATCAAGAACAACGCCTTTTTGTCCTTTTTCCGTGTCTCCCTGAGAGTGGCTCTCTAAGCAGTAGTCAATGCTGCTTCAGCTTCCATTGTCAGCTCCTCATAACCTTCAACAACAATTTCTCATAACTCCTTTGAGGCAAACAACACCCTCATCTGGATACTCCAATTCACATAATTAGTTTTAGTCAACGTGAGAACTGGTGATTGCATTACATTGGTCACCTCCATCACGATGAACTATTCACTTCTTCAACTCTTCGCTGTCACTTACAAGGTTCGGAACCTAACTCTGATACCACTGTTGGAAGCGTTTGTTGAGATATATTTATATATGTGCGAATGGGCTGCTTAACGTGTCGGTTAAGATCCGATAGGCATCCAAACCCGTAGTCGGGGATTTAGGGTTTCGCCTATAAATACCCTAGCTAGGGGCAACGGGGAGACCATTCCAAACTTGATGGTCACGCGAATGCTTCGAGCACTCTAACATTCTCGAAGTTTTTCCTCTTGCCCTAGCCCCGCTCCCGTAATCCGCTCTCGCTCGCGATTTTCTGGATCGCTCCAGCCGCCGCCATCGATCGGAAAGCACCGATCGGGATTGGATCGCTCCAGCAGCCGCTCCAGTCGCCGGATCTCCGATCCCGTGACCTAGGCGATCGAACGATCCACTGCCGCCGCCTGCACAGGGATCCCGTGCGTCGATCGCGAAGGAGAAGCCTGCAGTCATTCCGTTCGCGTTTTCTCTGCAGCGTTCGTCGATCGGAAGAGGAGGAGTAGCCCGACGCCTCCGCTGGATCTAGGCCGCGCCGCCTGGAAGAGGTCGATCCGCCGTTTTTTGGTTCTTCCTGCATCGCGATCTCTCGATCGGGAAAGGGAGAAACCGTCTTTTTACCGGCCGTTCACCTTCTTTGCGAAATCAGCCGGCCCTGCGCGAAATCGCGGGATCACCGCCTTCATCGCCGTTGGAGATCGGGATTCAGATTGGGAAAGAGTAAAGCCTCCTGCAATTCTTTGGATCTGGCCGTCCTCTTTGTTCTGCGGAAAATCCATCACTCGCTCTCCCGATTTCGTGGCCTTTTTACCCTAGCCTATCGCGAAGAAGAAGGCCTAGTTTTGCGCCAATCCTTGATCAACAAAAGGGAAGAGCGGATCTGGAATTGCTGCACTGTGTGCTCAGCCGAAAAGGAGCAAACAAAATTTTCTCTGGATTGGATCCGAAGACTCTGCCGCTACACGTACTCAGGTGATTTCTTTCTAGTTTTTTTTGCTCGCAATTTTGTTTGCAAGTAGAATTACACGTATTGGAAAGAAACACAAAAATGTCAAAGACGGTCAATCACTCCTCTCCCGTGCCGATGATCAAGCTGGAGAAATTCTCCAACGCCGAGTTCAGTGTCTGGAAGCGCAACACACAGTTCAGCATGAAGTACCTGAACACTTTCTACACAGTACAAACTGTTTTTGAAGACTTCAAAGGAAGCGAAGATGAAAATCAATGGGTCAACGACGTGGACTTCTGCAGAGACTACATCCTGAATTGCCTCTCTAACAGGCTTGCAAAGACGTACGACAAGATGCAAAGGGCCAAGGAGATCTGGGAAGCCTTAGAGGAGCAATTCAAGGAGGAGGAGAATATTTCCAAGTCACACCTGGTGGACAAGTTTATGGCATTAACCTTCACTGAGGAAAGGGAAATCCTGTCACAGGTTGCTGAGTTCGAAAATCTGGTGGACAAGCTCAACAGTGAGAATATCCCTCTGCCAGATGGATTTGTTGCAGGGGCAATTATCTTCAAATTGCTCACGACCTGGTATTCCTTCAAGACTGAGATATACCGGAAGAAGACGCAGGTGAGCCTTAAAGACCTCAATCGCTTCATCTGCATTGAGGATGAGAATCGGACTAAGCACGCTATAGAGACGATCAACAAGCAGTCCTCTACTGCTAACATGATCATGCATCCTAAGCGGAAGCCTAAGCCTGGAAAGACTCACCCACCGACCAGTGCACCCGCAGTTGCTGCCACCAACAAACAGATAAAGAAGAAATTCAAAGGCAAGTGCTACAACTGCAATAAGTGGGGTCACTGCGCTTCCGAGTACTGACAACCCAAACGGGGCGACACCAGCACACCAAGGACTGAAAATCAAGCCAACATGGTTTATCAGACTGCACCTACCGACTTTATTGCCATGGTCGGTAACGGGACGGCCAGTTCAAAGTGGTGGCTCTACTCAGGTGCTATCTGCCACGTCTGCAATAATCCAAAGCTTCTGAAGGATGCAAAAGAGGTGAAAGAGACTGTCACTGTTGCGAATGGAGCTGTAGCTGATGTGCTGAAGGTCGGCAACACTACCCTGACTCTCTCCTCAGGTAAGACTCTTATTTTGAAAATTGTTAAATTAATACCGACATTAGCTGCTAATTTAATTTCGATTAGTTTGTTGTGTGATGCGGGTATGTCTTTTAACATTAGTGGTGGTCGGGTAACTCTAATGGTTCACTCACATTACTTTGGTTGCGCATATGTCGTTAACGGGATGTATAGGTTGAGTCTAACACACGAAGTAGTCAATCAGGTTAGCTTAAATCTGATAGATCCTAAGACTTTACATGCAATACTAGGACACGTCAATTATAGAAAACTACTCCTGCTAGCTAGAACTCACAATATACCCCTCGACACAAAAACTAAATTTGAAAAATGTGAAATTTGTGCGCAAACTAAGATAACTAGAACACCTTTTAGTCAGGTTTCTAGGAGCACACAATTGCTAGAGTTGATACACTCCGATATTTGTGACTACAAAAGTTTTGTCACACGTGGAGGTCGGAAGTATCTGATAACTTATATCGACGACTACTCTAGATTCAGTCACATTTATCTTCTTAAAACCAAAGATGAAGCCTTTGAAAAATTTCGTATATTCAAAAATATGGTTGAAAATCATCTTGACATGAAAATAAAAAGGCTAAGAAGTGATAGAGGAGGAGAATACGTTTCGGGGGAGTTCAGAAATTTCCTTGCCAGCAATGACATAATCCCTGAAACCACCGCTCCATATTCTCTACAATCCAACGACATCGCTGAAAGAAAAAATAGAACTTTAACAAAAATGTTGAATTCTATGTTGCTGACTGATGACATGCCTGCGACCTATTGGGGTGAAGCCGTCCTCACGTCAAATCACATTCTTAATAAAGTTCTCAATGCAAAGTTGACTAAGACACCCTACGAGCTTTGGTTTAAGATGCCTCCTAGATTTGACAATCTAAAGACCTGGGGCTGTATCGCTTATGTTAGGATACCAGACTATAGAAGAACTAAGATTGGACCCAGGAAAAATACCTGCGTCTACCTAGGATGTGCAGATGATAGTGCTGCAGACAGGTTTCTGGATCTCTCCACTAATACTGTAATAGAATCAAGAGACATTGTCTTCTTTGAGGATAAATTCCTTAAGGACAAGAACCTGACACTGTCAGGTCTGCCAGCCACTAGTTCTGAGCCTTTAGTTGAGCTAGGACAACGTAACTCTGACACTAAGCCTGTAAACACGAGTGGTTTAGATACCAGAAGGCTATCTAGTAGAGAGAAAATGCCTAAAAGCTTCGGTACAGACTTCGTGATTTACCAAGTTGAAGCTGATCCATACACTTATAAGGAAGCGATGCGATCTAAAGACTCTCTATTATGGAAAGAAGCCATAGACGAAGAGATGAACTCTCTCATGCAGAACAACACATGGACTTTGGTCGATTTGCCCAAAAAGGCTAAAACCATTGGCAATAAGTGTGTTCTGAGGAAGAAGCTTAATCCTGATGGGAGTATCGCTAAATACAAAACACGTCTAGTTGCCAAAGGTTTCACTCAAGTGAGTGGTGTAGACTACTTTGATATATACTCATCTGTATGTCACTATGCGACAATTAGGATTCTTCTCGCCCTAGCATCTATTGAACACTACACTATTAATCAGATGGATGTCAAGACTGCATTTCTTAATTACGATCTGACTGAGGAGATCTACATGCACCAACCTGAAGAGTTTGTCATAGAAGGTCTAGAAAATAAGGTCTGTAAGTTAATTAAGTCACTATACGGATTGAAACAAGCACCTAAAATGTGGCATGAAAAATTTGACACCTGTGTAAAAGACTTGAGTTTCAAATCCAGCCTATCAGATAAATGTCTGTACGTAAAAACAAGTGCAAATAAAGTAGTCATCATATGCTTGTACATTGATGACATGCTAATTCTGGGCACTGATCAGTCTGAGGTGAAAGACGTGAAAGTTGCCTTGACGGCACAATTTAGCATGCAAGACCTAGGTGAGGTGAAAACCATCCTAGGAATGGAAGTGAACTTCACAAAAAAGGGTATTACCCTGAGTCAGAGTCACTACATTAGGAATCTATTGGAAAAGTGGAGTTACGATAAGAGCAAAAAGGCTGAGACTCCATACGATTATAACAGTAGACTGAAACCGAATGAAAGTTCAACTATCAGACAGTTGGATTATTCCAAACTCATAGGAAGTCTCATGTACGTTACTACCTGCACTAGACCTTACATAGCATTTACGGTCGGCATGTTGAGTAGATTCACAAGTAACTCTGGGAAGGACCACTGAGACGCCTTAGACAGGCTAATGAGACACTTAAAGTATACTGAGAAGTATGTTTTATGTTATAGTGAGCATCATCCAGTGCTTGAAGGGTATTCCGACACATCTTGGTGCTCGGAAATAGCTGATTGTCGATCCACTAGTGGTTTTGTGTTTACACTAGGAGGAGCTGCAGTAGCTTGGAAGTCTAAGAGGTAAACGTGCATTGCACTATCCTCTATGGAATCATAACTCTATGCTCTCGCTTCAGCTGGAGAAGAAGCAGAGTGGATAAAAGATCTGATATTGAATATTCCAATGACGAGTCTAAAAATGAACTCTATTTCGATTTATTGTGACAATCAAGCCATAAAGACCATTGCTACAAATACGTTGTTCAATGGAAAACGAAGGCAACTAAGCATGAAACAGGCATGGTTGACCTATCTCACCAGTCAGGGGATAATCTCCCTATTGGACGTGAGATCAAAAGATAATGTAGCAGATGTCTTTACTAAAGGCTTATGTAAGATTCTCACATCTAAAACATCGGGGGAGATGAGATTAACGTCCATTTAGGAGGACTTAATACATAGTTTATGTTTTAAATTTAAGAACCGTTGTCTGTTTACATTCAAGCATCTACGTTGAGAACACTAAAGTATTTTAGATGTTATCTAATGAAAGCTAGAGGTGAGATAGTTGTCAGTCATTCCAAACTTGATGACTTACGTAATTATTCTTTGTCAAAGGCTGAATTGGGTATCATTCCAAAAAGGAATACTGAGGCTGCTGATATGTGCCCTGATATTATGATTATTAATTATATCATTCCAAACTTGATGATATAATAGCCACAACTTGTTGTATCATTTCAAACTTGATGATATAACACAATTGTGGAACGTTAATAATAGTCTTAATAATCGAAGGAATATGGTTTGATTCTATGAAATCAATTAATCTAATTTTGTGTAAATTAGATAGAGATGCTATTTTTTTGGGATTCTTTCCTCCCAGTTAGAGTATTAAGTTCACCCGCTGTTAGAACTAATCACTTTATTTCTGCAAATGTTTGAATTCATAGAGATTTGTCTCATGACATTCTTGTTGTAATTGTTTGCAGGAAATATGGAGATTGGAGGAGAGACAGTTGATTTTGACCCAGATGATGATGTTCTGCTGTTCGCCTAGATCAATTATCAGTTTGGGCTTCCAGTTTCTTGTTTTATTTTCTGTTTGGAACATTTGGTTTGAGTTTAACATTTTGTTATCTAAAACTCATATTTATAATTCTGAAAAAACTCTTTTGTTTTGGTCATTATATTAACTATTGGATAAGTAACTCATTTTCTTGTGCTAACACTTATATATAATATATGAGGAGATTGTTGAGGTATATTTATATAAGTACGAATGAGCTCCTTAACGGGTCGGTTAGGATCCGATAGACATCCAAACCCGTAGTCGGAGATTTAGGGATTCGCCTATAAATACCCTAACTAGGGGCAACGGGAGACCATTCCAAACTTGATGGTCACGCGGATGCTTCGAGCACTCTAACAACGTTTACAGTGAGCACAACACCTACAAAGGATCAATGATTAATTTTGGGCTCATGTTTCTCAGATTCTTTAGCTTTTATCTATCTCATAATCTTATTTTTTTTTTATAAAAGACATACTTGGATGATTCTCAGCCCCTATGACATATTTCGTCTTCTAACATTTTAGCAGGAACATAGTGTAATACATTGTTTTTTACTTAATGTGAAAATTTTGAGTATTTGAAGCCCACAACTATAAAATAATAAATTCAATGCTTTATGGTTTTCTGCAATATCATATCATCCTTATAAGCCATTTTGGCACTTTGCACCCCCCAATTACCGGATTTTGGCACTTTGCACCCCCAAAGTTCAAAATTGGCAGATTGCACCCCCCAATTCAGGAATTTTGGCACTTTGCACCCCCTGATTGATTTTTGAGGGGAATTTTGTCCCGGCTCCTTTTCAAATAGCCATTTTGGCACTTTGCACTCCGGAATTCTTTTTTTTGCTATTTGCACACCGTAATGTTTTTAAAAAAATGTGTTATTTTAAGCATACATAGATAAGAGAAAATCATATCTATATGTTTTATTAAATCAGCTAAATTACATAACGACATGGTACTAATTAAAAGTTAATATTAATATACAATAAACAGAGAGACAGTTCTGAGTCTTCAAAAGTCACGAGGACGGTTGCCTGGCGTTGTGTATTGATTGTAGTGGCTAAGTCATACATCGGGAAAAACAAACAAACCGATGCGGACTACACATGGTCTTAATACACATAACACACATGCTGGGACAAATCGACAGATCTGAGCCACATCATATCTTCATCCTAGGAGCACAGGGCCTCATTGGGATAATTTTAACATGCCCTTCATGTGGATGAAGTACCTACATAGGCACCATGTTGATAGTACAAGAAGGACAATGAGCAAGATTCTTGAAGTACCTACATAGGCACCATGTTGATATTACATTGGCAGTAATATCCAAGAAGGGCAATGAGCAGGATCCAGGAAGTTCCTGCATAGACATGTTGATATAACATTCGGTGAGCAGGATCCAGGAAGGATCTTGAACATAATAGAATCGCATCAGGCGATTTAAGTTGAAATACCCATGTCATTCTAGAAAATACATCCATATTTCAAAAAACACAATAAAGAGTTTCAAATAAGCATACATGAGTTCCAAATAGTACAAATACATTAGTTTCCAAATAGTACAAATACATCCATATTTTAAAAAATACAATAAAAATCACGAGGACGGTTGCGCAGCATAAAGATCACGAGAAGCTCCACAGGAGTAAGTTCACGATCACATATTCTTCCTTACCTACACATAAACACGTTGTAATTAAAAAACAATTGCATATTAAAAATGACAAAAGAAATTTAAGAAGACTAAATGCTTACCGGTAGTTTTTTTTTGTAGTAGATGGTGTAGCGTTGGTGTTGCAGATTTTAACGCAACTCTTTTTGTTGTGTCCTCTCATACCACAGTTGGAGCATGTGTATTTCATTCCATGTCTTTTAACTCCGTATTTTTGGTCTTCCAATTCCCCCTCCTCTTTTCTTCTAGCATAATGTGACGGCCTTCCGGGCTTTTTGTGAACATTACACCAAGGAACTATTGGATTTAAATTCGCCGATGGCCATTCCTTGTGTGATTTTATGGGATTTAACATGTGTTCATATGCCCTTAAAAACATATCTTTTCTATACCAATGTTCAACGTAGTCTTCAACATTTCTCCCCGATAGAATATACATGATGTTGCGTGCACACAAGGAATACCTGTTATGTCCCAACGCCTGCAACTGCAACTCCTACTACCCAAATCAACTGTCCACTTATCTCCTCTCCACCCTTCAACCTCAAATTTGTGGTGTCCATTCCATACTAAAATGTAGTTATGAGCATTTTTTTTGTTGTTTTCCAATATCTGTTGTATAGAATGACAAATATTGCCATTAAATTTGAATACCTTATCTCTTTGCATGTGAAGCCTCTTCATAAGTAGCACCCTTATAGTCTCCAACATTGTTATTATAGGCTTATCTCTAGCTTTTAGAATCACTTTGTTAAAAGTTTCACAAAAATTATTTAACAACATGTCACATTTAGGCCAAGTACTAAAATGTGACTTTGCCCAATGTTTTTCATGTCGTTCTTTAACCCATCCATAAGCTTTTTTATCACACGCTTTCAACTTCTCCATTTCAAGATTGAAATCCACAATCCTAGTAGCGGATGCAGCCTTCCATAACATATCCTTTAGGTGCAGGCCTCTATGTTTTTGTTTGAAGTTATTATACATATGTCGCAAACAGAATCTATGCTCCGCATTGGGTAGTAGCTCCTCGATAGCTTTCATTAGCCCTTTTTGTTTATCTGATATTACCGACCATGTGTGTGTGTTTTCAATGCACAAGTCTTCTATTAGAAGACTAACAAACCATTTCCATGTCTTAGTATTTTCCTTTAAAACAACTGCGTAAGCGATAAGGTACATGTTATTATTCCCATCAACTCCAACGGCGCATAACAAGACTCCACCAGTTGATGTCTTCAAATGAGTCACATCCAAACCAATAATAGGACGACATCCGGCCATGAAACCTTTCTTCAACGCACCCCAACATATATAAAGTCTTCTAAAAAAACATGTTTGGGAGGCTACACCATGCTTGCATTTCACCTTGATTGTGGTATCCGGATTAGCCCTATAAATTTCTTCAAAGTAATCCCAAAGCTTTGCATACTGCTCATATTCCGTGCCACTAATTAACTTGGAAGCATGTTTTTTAACTCTATACATCTTCCATATACTGAGAGACGTTTGGTTATCCTTTGCATGATTTCCTGCATTGAAGTAGCGGGCCACTCCGGATTGCTTTTAATATTATGTTCATATTTATGGGCAAGAAACTTAGAGTTACAGTGTTGGGAACTTGCAACCCTACAACATGTGTGCTCCCCTTGAATTGTTTTAATTTGAAAGGTTTTTTCATTCTTTGACATGAAAGAAGAATACATAATCCAACCACAATCACACTTTACTTTGATTTTGTCGCTGCAATTTTTAACAAATTTGAGTGGTTTCCCTTGCTTGGTAGAGTACAGCCTCACAGCATCCCTAAAGTCAGAAGCACTATTAAAACACAAGCCGACCTCAAACTCGAAGTCAGAATCGTTCGCGTCTCCTTGATATACTTGGACCTCACGACATTTTCTTTTTTGTATCTTGGATGATGATTGACTACCATGCTCCCTTAAATGTATTCCCACATTCGTACTCAAAGGTTGATTTGATTCGACTCTTTCACCAACATTGTTTTAAATGTCCTCTGACTCTTCCGACATGTCTCCCGACATGTCATTTTTTAGGGCCAAACGATATGTTTTTCTAAAAAAATAGATTATGTCCTTTTGTAAAATATAGACCGTCATGTCTGATTTTTTTCGATATATTGGCCGACACGATTTTTAAATATATCGTCCGCTATTTTATTTTATGTTATATTAGCATACTAGCAACATATATTTAAATAGCCTATGAATATTATATTGTGTATGTTTAAATCGATTAAACTTATTGTTTTTATTTTTTAACATTTTATTCTTACTACCAATTTTATATAATTGTTTCACAATTTTTAATTTTATATTATAAAAAATATGAAAATATTTAATACCTTTATTATTTTGCTTGTTTGCATGTTTTTAAAATAAATTTATAAGTTTGGAAAGACTTATAATTAATCAAAGATTTTTAACTTTTAAATCTTCTTTATTTCCAATAAACTTATTATTATCAAAATAATTTTATTGCATACTATTAAATATATTTTACAATGTATCATTTTGTATTTGTTAATAATATTTTACCTTAATTATTATTCGATTTTATTTTGTAATATAAATGACTCATTTTTATTTATTTGTTATATTATTTTTCTATTTTTATAACATATAATTATAGTTAGTATACATAAAAATAAAAATTTTATTTATAAGATATGAAAATCCGATATTTTTAAATATCCCCGACATGTCTCCGACTTCCGAAATCCGACATTTAAAAACTCAATCCGATATGTCGCCGACATCCGATATTTAAAACATTGTTCACCAATCAATTCGATTTCTTCGTCTATATTATCATCGAAATTAAAATCTTCTACCTCAAATTCACTATCATTCAAATCATCGTCAGAAAATGATGAATTTTGATCATCAAATTCCTCGTCCATGCTCAACGAGTCATCACTACTACCAAGAGGACCCCCCATCCCTTCAGAATAAATGTCGTCAACCACCATATTTCCCCACTCCACATCTTCGGGATGAGTCATTTACTTAATCAAAGTCTAATTGCACCTAAAAACAAATTACAGTGTTGGGACACACTAACAAATCTGAAATCTGAAAAATAAACTTGTGAATATGAATAATACCAGAGATTGGGGTTGTGAACTGGACTAATTAATGTTTATCTAGAGCCAACCTGAACATAGAAGAAAAATATGGCAGAGTAATATTAATCTGGAGACTACAATTTTGACTAAGTAATGTTGATCTGGACTAATTAATCAAAGTCATATTAATCTGGAGATTACCTTTACTGGCCTGAAGAACTCTTACAACTAGCACCAGAGAGGGCTTCTTCGTCGACCGCACCACCGCACCGGAGATGGCTACCAGACTGCATCCTAAAGCACGTTAATATGAGATCAAGGAATCAGAAGCGGGAGAGGAAGAAATGGAGTTGAGAGGAAGACGAAGTGGAAGGAGGCTCGCCTCCAGCCGATGGCCGCAGATGCAGTCCGAACTAAACCCTAACAAACCTCTGCCTTCTTCGTCGTAGATCGCACCAGAGGAGGCTTCTTCGTCGACCGCACCAGAGTTCGCTTCCAGGAGGTGCTTCGGCGAGAAGGTCGACGACAGAGTGGCGCTTCTTCTTCTTCGGCGACAATGGCTGGTTCTGCGTCGAGGGCTGGGCGGCGAAGTAAAGGGGAGTGTGAAGTCAGAGAGAAATAAAATCGCCCTATATCCCAACTTTAATGACGTGAAAGTACATTAATACCCTCCATGGGGTGCAAAGTGCCAAAATTTTAATTTTGGGGGGTGCAATCTGTCAATTTTGAACTTTGGGGGTGCAAAATGCCAAAATCTGGTAATTGAGGGGTGCAAAGTGCCAAAAAGCCTCCTTATAATATCTTTTCATTTGAATGATCAATTATTCTGCAATTTGATTTGGCCCTCTCTGCCTACATTAGAAAGCTTAAGAACCTGGATAAGAATAAAATGTTATGTTGAATTTACATTAAAATAATAAATCAAATAATTGCTCATTTCTGTATGTCTAATCTGCCTGCTGCTGCCGCATGTCAATATATTTCTGAAATGACAAGCCGGCAATGGAGCACTAAATGTTTATATATTGTTATAAGAACAAAAGCTTAGCAATGACCAACTAAATACACAGACTTTTTTGCTGACACCATCAAATTAACCTCGAAGACTTTTGCTGGCCCAACAACACGGCACTACAATCCACCAGCAAAGTTAGAGCTCCACCAGGAAATAGCAACGATTTTATACATGGGGCTGTGTTAACACCGCAAAAAAACAATTTCAACTGAAAACTACATGAAATAACAGAATCATTTACAACAAAACCGGCCATTTACAATTTTATACAGACTGTTCTTAATTGCCTAGCCTACACCCAAAGAGTTACTCAGCGACAATGACTTTTCCCTTCCTGAAGCATCCTTCATCCCTTCTTCCTTTTCATTTCTCTCTTTTTTGGTCCCCACATGTTACTAGTTGAGTGTGCGACTAAGGTCACCATTTACGCCCATTCATGGCGGCTTTTGGACGCGGACGGGCTCCGCTATTTATGGGTACATAATTTGGGTGCACACATGGGTAGTTGGTGTAAAATTTTATGAAGGGAAGGTCGCAGGATCACTCTCAACTAATCAAGTGAAGTAAACCACTAGCAAATAGAAGATGTAAGAACAATGTTTGTATTATTTTCTTTTTTACAAAGCGAGACATAAATTGCGAGATATGATTTCGCAATACATCCGATGAAGATTAAAAAAATAGACAAGTACAAAAAACTGACGGACTGAAGACTGAGACCGCCTAGCCGCCAGACCGCACCTCTAACCGCGAGGTTGCGCAAACAACTTTAATGGACTGCTGTAGAAATGCTGAAGAGCTCCCACCTGTCCGCACTTCTGGTCGACTGAACTCAGAGATCACCAGAAGTCGTGCGAACGGACTGCTAAAATCGAACTGACAGTCAACCCGCAAGCAACGGGCGAACTGACTTATTGAATTGGAAAAACTGTCAAGGAAGAAGACCGCACTTCGCTCATTCCACGACCTGTTGCTTAACCGTCAACTGCTGTCTGCTGATTCAAACTGAGCCTCCACTAACTAACCACCAGTACTAGTCGCTTCTCCTTGTCGCACGATTGAAGAAAACTTAATCGCAAGTTTAACCCAAGCTACAGTTCTCACACTTCCAGTTAAGAATGATAGGGCCATGACTCCTATTTATATGCACGGCAGGGGGATGTGGTCACCGCTGAAGAAGATAGGAAAACTGCCAACAGAAAGACGGATAGATAACTCTAACCACACAACTATGCGGTCTACCGGAAACCAGACCGTGTAGACGGTTAGCAGCACCAAGTTACCTAGCTGTATGGTCTGCCAGAACAAACGCGAAGACCGCGGATAGCCTAGTCAAGCCGTGCTGACTGGCGATCTGGCGACCTGCCGACCGCACTAAAAATTTTCAACAATTGGTGATGCATAAATGAAACCCATGTGCATCCAAAATTGTGGTGCACGGGCTACATCAGTGCTGGACTGCACGGGCCGTGCCAGCCTATGTCATTCCCCGCATTGAATGTGAACATATCTCCTCAATGATAAAAACTTCTTTTACATTTAGTTTAGTCACTTTTGTGGTGCAGAAGACGTAGAACTCTCTCTTCTATAGATTTAGGAGACCTAGAGCGATTGTTCCCCCTCTCTACCTCATAAGATTGAGCATATTGTTCAAAACTCGAAAAACACTCAAAAATTATTGTGATCTTTAGCAAATCAGAATTTATTACAAATGATTCAACTTAATTTGAATTAATTCAATTTCACTTGAATAACCTTTCAAATCAATTTTGAGTTTTACTCGAATAACTTGAAATAAGATTAGAATCACTCATTTACAAAATACTCAAAATATCTCTGTCACCAAAGAGAAATGGAAGAATTTCAGATGTCTAAATAAATCAAACCCTAGAGCCACAAGAAATTTATATAACACTTCTTATATTTACAAAGTTCTCAAAATACCTCTGATGCCAACATTTTCTTTGGATTTTGAGGCATGTAATTACTAACACTTCGAATATGATTATTCTGGCAATTTCGAATATGATTGAGAGATTGATTATTTAATAATTTTATTTGTCCAACACCAACCAATATAAAACCATTAACAAGTAAGTAAATTGCATGATATTTCATATATCAAATCTAGTTAAAATATTAATCTTCTCATAAAGCCCTCTCCATGTCTTCTGATAAAGAATAGAAACTCACACATGCATGTAGATAATTTAGTTAACTGATGTAATATAAGTAGATGTGAGGGGTATTTGAGTCTTTTTTGTGTGTGTTTAGGCTTGAGGCAATATACTAATCTACACATTAGCAGTTTGTCACCTTGTATGCTCTGTGCTCCTTGCTAGATACATATATATTTTAAAAAATTGATCGGGATAAAATATTATTTATTCAAATCTTGTTTGCAATTTTGGCTCCGTTTTGTGGGGCGGATCCGCGCCGGTCGCACGGACGAAATCGCCCGGCCGTGGTTTCCGCTTGTTTGGCAGGACCGCGGTCGGACGGTGGGGCGGCGCCCTGCCGCTAGCCACCGTGGAAATCCCGCGGATTTCTTCAGCACCGCGGGAACCCAGTGGCAGACTGGCAGTCGCGCGGCGCGGAAGTCGACCGCCGCCCAAAACTAGCCCTTAATTTGTAACCACTCGGAGGAGATTATAAGCTTGAATTAAGACAAATAAATGCTTAATTAATAGTTAACCCTTTTATTAGGGATACTCACTGCTGCTGCTGCCACATGTCAATCTGAAATGACAAGCAGGCAATCCAGCATCTTTCTGAAGCACAAAAGCATCAGCGCTTTTGCTTATGTCCATCAAAATATAATCAGGTTAATTATAATAATTCAATTATATTAACAAGCACTAGTGATAAGACATGTAATTATTTTCTTATACCTCTATAGTTTATTTGTATGCACTTTTTTTTTATTTTCAGGAATTCATCATTATAAGATCATCATTTCAGCTCTATTTGGGGGACTTATTTTCACCCGTCAAGAGGCTACAACCGCATGAACCAGATCTTAATTTTCTCTCTCTAATTAAGTCTGGTTCATGCAGTCGTAACTGCTTGACTGATGAAAATAAGTCCCCCAAACGGAGCCTTCATCACAATGCATGACTCCCACTTACCTCAATTTTCTCTTTCCAATTGGGGCTTTTGAACTTAATGATTGCTAAGTCGACAATTTGGCATCACTCAGAGTTATCCTAAGCTCTAATATTACTATTGAGCTTCCTTTTAAGCTTCCATAGTGGTGTGGTGTCCTTGGGGGTTTTCTTGTTAGTGAAAAGAAACAAGACAAAATTTGATCGTAAGAATGAAAAGAAGCTACCTATCTTTTGACCATAAAAATTGACATGTGTTTTATGTCAATACTTCGTTATATTGATTGGACTTGGAGCAAATCTTGGCAAAGATTCAAAATGATATTTTAGAAAGGATTTATATAATCCATCTCGTCCGTAGCGGTTGATAACTTGTATTTTTTTCCTATTACTATATATTAATTGTGTAATATTGTGTGGTGCGAAATTTGTGAAAATCCTATGTGAATTGAGGAGTGAAAATCTTATATTTGCCTGTGTTTTTACACATCTTTAATGACGGCTTTCCGGGTTGAACTTTGATCGTCTCGTGATTTTCGTTCTATTGGGTTTCCACGTTAAACTTTTTTTGTTTATTTTTTTGTTGTTTTATTGTGCCGCGCTTGCTTGTGTATTGCATACCGTCAAGCATCGTGCATGTGTCATTGCTCAAACTAATTTATAGGTACTTTGATTGAGTTTGCGTGCTCTCTAGCTAGCCTAACAGCTACTTCCACCACAAAAAAGGTGAGTCGGTGTAAAATTTTATAAAGCAGGAAGGTCGCAGGAACACTCAACCAAGTAAATCAAATAAATCAGTAGTGGATAGAAGAATAAGAACTGAAATTATATTAACAATCTTCTTTACAAAGTGAGGCATACATTGCGAGACATGATTTTACAATGTTTAGTTTTCTTCGTATTGCTGAGAGAACCCCCAAGCTACAAGACGAGTCTTGTACCGCTTGATACTGTCGTCAGCCTTCTTCTTGAGCTTATACACCAATTTGCAAGTAACATGAGTTATGTCATCGACCTTGGACACAAGTTCTCATGTTTTGTTCTTTCTGAGAGCGGTCATCTCTTCATCCATGACATCTTCTCACTCCTTTACTCCAACAACATTCTCATAGCATGACGATTCCCTCTCATCCAGAGGACCTCCAAAGAAACATAACACAAAGCTCACCATGTTCCAATCCTTGTATCGAGATGATTGTATAATGGTCTTTTTAGACCTCTGCAAGACCTGACCATGATCCCCCACGCCAGCTGCTTCTTCTATATTAGCTCTCCTGCCGGGCACACAAAGAGCATCACTCCCCCTTCTTTCAGAACCAGAAGCACCCGCCCGTGAGCTTGACGAAATCGGAGCTCCTAGAGCCACATGCAGCTCCACTAGAAGATCACCAACAACTTCTTCTCGCCTTCCGTCCACCCTGCTCTCATGTAGTTCCACAGAGGAACTACCCTGGTATGATGATAGATTTTCGAATATCACATCCCTTGAGACTACAAATTTTCTTGTCTCAGGGTCCATGCACTTCCAACCCTTCTTCTGCTCATCATAGTCAATGAAGACAAGCTTCATTGCCTTCGCATCCAGCTTCGTCTTGAGAGCATTTGGGACGTGCACGTAGTATGTAGACTCGAACATTTGAAGGTGTGCCACACTGGGTTTCTCCTTGAACATGAGCTTATGTAGAGGCTTCATGTTATTGGGACTTAAAGGCATTCAGTTGATGACGTAAGCTCTGCAGGTCATTCCCTCCATCCAAAAGGCCCTTAGAATTCCTTTGGAGTGATGTCAGTACTTGCAGGTCTCCGTTAGGTGGCAAATCTTCCTTTCTCCAACTCCGTTTTGTTGTGGAGTATACGCACAAAAAATCTCTCTTCGGATTTCATGGTTTCTGTAGAAGTTGAAGAACTCATTTGAAGTGAACTCCCCTCCATTATCTATTCTCAACCTCTTTATTCACAGATTCAGCTAGCCTTTCACGAGCTCATTGAACTTCACAAACTTCTGGAAAACCTATGACTTCTCATTCATGAAATATACTCAAGTATATCTGGTGAAATCATCAACCAAGAGCAGCATATATCTGCTTCCTCCAAGACCAGGGGTGACAGTCGGTCCCATCGGATCACCGTGGATGAATTCAAGCGATGGCTTGCACATGGACAGAGATTTGTCAAATGAAAGACTATGAGCCTTTCCATGCTAACACCCTCCACATACATGACCATCACTCAGAGAAGAAAGACTGGGCAGGCCTTTTACTAGGCCTCTTGCCGTCATAGTCTTTTGTCAGGCCTCTTGCTGTCATAGCCTTTTTACCAGGCGATGATATTTGTCCCAATCTTTCGTGTCAGATAACTGTGTTGTCATTAACCTTCATCTTCTCAACATAAGAACTTGTTGACAGAACGAACAATTCCTTTACCCGTCTTCCGACATGAGTCACGTCAGTTTTCACCGCTGACATGTTCCGGAAAAACTTCACTTCTGTCAGGTCAAACAGAGCGTGATAACCAACGTCTACAACATTAGTCACCAAGAACATGTTCTTCTTCATCCACGATATGTGATAAACACTTCTCAAAGTGAGTGACCCATTATTACTGCCTAAAGAATCAGTTCTCTCCTTCTTGACTGCATGCAAAGTATCATTAGCAGTAATGATAACATCATTACCTGTATACGCCTTTCGAGAAGAAAACTTCGACTCGTCTCCGGTGAGGTGATGACCATACCCCGAATCCACGATCCAATCCTCTTGGTAGCTGATGGATTTCAATGCACTAACAAACATTGTTGTCATATCTGTCATGAAGTAGTTCCCCCATCCATCTTCTTCATTCCTGGATTCAGTTCCTTCTTTATCAGCAACGTGGCCTGACAAAAAATTGACTATGTAGTATTTTTTGAAGTCACAATGCTTATTGTATCTACATCACCTGGGTCCTCCCTTCATCCTGCTTAGGAGCTTTGCTCCTCTCCTGCTGTGATGAAGTTGAAAAATTATCTTCTATAAATGATTTTTTCTTCCTGTCTCATCTCTTCTTCTTTTCAGAATAAAGAACCTTACTATCTCCCCCTAAGATAGAACACTCAGTCATCTATCTTGACAAGCTCTCCTGCGAAGCCAGCAGATTCTCCAGCTCTAGCAAAGATGGTTGATTGGCCCAGCCCTGCGTAGAAGTAACAAAAGTCATGTACTCCTTCTGCAAGCCGTGAATGATGTGCCTTTTCAGCTTTTGCCTCTGATATATGCTCATTCGGGTCCAATGGTGAAATCTCAGCACAAAAGTTTTTCATCTTTAAGAAAAAAGATGATATTGATAGGTCCATGTGAGTTGTTCTAGCCAACTCATTCTTAAGAAACTATAGCCGAGTTACGTTCTTCTTATTGAACAAGTCATTCAAGGTTGTCCAAATTTCAGCAGCCGTCCTACATTCAGTGATGTAGTCGAACAATTCTGGTGAGATCGTCCGCTTGATTGTGAACTCAGTCTTTGCATTTGTTCTCCTCCAAGCCCTCACCGCCTGATCATTTCCTCCTACAACAATCACCTCTTGTCTCTCGTCTCCACTGACAACCTCCCAGAGATCATCGCCTAGAAGATAACTCTTCATGTAAGACTCCCACGTCTTGTAGTTAGTCTGCATTATGAGCTCAATTCCAAGGTTTCTTGTGTAACTTCCTTTTATTGCTAGATTCATGGTTCACTTGAACTTCCAAAGGTACTTAGCAAATCTCTGTGGCTAATCACTGCTAAAACCTCTGCCTCTCTGATACCATATAAAATTTTTTAAAGCGGGAAGGTCGCAGGAACACTCAACAATCTAAACAAAATAAACCAGCAACAGATAGAAGAACAAGAACTAAAATTATATCAACAATTTTCTTAACAAAGCAAGACATACATTGTAATATATGATTTCGAAATGCACCCGATGGAGATCGCCAAAAATTAGACATGTACAAGACTGGCGGACAGAGTATTGTAACCGCCTAGCCGCCTATCCGCCATGCTAACCGCAAAGCTGCACGAACTACTTTATTGACTGCTGAAGAAAGAACTCTGCCCGCACTTCTTGGCCGCCTGACCGCAAGGTCGCCTAACCGAAGAAGTCGTCGCAAACAGCCTAAACTGGAACTGAGCTATCTGTCCGCAACTCTTTGTCACTTAACCGCCAAGGTCGTCTAACCGTAGAGTAGAGCAAACAACTTATTCGAACTGCTAGTCAGCCCGCTAGAGACGAACCGAATTATCCAAGCTGAAAAACTGTCAAGGAAGAAAACCGCCTAATCGCCGAACCTGCGACCTGCTGCTAACCGCCGCCGACTCCTACCAGCTATCCGCATTGCCTTCTCTGACTTCACAGTCAAAACCAGATTCAGAGCTACCAAGTGCTAGTCGTACAATCTGCAAACACAACAATAAATCAGTCACTTCTCCTTGTTGCGTCGTTACAAAAACTTAACCGCCGAGTTTAACTCAAACTACAGTTCTTACAGTTCTCGTTGTAAATGGCGAGGTCATCATCCCTATTTATAGGCGGGCAAGCGGATACCGTCACCGCCTAGAGGGATAGAGTAACCGCCAGTGACACAGCAGCTAGCAGCACCTGTCCGCCCAACATGCGAATTGCCAACACAGAACTACGCGCGGTTAACACCACCAGTCCACACAGCTCTGCAGACAACAAACTTAGTCTGCATGTACTTAAGTAGCCAAGCAAGCAGGCAGCCACGCGACCTGAAACCTAACTGCGCGAACGGCGGTCTGTCGGTTTTCGTGGTCTCTTAATCCAGACAGTGCAGTCCGCGGTTAGCTAAAACTAATCGCGCGGTTAACATCCCCCAGAGAATCTGCTAAGTCAGACCGTGATAACAACTATAGCCAAGAACCAAGCTACTCGGCAAAGTCTATCCGCACAAGCCGCACGGTCTCTGCGGTCTGTGCAGTCTTCTCCATTCTGACCGCCCACTTTCAACTTATTTCAACAGTAAGAGTTATGACTTAATCAGCTACAAGCTAGGACCCTTTCACTGTATGATTGAATCAGTTCAATTTAATGATTCTAAAGGCACAAATACATACTTTCAATAATCTGGTTTCCAATCTTTCTTGAGTATTCTACCATTGGAACTGAGAATTGAATCAGTTCAAATATTTCTGGATCCAGAACAAAACGGAGACACACGTCAAGAGACCTGAAGTTCTGTTCTAAATCCTTCAATTTCTTTTGCATACTCCTAAAAGTCCTGATTAATAATACGGAGACTGTTTTCAATACTCGGCTCTATAATAAGTTTTTGAGTAGTTAAGTGTGTAATCATAACCTTCAATAATTGCTTTGTAAAAAATTTGAAAAACAAAATTTTCTTAATAGGATATCAATAAAAGTCTGATGGTTACAAAAGGTGCAGTTTCACATGCTCCTCAGCCCCTCCCTCTTCAATCCTAAGAAGGCAATAGGGAACAACAGGAACGGGGTGTAAAGTGCAGAAGCTGCACTTTACGATGCGGTGCAGTCATCTAATGACTGCAAGTGCATAACGTCTCGCGCGGAAATGCGTGCACGTCTCAGACCGCGATGTGATGCACTTGCAGCCGTTGGATTGTGCACTTCAGCGTAAAGTATGGCCTGCGATAAGACGGTGTACTTGAGACGCGGGCCAGACCCAGGCCTGCTGGCCGTGCTAATCGGGCCTTTTGCCGGATAAACTTGGGCCTTTAGATATTACCCCCGCCCCCAGGGAAATAAATAAATTTTAATTTATAATTTAACAAATCAATGAATTATTATATATGAACAGAACTACAGAAGTGTGTGGTCTCCCGTGGCTTTATAATAATAAAAAGCCGCTTTTTTACTGCATTTATTGTTGGGTGTTGTTATTAGCAAATCCTATTTGGTTTCTAGCAAACCATTACTATTAGCAAACCCTCATTTTTCAAAATGGCTATTTGAAAATCATTTTGTTACTAGCAAACCAACATAATTTTTTTAAAAAAAATTTAAAATTTTGTTTAAAACATTCATTCTTTCAAAATAGCTCAGTACATATAATGACATTATAAATGATTTCAAAAGTATTTATTCAACCACTTATGTTAGCATTAGAAATGAGTCAAAATGCCGCAAAATTTTATTTAGTATATCCAAAACTCTTTTTTCTGTGTCAAAATCTTTAAACAAAATATTGTCCGGTTTAAAAATATATTTGATTTCCAATTCCTATAAGGATGTGTTGTGCTATATATACGAGTTAAGTGCATATAGGAATAAACACGTCTTTTTGAACTGCGTTTTATACGTGCATTTTCATAGGAAGTAGTCAACATGAAAGTTGTAGATCTCGACGAGATCTACAACTTTCATGTTGAACACTTTTTGATTTGAAGCAATTTAGACCTCCGATTTGGCCCCTGAAAAAAGTCATGCCGAACATATGCACGGACGCGTGACTTTTTTCGGGGGACAAATAGAGGGCTTAAACTGCTTCAAATCAAAAAGTGTTCAACATGAAAGTTGTAGATCTCGATGAGATCTACAACTTTTATGTTGAACACTTTTTGATTTGAAGCAGTTTAGACCCTCGATTTGAGCTCCGAAAAAAGCCACGCCGAAAAACTTGTACGGACGACTCGTTCCGTGAGTGTCTCATTTCGGGTCAAAATTGGAGGTCTAAACGGCTTCAAATCAAAAACTGATCAACATGAAAGTTGTAGATCACATCGAGATCTACAACTTTCATGTTGATCACTTTTTCAAATGAGAAACATTTGAGACTCAAAATTCAAAAATGAAAAAAATGCAAAAAAATAAGATTGGTTTGCTAGTAGTATTTTTTGGGAAGAGATAAAAATGCAAAAAATGGCAGAATCCGTTTTTTTTTCTGGTTTGCTAGTAACCAAAGTAGGTTTGCTAATAACAGCACCCTTATTGTTTTACGTTTAGGTTTACCTCCCTGTCAGCATCTCTTTCTCACCCTATCACCGTCATCTCACGATTCTCTCTCTTCTGGTTTTGCTTTCTCACTCCGCAATTTTCTGCAAATGCCAGCCTTCTCTGACCCCATGCCCTCGCCCCATCATATACTGCCTCCACCCTTTTTCCCTCTCCTCCCGTCCCCTGTCTCTGCTCTTTCGAGCTGTCCCCTGATCTCTCTGCTCTCTCCAGCCTTCCTCTCCTCTGTTCGTGGAACGAAAGCTGCGAGAAATAGAGAGAGAAGCCGAGAAGGGATTAAGGGAAGGGAGATTGCTGAAGATAGAAGAATCAGAGTTTGAAAAAAAATGGCTTTTGCGGGGACGACCCAGAAATGTATGGCCTGCGATAAGACGGTGTACTTGGTCGACAAGCTCACCGCCGACAACCGAATCTACCACAAAACTTGCTTCCGCTGCCACCATTGCAGAGGAACTCTCAAGGTCTGCGGTTATTTTGAGGCGTGTATTGGGGATTTTGGTCAAGGTTTTTATTTATTTTATTGGCATAGATCAACTGATTTCTACCAAACAGATCTGCAAATCCTCTCACTGTACCAATGATTTTTTTATTACAAATCTTACAAAAATATGTTCCCATCCATAGTTTCCCGATCTTCACTTTTTAAAATTGTTTTTCGTTTCTTCTTTACTATCAAAGTTGTGATTTTTAACTTAAATATACTCTGCTTTTCTTTATTGTGCACTTCAATATCCCAATATGAAGCAGATCTCCTTGAAGTTACTATATTGTCTCGTGTCTGCAGCTGGGAAATTATAATTCTTTTGATGGAGTCCTATACTGCAGGCCTCACTTCGATCAGCTCTTCAAGAGAACTGGAAGCCTTGACAAAAGCTTTGAAGGTAATCAAAACTTTCAGAATTCTTCCATTGATCACAATCATGTAATCATTCTCTGGTTCACTGTTAGGTACCCCCAAGGTTGTTAAACCAGATAAGCATGTTGATAGCGAGGTACTAGCAGACTTTCCCTCTATTAATTCCTCCATTAAAAGACATGAAATCTTTTCTTTTGCAAGCATGAATCAAGAAACAGCTGCTAATTTTAGAGTTTTGTATTCGTGAATCAGAAGCCCGTGACTAGTAAAGTATCAAATTCTTTTGCTGGAACCAGAGAGAAGTGTGTTGGATGCAGCAAGACCGTGTATCCAATTGAAAGGGTAATGTTCTTTAATCATCTTGATTATAGTGCTGCTGTCATCTATAGTTCTACAAAATTTGGTCTGTTTGGTTCTCGACATCAGCCATGTGATGGCAGCTGATAATTGAACAGTAATTAGCCGGATATGAACTCCAAGCTACATGGTGAAGCGATGCGTCTTGATCATCTTGTCATTTTGATTCCAACGACCGAATTTCGTCAGACTCGGCCTCTCTGAATTTCAAAATTCAAATGGATAACATTGTAATACATAGAATTGAACCGAACAGCTCCTTCTGATATTTTTATCATACAAGAAAAGAAGGCGCAAACAAAACTGATGATTAAAAAAGTGACACTGGTACACAATTCTTAATGAACCATCTCTTATCATGAAAAATGCATCCTTAACATCAACTAGAAATGCAAAATTTGGAAAACACCTAAATAAGTGCCTTCAAATGCAATTATGCTTAACAATTCATAGAAATTCCCCAGTGTTTTGGTTATTAATGATGTTTCTACTGTTCCTTATGTCTTCATGTCATCTTCATCACCAGCAATCTCTTTTTATTCCAGGTGACAGTTAATGGAACTCCGTATCATAAGATCTGCTTCAAGTGCACTTATGGCGGCTGCGTTATCAGCCCTTCAAACTACATAGCACATGAGGGAAAGCTCTACTGCAAGCACCATCACACTCAGCTCATCAAGGAGAAAGGAAACCTGAGCCAGCTGGAGAATGATCCGACGAAGTCGGTTGCCGATTCCGCTGTAGTCGCCGGATTAACCGCTGCTGAAGCCTAAAATACATTTCATAGATGCTGCGATCCAGCAGCTCATCCCGTGTTCCAGTATGCTTCGTTTCTCCTTTCGTTTTCTTCCTCGAGGATTGAGAATTGTTTTCATGGTGAAGAGGTTGTATAAGTACAGTTTAATTTGAATGGTTTCTTGCATAAACTTCGTGTGTGCTCGAGGGAAATGGATCCAGCCAGAGTTTAGCTCCATTACCCTCTAAGTTTTCGCCATGTAAAAACTTTTATCGGATTTATAAGAGTTTGAAGCTGTCATTAAGTACTCTCAAATTCTATGCATGGTGAAAGAATTTTCTTCTCTTTGTTTGACTGTTTTTCTTTTAAAATTCAAATGTTGCTTGATGACTTGTGGATGGTTGGTTTAGTAGCAATAATGTATAAAAGTTTTGTAGAAAATTTGTACAGTCATAAACAAGTCTTTATTGTTATTGGATGTAGGAAAATTACCATACTACATAAAATTCTTTATTCTGATAAAATTTTTTGTTGGGTTGTTCTCTCTAATTCGGGATTCAAACAGGCGGGTTGATGTCATTTAGTTCATTGGTGTCTTCAAGGGAAACTTGAACTGATAACTCTGTATGTTGATCACCATCATCATCGTCGTCACAGATAACTAACATACACATGTTCATCATCTTCATCATTATCTTTTATGTTAATTATTTGGGAAATGTTTCTGATTTCTCATCTTTATTCATTCCTATTGAGTTCCACCCAAGGGGCAAAATTTCTTCTTCTAAAATTGGTCTGAACAACTTCTATCCCTTATTCCTTATGTCAACTAGTTCTTCTTTTCAGTTCTCCAACATTAATTTTATCTACTCAGTTGATGATGTATTTTTTAAAAAACTTTTTTTAACCTCCATTGGGCAACATGGTCACATTACCTAATTTTATTTTGAGCTTTTAATATATCTTCAGTAGATGCTGAACTTTTTTCCCATTATAAGTTTATAACTACTATTCATTAATGTATTCTTCCTAGTTTTGTCCACAACACATTCTTCTCAATATCTTTATTTTCGTCAAGCTAAGCATATAGTCATATGAGGGAGGGGTAGACCAATTAAGACTTGTAATGAAACGGTAAGGTAAGACATGATGTACTTAGGCATTAGTGAGATTATGACAAAAGATAGGGCACAATGACGACAAAAGATTCATATAGCCGACCCCACTATAGTGGGATAAAGGCTTGAATGTTGTTATGCGTATGGTCATCAAATTTTTTTTTTTCCACTTCCCTAATGCATCCATAAAGCATCATATTGGTCTAATTATGAATTTATAGAAAGTGGCCTTTATGCCTCTTTGATAATCACTAAATGCTCTGGAGGCATTTCATTTCAAATCACTCTCATTAGATCTCAAAATCCCATGCCTTTCCTCTACTTAACCCTCGTGCTTCATTTATTCCTAATGACTTTGGAATTGAGCAATTTTCAATTCCAATATCCAATTCCACTTTGGTCCAAGCAAACAGAGCCCTTAAACCAAAAAGGACACTACTAGAAAAATGAGCTTTCTGAAATCAGACTCCTCAAACCTCTTCAATAGAGACATGTTGCTGAAAGTATACTAATAATTTAAAGTGGATGCAGCTTCCATTTCACCAGTTCCTTTCACTTGCAGGGCAGGCAAAGCTGCTGTCCTTGGAAGAAAAGTATTCTGCACCTTAATTTCTGTATGCAGGATCAAATTCCTTTCTCCTCAATAGTTGAGCATGAAATTAGCTCAGATCTCGTTGAATTTTCAACAGTTTTTTATGACATTTCTACGGAGACTTGTCAATTGTTTTAACGGTTTCATTGCAGAAATTTTGTTTAGTTGATTAGCAGCAAACACGTTGGAAAATAACAGCCAAAATGCTAGCTGTGATTGCATCATATCATAACAGCCAAAAATAAACGTGCTGACAATTAATAAGTGGAGTGATGCCGTGCTTTCTCCTTCTATTTCGGAAACCCGGTCGCCATTAAAATCAGAAGCTGCGGGCTTTTATTTTTAAAGTAGCGTGAAGTAAATAAGAAGGTGAAGTCTTCTTTTTCAGTTTTTAATGTTCAAACAGGTCATAGAACAGGTCATTGGAAAATCAGACAGCTTGAATGAATGAACCAATTACTTGGTAATTGGTTCATTGAGGAAGATTACATTGAGGCTCAGTTTGGCGCAGTGGTTGCGCTCGTGAACACGATGGTTATGAATTGTCGTTTGTGAACGCTCGACCTCACCTAAGGAACTTCATCCACTTTTAAGTCCAAAACTACTTTTCTTTTCTCGGTGGCGGTTAGAACCATTGTCTTGCCAAACATGCTTTCTATGATGGTGACGAAAATGCGCCAAACAGAGTTGAAGCTAATATTTTATTTGATTCTTATTTGTTCTCTTGTTTTTGTTTAAACATGATATATTTTCAGTATCTTACATGGGATTAAGGGTATGTTTGGGATGGTAGTGACGGTCTTGAACGTGGTGGTTACGAACTGTCACTTGATTGGTGCGGAGTTTTTGCTGATAACAATTATGACCGTCACCATGAAAACTAATTTTGAACATTAAAATTGATGGAATCCCTTACGTGAGGTTGGGCATTCACGAATGATGATTCGTAACCACAGTGTTCACGATCACCACCATCGTGCCAAATGGACCGTAAATCATTCTCTGTCAACAGAAGGTTTACAACATCTTCAACTATCAACAACACGCTCATCCACATGAAGATGTTGGAACAGTTAGCTACCCTTGAAGTTCTTGCTCTCCCATGATGGAAGCGGCTAAACCCATGCAACCCACATACCATATGAACATACTTGGTCCCAACCGAATGCCCCAACTGAACCAATGGCTCTGATACCACCTGTAATGTAGTGCTACAACATTTTATCTCGTGCCCCAACATATGAAATTTCAACTCCAAAAGAAATTCTACAGATGAAGCCTAATACAATCCCTTCCAATCAGAGAGCACTGGGAGCATAATGGGAATACTAATTAATGCTGTTTAGAAGTTAACATCAAAGTTAGATAGGCAGAGAAAGTATTATGTGGCTGTTAGAAAATTGAAATATAATAATATTTGTTCAAATATTTTTTTAAAGTCAATTTAATTAATTAGTGATAGTTGCTTAAGGAAAGCTTATTCAGATGCTACTCTCACATCATTTAATTCCTTTCCAAAGTAGGTGATGCAGGGGCTTGAGATGCAAGAGAAATTATACATCTTCCATTGACTGTCTTGTAGAAAAGAATTACACCCTTCCTAAAAGAAAATACATTTATATTCATGAATCAAGCCCACATTTGTAACTTGGAATTTTATAAACATATTTTGCGTCCTTAAAATAAGCTCTAGATTAATTTTGATTCATGTACTTATGATTAGCTAAAAACTATTTAAAAATATGATGATTCACAAGCACATTGTCATCAGATTATGACTCCGCCATTTTTGCTCCTTATTCATTGGAGAGAAAACGCCAATGCTAAAAAAATTACTTGGTAACCCTCCAAAACGTCATTTTTGATCTTTTTTTAGACCGCGGTCGTCCACTCCTTTTTTCACCGCTCCATTGTCAACGCTTTCATTCCCAATGCTCCACCTCTCCCCGACAAAACAAACAGATCCTATGTCAAGGTTCTTCTCAACCAACCGTCCATTATGATGAGATGCATGTAAATGAGCAGGGGTCTTAGGACTCAATTAAGTGTGAGTTTGTTAGTAAGAAAAGTAAAATGATTGTTGAAAATTCGAACTGAGGTAGTCAGGGTGACAGGTCATCAGGTCAGCAGGACGGCAGGTCGCTATCGCCAAGCAACATCGCTAATGCCGAATGTTAGTGTTTTCTATCCGTCCTCTTCGTTATACCCCCAAGTCGCGCGGATAGATGTTGCAGACCGCGTAGTTGTGCTGTCTGGGTTGGTAGACCGCCTTTTCTGCTCTGGTAGTTGTATCGCTTGTGGTGGTGATCATATCTTCTTCCCCGCCTATGAATAGGGGTCCCGACCCCTCATTTGTATCTTGGATCGTCGATAACTTTTTCTTGGTGTAAGGTCGCAGTTATGATTTTCCAGCCCGCACGACAAGGAGAAGAAGCCTCTTGATCAGCTGTTTTGCAAACTGTGCAGTCTGCCTGGACGGTGTGGTGGTTAAGTCAGTGTCCCAGCATCAGGGCAGTAGAAGGCAACAGTTGGCGGTCTGAAGCTATTGCAAGACGATATTGATATCGCTGGGCGATATCGCGATTTGGCGATCCGAGCGGTCTCTCCTTGACAGTTCTCAAGCAAGCGGTCTGAATATCAGTTTGCGCGGTCTGATTTTGTAGTTTGCGTGAACTGGACGAACTGGGCGGTTTGTCTCCGGCACAAGTCAATAAAGGCTACTTGTTCGACCTTGGCGGGCTCGGCGACTTTGGCGGTCTCAGTTTTCAGTTCTCCAGTTTGTACTTAGTCTTTTTTGATCTCCATCGGGTGTAACACGAAATCATGTCTCACGCTTATATGTCTCGCCTTCCAAAGCGGTGAATAAAGTGCAGGTGTTTCTCTTGGTCTTCTATTGATAGCGGTTTACTTCTCTTAGTTGGTTTAGAGCGATCATGTGACCTTCCATCTTAAAATTTTACACATATATCTATAAATCTCACTTACCTGGATGAAATTTTTTTATGAGAAGTTTCTTCCCCTAGAAGAGAATATAATATGTTCCTAATTAATTTTTTACTTTATACAAAAAATAAAACCTTTTACTTTTTTTGAAGAAACCAAAAAAAAATGAGAGCCATAGAGAAACAGCATTAGGAGTATGCCATAATCATTACTGCCTGAAAATGAAGTAGATCCACATGATTGGAATAGTTATTGGGTGCCTTTGAAGCTACCATCTCTATTATATGAGAGATTTTTGGGTACGATTCCTCCTTCTAACCCGGATTTATCCAAGCTATTGAAATATATCGGGAGAAGAGTTCGAGAAATCAAAGTCTAATGAAAGAAAAAAAACACTTTACATGTGACGGGATATGCATGTGTGGTTGTGTACTTGTGAAAATTTGTGAAGAAAGACGAAAAAGAGGTCGCAGGAACACTCAACTATAATCAGAAGCCAAGTAATAAGAAACACAATAGAAGCACAAAAGTCAAAATCTGGAAATCAATCTGATTTACACAGTGAGACATACATTGCGAGACATGATTTCAACAATACACCCAAATGAAAAACAGAAAATTACAACTGTAGGCAGAGAAGAAACCGCGCGGACAGAAACTGTAACCGCATAAGCCGCAAGTCAGATGGACTCCTGAGCCATTTAGTCCTGTGGCTAAGAAAGACACCATATATTTAGCCTCAGTGGTGGAGATGGACATTGAATCCTGCTTCTTACTTCACCACGAGATGGTTGTTGACCGACACATAAAGACATACCCATATGTGAATTTTCGATCATTTGCATCTCTACTATAGTTAGCATTTGTGAAGCCATGCAAAATGGAGCATAAGTCCCATTCGTAGAACAACCTCATGTTCGAGGTCGACTTAATGTTCTTTAATATCCCCTCTGTTGTCTCCAAATGAGGCTTCCTGGGTTCCTTCATGTACTTACTTACTCAACCAACAATATAAGAAATATCTGGTCTTGTAATCGTCAAGTAGATCAGACTCGCCATTAGTGCCCGAAAAACTTTTGTATTCGGAAGAATCCTTCCTACCTCCTTTTGAAGTTTCACACAAACTTTGAGTGGAGTAGAGTTGTTCTTCCCATCCTTTATGTTGAATCTATTCACGATCCTTTTTGCATAACCCTTCTGGAACACGAGCACACTGCTCTTCTTCTTCTCCACCCCTAGACCAAGGAAATGGTGCAATTCACCAATATCCTTCATCTTGAACCAAATTGATAACTCAGCTCTAAGTTTTGTCTCCTCTCTGTTATTGTTTCCTGTCATGATCATGTCGTCGACGTACAACAAGACAATGAACCGAAGTTTCCTTCTCTTCTTGACGAATAGATTTGAGTCTGAGTCAGATGCATAATACCTACAGAACTATAAGTATTAAGCGATCTTCAGATACTAGTCTCAAGGTGTCTGCTTTAATCCATAAAGAACCTTCTTCAACTTGCATACATGTCCTCGATGAGTCTCTGATACGTATCCCGATGGTTGAACCATGAAGATGTCCTGATAACTTTTCAAAAGAAATTATCTAGTTCCTTATTTTTACTTAATATTTATCATAAATGAGAAGAAAAAATTTAAATGAGTATAAATATACATAAATTCATATTTATTTTATTTAAGGTTAATTAAGCTATTTTGCTTATATTTTTCTTACTAGAAATGCCATGAAAATAGAACCAGAGAAGTAAAAGCTGGACTTACATTTTGGCTGTGTAGTTGTTATAAAAATCTGTTTTTAGTTGTCACAACAAATTCTAGACGGATTTAAAATTCGAATTTCGAATTTTGGGGCAAACTCAAGTATGGAAGGAGACATCTATTGGGAGATGATTGCTCGTTTTTAAGAGGAGAATCTCATACCTAAAAGGGGGATACGAAATACATTAGAGAGGGGAGATCTATATAGCCATCATCTTGGAGAAGGAGAAAGAGACTAGGATTTGGAGAGGCCGGCAAGAAGGAAGAAGATTTTGAAGCGAGATCTGAACACAAATTCCTGCAGCATTTAAACTTCTATAATCATGTCTAGTAAGATCTTTCTTGTTGTGTAGTTTCATCCCATTATCATGAACTAAATTTTTAGGTCTTGTATGTTGATAGTATTTTGATTTATTATGATGATGTGATTTTAATTTCTTTTTATGATTGTTTAAAGAATTATCTTTGTTTGTTTTATGTTTTATTTTGTGGAATCTTTGGATTAAGTATTTTCTTCTAAATTATATGGTGAGATTCGAGAGAGTAGTTACGTTATTTTAGAGTTGAATCCTTTATTTTACACTGTGAGATTCGAGAGAGGAGTCATGTAAATATTTAGCCAAAATTCCAACTTTATACTGTGCTGCAAGATTCGAGAAAGGAGTGATGTAAGTGTAATATAAATATCAATATATCATAATGAGTGTACAACCCCGTATTCGCGGAGTGAGGATCCCAAGCAGGGCGTAAGGCCTGTTTTCAAGTCTTAAGCTTTTAAGCTGTTTTGCACTCTTGGGGGCCAAATTTGGCTATAGCTTGGAAATATACTAGTAGGGGGAGGAAAAATTGGCCTCCCCTTGCCCCATTCTTTGAGGGTTGAGTGCGGCAAGTTGGCCGACACCCCCCGACGGGATGAAGTGCGAGGTGAGGGCAGCGGGGTCGACTGGAGACCAAGGTCTCGTCCCCCCTGCCCCTTAGCCCCGAGCAGGGGCGAGACCGGCCGACCAGGCGGTCTCTCGCCCGCGAGGCCCAGCTCGCCGGGCGAGACCGCCGGCCAGGCAGGTTCTCGCCCGCGCGCCCAGCTCGCCGGGCGAGACCGGCCGACCAGGCCCTCGCCCCCGCGGCCAGTTCCCTCGTCTCGGGTGTCCAGGGGAGGTTGGGGGGGGGGGGGTGGTTTGGCCTCCTCTCGCCCTTGGACCTCTTTGAGACGTGCTCTTTGCCCATCAGTGTGGAAGTTTTCTATTGGCTTGAGCCATATTTGCCTTGGGGCTTTTTGGTCATTTTGACCTTGGGTACCTTTGGAGAGGCATTGGTTTTTGGTTTCCTCCACCCTAGTTTCCTTCTTGGTAGAGTTGAGAGAACTCTCTAAGGTACCCAACTCTCATTGGTAAGGGAGGGGAAGTGTTCTTGTGACCTTCCGGGTGTGTGGTGGGACCTCCGCGCTAGAGCCGAGGGTCTGTTACTAGTTTCCCAAGTCTGGTCCGTGACGTTCTTCCGAGTGTAGTAGGTGTGAGGTCACCCCTTCCCCAAGGGTCGAACTCCACAGAGACCAAGTTTTTTGGTTTCAACATTTTGGTGCGGTGAGCGTGGAGAGTGACCAGCACAGAAGATCTCGGGAGAGTGTCATGACTGGAGATCAGGGAGGTGGTGACGATCTCGGCGAGCTCCCCAACCCCGGACCCTTCGTGGGAAGGGAAGAGTTCATGGCATCCATCCAAGGCATCATGGGGATGCTCCGAAGTTTGGCTCCTCGGGGTGGCAGTTCCACTCCAACCCCTCAGGAGCTAGCTCCTCCCCCCCTCTATGAGTCAACTCCCAGGGGGCAAGGCGAGATCACCCCAGCAGGGGGAGAAGGAAGTGCCCCAGGAAGGCGACCACGGAAGGAAAGGATGGGAGAGGGGGTCGAGCGAGACCTCCTCGGCCGGGAGTTGTTCCCCAGCCCGGCGAGTGCTAGCCCTCCAGGCGAGCAGGTCGCGCGAGTAGAGGTGGCGAGAGCACCCCTCAGGGGGTCACCTTTCAGCGAGCTGATCATCTCAGCTCCCGTTCCTAAGGGGTTCAGAGAGCCAGATATGGCTTACTATACCGGGAAGGATGACCCTGTCCAGCACCTGCAGTGGTTCGAGGATGCCGTCTCCATCAGGCCGATGATGGATGCCTTCAAGTGTCGCCTATTTGCGATCACGTTAAAGGAGAAGGCGAGGGACTGGTTCCATCAACTCCCTCCAAGGTCCATCTTCGGGTTCGAAGACTTGAGTCGGAGATTTCAGCTTCGCTTCTCCACCTCCAAGAAGAGGAAGAAAGGTCCTGAGTCTCTCTTCCTGATAAAGCAAAGGGCCAAGGAGTCGCTGCCCACTACGTTGACAGGTTCCAGGAGGAGGTCCTTGACATCCAGGAGGTGCTGGGGTATGCTCTCCAGATGGCCTTCACCGTTGGGCTGAAGGAGGGCTTCTTCAAGATGAGCTTGACTCGGAAGGCCCCCCTTTCCTTCGAGGAGCTGATGGAGAGGGCGGCAGAGGAGATAGCTATGGAGGCAGCCAACCCGGCCTTCGTGAAGAAGTTGGCAAAGTTGACGGAGGAGGAGTCAAAGGAGCAAGGTGGCTCAAGGCACCAGGAGGGAAGACGGAGAGAGGAGCAGAGAGCTCAGGGGTTCCAGAGACAGGAGGGTCCGGAGCCAGGCTGGAGGCAGCATGGAGGACCTGCCCATGGTCCAGGAAGAGCTCTCGTCCAGGATGGGGGGAACTTTCATGGGGGCCAAGGGAGGTTCAACTTTCAGAGGCAAGCCCCAAGATAGCTCCTGCCCCCACCCCAGCAAGCAACGACGATTGGTCGGAGGGAGAGGAGGAATCGCAGGGGGAAAGGGGGAGGCAGAGTAGAATTACCATACTGTGACTTCCACCAGTTAGAGGGTCACGCTACGACTACCTGCCCCGAGTTCCTAGAAGTGAGGAGGACGAGAGCTCCAGCCCAGCAGCAGCCGGAGCGGATCGAAGCTCTTCCCCAAGGAGGTGGAGGGGATGATGAATGCGAGAACCAGGTCGATGTAGGACCCTGAGGTGGCATAGCTGTGATCCATGGGGGAGTGGGGATCAAAGCCTCTCGAAAGGCGAGTGTCCATGTGATGTACCGACGGAGCGTTGCCTCGACATCCCAGACCCCTCCCCCGGAAGAAAGGGTCACCTTCTCGTCAAAGGACATGCAAGAGCATGAGGATCCCTTCTGCGACGCCCTGGTCATCCAGGCAGCCATCGAAGGCTTCACCGTCTCCCGGATCTTGGTTAATAACGGAAGCTCGGTAAAAATTATTTTCAAGAAGGCGTTCGAGGGGATGAAGGTGGAGCCAAGGAGGATAGTGGCGTCGGATGGGCCTCTGTTTGGATTCTCAGGGGAGAGGAAGGAGGTGGAAGGTGGAGTCGGACTCCAGGTGAAGTTAGGAGGGACCTCAAGGAACTGCAGGTTCGTCATTGTTGACGCTCCAAGCAGCTACAATGCCATCTTTGGAAGGCCCCTCATTAGTGCCTTCCAGTGTGTGCCCTCATCCTTCCACCAGTGCCTCAAATTCAACTCAGATGGGATCCAGGTCAGGATCAAGGGAGACTCCAGGATGGCGAGGCAGTGCTACGTCACGGCAGTCAACACCATCTCTTGGTTGGCTAAGGCGGAGGAGATGGAGAAGATCATGGAGAGCCTGAGCAGGATGGAGGTGTCTAGTGGGAGAGAGCCCGATGGCAACCACCATGCCCGGACCCCCTGAAGAAGCTTCGCCTCGGCGGAGTCATGTATCTTGTTTTTCTTTATGTTGTAATGAGCCCAGCCTCTGACCGGTAGGGTCGGGAGGGTCATGTAACCCAACTTGTTTCCCCTTTTGAGGATGTTGAATTTTGGCAGTCCAGGTGACATGCCCCGTGCCCAGGTCCTTTAGCTCCGAGATGATTCCGCTGCCAGGCTCTCACTAGCTGGCAGGGCAGGTTGATCTCTCGTGGAGCCCAAGTCTTTTAGCTCCGGGATGATTCCGCTGTCAGGCTCTCACTAGCTGGCAGGGCAGGTTGATCTCTCGTGGAAGCTAAGTCCTTTAGCTCCGGGATGATTCCGCTGCCAGGCTCTCACTAGCTGGCAGGGCAGGTTGATCTCTCGTGGAGCCCAAGTCTTCTAGCTCCGGGATGATTCCGCTGTCAGGCTCTCACTAGCTAGCAGGGCAGGTTGATCTCTCGTGGAAGCTAAGTCCTTTAGCTCCGGGATGATTCCGCTGCCAGGCTCTCACTAGCTGGCAGGGCAGGTTGATCTCTCGTGGAGCCCAAGTCTTTCAGCTCCGGGATGATTCCGCTGTCAGGCTCTCACTAGCCGGCAGGGCAGGTTGATCTCTCGTGGAAGCTAAGTCCCTTAGCTCTGAGATGATTTCGCTGTCAGGCTCTCACTAGCTAGCAGGGCAGGTTGATCTCTCGTGGAGCCCAAGTCTTCTAGCTCCGGGATGATTCCGCTGTCAGGCTCTCACTAGCTGGCAGGGCAAGTTGATCTCTCGTGGAAGCTAAGTCCTTTAGCCCCGGGATGATTCCGCTGCCAGACTCTCACTAGCTGGCAGGGCAGGTTGATCTCTCGTGGAGCCCAAGTCTTTCAGCTCCGGGATGATTCCGCTGCCAGGCTCTCACTAGCTGGCAGGGCAGGTTGATCTCTCGTGGAAGCTAAGTCCCTTAGCTCCGAGATGATTCCGCTGTCAGGCTCTCACTAGCTGGCAGGGCAGGTTGATCTCTCGTGGAGCCCAAGTCTTTTAGCTCCAAGATGATTCCGCTGACCAGACTCTCGCTAGCTGGCAGGGCAGGTTGATCTCTCGTGGAGGCTAAGTTCTTTCAGCTCCGAGATGATTCCGCTATCAGGCTTTCACTAGCTGACAGGGCAGGTTGATCTCTCGTGGGAGCCAAGCTTCTTTCAGCTCCGAGATGATTCCGCTGTCAGGCTCTCACTAACTGACAGGGCAGGTTGATCTCTCGTGGGAGCCAAGCTTCTTTCAGCCCCGAGATGATTCCCCTGTTAGGCTCTCACTAGCTGGCAGGGAAGGTTGATCTCTCGTGGAGCCCAAGTCCCCTTAGCTCCGGGATGATTCCGCTGCCAGGCTCTCACTAGCTGGCAGGGCAGGTTGATCTCTCGTGGAGCCCAAGTCCCCTTAGCTCCGGGATGATTCCGCTGCTAAGCTCTCACTAGCTGGCAGGGCAGGTTGATCTCTCGTGGAGCCCAAGTCCCTTAGCTCCAAGATGATTCCACTGACCAGGCTCTCGCTAGCTGGCAGGGCAGGTTGATCTCTCGTGGAGGCTAAGTTCTTTCAGCTCCGAGATGATTCCGCTATCAGGCTCTCACTAGCTGACAGGGCAGGTTGATCTCTCGTGGGAGCCAAGCTTCTTTCAGCTCCGAGATGATTCCGCTGTCAGGCTCTCACTAACTAACAGGGCAGGTTGATCTCTCGTGGGAGCCAAGCTTCTTTCAGCTCCGAGATGATTCCGCTGTCAGGCTCTCACTAGCTGGCAGGGCAGGTTGATCTCTCGTGGAGGTTGACCTTTCACCCTGAGGTTGTCTCGTTACCCAGGCTCCCGTTAGCTGGCATGACAGGTTTACCCCTCGGGAGGCTAAGTGTTTTCACCCCTAGGCTGTCTCGTCACCCAGGCTCCCATTAGCTGGCATGACAGGTTGACCCCTCGGGAGGCTAAATATTTTCACCCCGAGGCTGTCTCGTCACCCAGGCTCCCATTAGCTGGCATGACAGGTTGACCCCTCGGGAGGCTAAGTATTTTCACCCCGAGGCTGTCTCGTCACCCAGGCTCCCATTAGCTGGCATGACAGGTTGACCCCTCGGGAGGCTAAGTATTTTCACCCCGAGGCTGTCTCGTCACCCAGGCTCCCATTAGCTGGCATGACAGGTTGACCCCTCGGGAGGCTAAGTGTTTTCACCCCGAGGCTGTCTCGTTACCCAGGCTCCTATTAGCTGGCATGACAGGTTGACCCCTCGAAAGAGGCCTCATAATCTTTCGACACCGCGAGAGCGAGATACACTCAGCGAATACGTTGGGTTGGATGTTTCTTTCCGAGCTTGTGCCAATCTCGAAAAGAGCGGGGATTGTGTACAACCCCGAATTCGCGGAGTGAGGATCCCAAGCAGGGCGTAAGGCCTGTTTTCAAGTCTTAAGCTTTTAAGTTGTTTTACACTCTTGGGGGCCAAATTTGGCTATAGCTTGGAAATATACTAGTAGGGGGAGGAAAAATTGGCCTCCCCCTTGCCGCATTCTTTGAGGGTTGAGTGCGGCAAGTTGGCCGGCACCCCCCGACGGGATGAAGTGCGAGGTGAGGGCAGCGGGGTTGACTGGAGACCGGCCGACCAGGCGGTCTCTCGCCCGCGAGGCCCAGCTCGCCGGGCGAGACCGCCGGCCAGGCAGGTTCTCGCCCGCGCGCCCAGCTCGCCGGGCGAGACCGGCCTGCCAGGCCCTCGCCCTCGCGGCCAGTTCCCTCGTCTCGGGTGTCCAGGGGAGGTTGGGGGGGTGGTTTGGCCTCCTCTCGCCCTTGGACCTCTTTGAGACGTGCTCTTTGCCCATCAGTGTGAAAGTTTTCTATTGGCTTGAGACATATTTGCCTTAGGGGCTTTTTGGTCATTTTGACCTCAGAACTTGGAAAAACTATAAATAGACCCCCTTGGGTACCTTTGGAGAGGCATTGATTTTTGGCTTCCTCCTCCCTAGTTTCCTTCTTGGTAGAGTTGAAAGAACTCTCCAAGGTACCCAGCTCTCATTGGTAAGGGAGGGGAAGTGTTCTTGTGACCTTCCGGGTGTGTGGTGGGACCTCCGCGCTAGAGCCGAGGGTCTGTTACTAGTTTCCCATGTCTTTGGTCCGTGACGTTCTTCTGAGTATAGTAGGTGTGAGGTCACCCCTTCCCCAAGGGTCGAACTCCACAGAGACCAAGTTTTTTGGTTTCAACAATGAGAGAAAGAGATTTTATCTTTAGTTAACAACATTAGTTTGTGTATTTCATGCTATTTTTTCTACCTAAGTTAGAGATAACTAGGGGAATTAGGGTAAACGAATTTCTGAGATCGAGAGATGATGACATCCAATTTCAAATTGTTACATGATAGTGATTTAAAAATTTCATGAATAGTCACCCTAAAATCTCATTACAATAGATAAAAGAATTCAACGTACATGACTATTTCTCCAACTTAATAAAAGTAATCCTAAGTAAGCGTATTTAGTTTAATTATTGTTTTCTTTTAATTTTTAATTAACAAGTTCACTCTAATTAATCAACTTGAATTTAAAGAAAAGGTAGAGCTAGTATTTGCAAACGCTAGATTAGTCATTTTTCCGTGGGAAAAATCTTAACTCACTATATATTACTTGATCTGACACGTGCACTTGCGTATAATACGTATAACTATTTCAGACGTATCATGTCCTTGTCAATCTTTCCATAAAAAACATTTTTGGCATCAAGTTGCCAAATTTTTCAACCCTGACAAGCCGCCAAGGGAATCACCACCCGAGCAGATGTCATTTTGGCCACAAGATTGAATGTATTTTCATAGTCTTCTTCGTACAGTCGTGAGAATCCAAAAGCAACAAGACAAGTCTTGTACCGCTCTATACTGTGGTCTTCTTTCTTCTTTAGCTTATACACTCATTTGCAAGTGGCAAGTGTGATGTTATTTACCTTGGGTACACAATCCCAAACCTCAGTCTCCTCATCCATGATACTTTCTCACTCCTTCACTCCAATGACATCTTCAAAGCACACGGCTACCGCTCGTCCAAAGGTCTTGCAAAGAAACATTAGACCAAACTCACAATATTGCCTTCTCTATAAAGAGGTGGTAGTACAATAGTCCTCCTCAACCTTCACAAGGATGGACCACTCTCCACCATTTCTATTGAATCATCAACTCTTATGTCAGAAATACCATGAGCATCGATCTCCCCGATTTTGGACTCCAAAGTATTTGACCCTGAACTTGGCGGAATAGGAGCTCCTAGAGACACGGGCAGTTCCACAACAAGATCATCAGTGGCTTCTTTCCTTTTCTTTTTTATATCTGCTCTTCTGTAGCTCTACAGTAGAGCTTCCCTAATATGGTGTCATTAGCTTGTCAAATACCATATCACTCGAGACAATGAATCGCTTTGTCTCTTGATCCATGCACTTCCATTCTTTGTCCCGCTCATTCTAACCAATGAAGACACATTTGCGTTCTTTAGAATACAATTGGTTCTTAAAGCATTCGGGATATGCATGAAGCAAGTAGAGCCAAACACCCGAAGATGTTTCATACTTAGCTTCTCCTTGAACATCAGTTCATGAGGAGACTACATGTTGACATGACTCAGTAACATCATGTTGATGAAATATGTAGCACATGTCATTCTCTCTGTCCATAAGGCCTTGAGTATGCCTTTGGCATGAAGCTATCTCTTGTAGGTCTCTACAAAGTGACAAATCTTCATATCCGCTACTCCATTCTATTATGGAGTATGTGCATAATAAAACTCCCTCTTGATCTCGTGCTTACTACAAAAAGTAGAGAACTCAGTGGAGGTAAACTCCCCTCTATTATCTATCCTCAACATCTTTATCTGCAACCTTAACACTCTCTCAACTAGCTCATTAAACTTTGCAAACTTCTGGAAGACTTCTAACTTCTCCTTCATAAAGTACACCCAAGTATATTGAGTAACGTTATCAACCAATACTAACATATATCTATTTCCTTTGTTGGTGGCGGAGACACATGATACCATCAGATCACTATGGATGCACTTCATTGTTGTCTTGAACTTGGACAAGGACTTGTTAAATGAGAGATGATGTGCCTTCCCAAACTAACAACCTTCGCACACATGACCATCAACAAGAGATGATAGACTAGGCAAGTCTTTCACCAGGCTCTTTATTGTCATAGCCTTCAGCTTATCCATCCCAATATGCCCTAATCTCTCATATCAGATAACAACACCATCATTCGACCTCATCTTCTATACATAGGAGCTTTTCAAACCACAAACAAGTCCTTCACACTTCTCCCAGTGTGAGTAACACTAGCTTTCACTACTAATATATTCTTTATGAATTTAACTTTGTTGGACCAAACAGACATGGTAGCCAACATCCACTGTGTTGGTCACCGAGAACATGTTCTACTTTATCCCCGACACATGATACACACTCTTCACGATGAGTGGTCTCAATCATTGCCCATAGACAATATTCCTTCTTTCTCTACTATATGTACTGAATCATCAGTCGTAATGATAACATCATTACTCTTGTATGCTTGTAGGGGAGAACTTTAACTCATTTCTGGTGGGGTGATGACCACACTTAGAATTAACTATCCAATCTTCCTGAAAGTTGCTGGAGGCCAAGACATCAACTAACGTTGTCATCATGTATGCCAAGAAACAGTTCCCCCACTCACCTTCACTTTTGGATCCTTCTTCTCTCTCCACCGCATGTCTTAGCTAAAGATTTACCTTACATCCCTTCTTCATGTGACCAACCTTGTGACATTTGAAGCACCTAGGTCCCTTCTGACCTCTATCATACTTAGGAGGAGCCTTGCCTCCCTCTTGATGTGATGAGGTAGTAGTGCTCTCATCATTATAGGTCTTCTTCTTCTTGTCTCATCTCTTCTTCAAATAATATAAAACCTCATTATCTCCGTCCTAAGATAGAGTATCCAGACATTTGCTTTACTAAGCTGTCTTAAGAAGCCAATAGGTTATCTAACTCTAGCAAGGATAGTTGGGTACGTAGCCCAATCATGCACTTAGATGATGAAGAAAACATACTCCTTCTGTAAACCTCAGATAATATGCATCTTCATCATTGCCTCAATTATGGGCTCATCTGGACCTAGTGCCAAAATCGCAACATATAAGTTCTTCATCTTTAGAAAGAAAGAAGAAATTGACAAGTCTCCCTGAGTCACTCTTGCTCTCCAGAACCAGCAATCTTGCAATGTTCTTCTTTTTAAACAACCTATCTAGGGATGTCCAAATTTCAGAAGCCGGCCTGCAACATATAATGTGATCGAACCTGTACAACCCATATTCGACGAGGGAGGGCCCTACCACCGCCAGGTCATCAAAAGTCAAAGTCAACAAGACAAGGTGGGGATCCAGACCAGCACCCCAGGCCGCGGAAGGTTCGGGCGAGTATGGCGAGCTCCCCAGGCCAACTCGCCAGGTGGCGACTATGACCAGATACTCGCCTCTTCCAGGCGAGCTCCCCAGGGAAGTCGCCAACTCGCCAGGGTGGGGGTATAAGTAAGACCCCCCCCCTTCTCTTTGGTTTTCCCTATAAATAGGACCCCAGGGGTACGAAGGAGGGGACAAGCAATTCTCGGCCTGAGCCCTCGCGAGTTCCAGCAACTGCCCTTGACTCGTTATTGCTCAAGCTCGCCTCCTTCGTACCTAGCTCGGCCAATCTGGTTGAGAAGGGGTTGCTTCTCCTAAGCAACTGGGTACGTGGTGGGACCTTCCTGCCGTAGCAACCTGGGGTCTTGTTTGCGCAATTCGTTCCTGTTTCCTGACCAGAGATCATCTTCCCGACTGGCCGACCAGTAACTTCAGGTTGCCTAGTCCGATTTCTGAGGTTGAGAAATTTCTCGGCTTCAACACTTGGTGCGGTGAGCGTGGATAGCGACCGAAGAAGAAAGTCATGGTTGGAAGATGGCCGATGGTGGAGACCGGGGCGAGTTGGGAGATAACTCGGGGGGAGCTGGAATCCCGGGGCAAGGTAGCGAGTATGTGACAGTGGCAGCTTTTGCAGAGTTCGCGAGGAGAGTGGAGAAGGCGATACTCGACGGGTTGTCCAATCCGCCTGAGGTGACGGCGACTTCTCCCCACCGCCGGACACCCCCGGGCGAGGAGATACCAACTCGGCGAGCAGGGAAGGAGCCCGCTTGGGCGAGTGGAGAACAGGTGATCTCGCCGCGACATCACCCGGCGAGTAGTCAGGGAATCCGGTTTCGAGATCCAGAACTCTCGGCGAGGTATGGAGATACTCGCCGATGGAGCGAGTATGACTGCTCAAGCGGGGAGGATACTCGCCGCCGCCAGGAAGGGAGGAGCCCCTTTTGCGACGAGATCCTCGCAGCCCTCGTCCCCGAAAACTTCAGAGAGCCAGTCCTCTCGTACTACTCCGGCAAGGACGACCCGGTGGGACATCTTCAGTGGTTTGAGGATGTGGTCTCCATTCGCAACATGTCTGATGCTCTCAAGTGCCGGCTCTTCTCCATTACCTTCAAGGGTAGCGCGAGAGATTGGTTCCACCAGCTGCCAGCCGGGTCAGTCTACTGCTTCTCAGATCTTCGAAGGGGCCTTTTAGCAAGGTTTGCGACGTCCAAGCGGAGGAAGAAGGAGGCAACCGCCCTCTTCAAGATCGTGCAGGGGCAGCACGAGAGTTTGGGCCGATACATCGATCGATTCCAGGAGGAAGTGTTGGAGGTGGAAGAGGTAGACGGGTTCACCTTGATGGTGGCCCTCAAGTTTGGGTTGAAGCAGGGCCTGTTCAACATGGAGTTGGGGCATAGGCCGCCCAAATCGTTCGAGGAGATGGTGGAGAGAGCCAATGTGTTCATCCAGGGAGAGGAGAGGAACAAGGAGTTCCTGGCACGGCTCGACGGAGACCGACCGCTTGGGCAGGACAAGGGAAGACTGCTGGAGAGGGAGAGGGCGCCGGAGGGGCGCAACGACAGGAAGCAGGAGAGGCTGCAGGGAAAAGAGGAGAAGGGAGAAAGGGGAAGGGAGATCAGAAAGGTGGAGAGGCAGGAGAGGCAGGAGAGGCGGGAGAGGCCTCGAAGGCAGGAGGATAGGAGGCCAGTCGGAGGTCGAGAGGCGAGGAGCGAGGAGAGAAGATTCCAGTACCCGAGGGATCGCCCCCAGTGGAGGCGGCCCATCCGTCAGGAGGAAAGGAGGGCTTACAACCCTCGGGAGCAGGGAGGAGGAAGAAGGGAGACCATGGCCATCGCGCAGCGAGCCGCTAAGCGCCGGCGGAAGGAGAGGCAGCAGGAGAGGAGGCAGGAAAGGCAGCAGGAAGCGGCGATTCCCCTCTACTGCGATATCCATCGAGTGGAGGGGCATGGAACCTTGGCTTGCCCTGAGTTCTGGGAAACAAGGAGGAGGATGGAAGCAACGGCGGCCGAAAGGGAGCAGCCGCAGCAGGAGGCCCAGGTTGGACAGGTGGCTTACCAGGTACCGCAGAGGAGGAGAAACGAGGACAGGATCGACCAGGGAGGAAGGGGGAATGTCATTCCCGGTCCAGGAGGCGGACACGTCGGAGTAATCAACGGAGGGGCTGGGCTAGGAGCTTCCCGCAAGGGAAGTCTCCACCAAATCTACAAAAGGAGCGTCGCCTCGACGTCTCAGACCCCCCCTCCCTTGAACGAGATCACCTTCTCGGAGGAAGACATGCTCTGGAACGAGAACCCCTTTCATGACGCCCTGGTGATTCAAGCAGCAATCGAGGACTTCACCGTCGACCGAATCCTCGCGGATAACGGGAGCTCGGTGAATGTCATCTTCAAGAGAACCTTCGTCGGCCTTCAGGTGGAAGCGTCCCGGGTTCAGGCAGCGGATGGGCCTCTCTTCGGCTTCTCCGGGGAGAAGAAAGAGGTGGAAGGAGGAGTTGAGTTGCTGGTCACCCTCGGGGGAACTTCGATCCGATGCCGCTTCGTCATCGTCGACGCACCCAGCGGCTACAACGCCATCTTCGGACGGCCCCTCATCAACTACTTCAAAGCCGTCCCCTCGTCATATTATCAATGCCTGAAGTATTGCAGAGACGACGTCCAAGTCAGGATCAGGGGAGATCCCAGGGCCTCCAGGGAATGCTACCTGAACGCGGTCAGCACCATCAGCTGGATGGGAGACGCAGAAAGGTTGGAAAGGATGATGGAGCAGGAAGAGGGCCTGCAAGCTGCTGAGGAGCTGGAAGAAATAGAGGTGATCTCCCTGAGAGGAGAGCCGGAGCTGCTAAAGATCGGAGGATCCTTACCCCCGGAAGGGAAGGTGGAGATAGCTGCCTGCCTACAGGAAAACGCGGACGTCTTCGCATGGAGCGCCGCCGAGATGCCAGGGATTGATGCTGATGTCGTCTGTCATCGCCTCAACCTGGATCCAGCGACGGCCCCAGTCCGTCAGAAGCAAAGAAAGAGCGCCACCACTCTAGCGGGACCCATCCGGGAGGAAGTAGGGAAGCTGCTGGAAGCAGGTTTTGTTTCGGAGATCCAGTATCCAGGCTGGGTCTCCAATGTTGTAATGGTAAAGAAGTCCGGAGGGGGCTGGAGGTTATGTATCGACTTTTCAATGTTGAATAAAGCTTGCCCGAAGGATTGTTATCCCCTGCCTCAGATCGACGCGCTGGTTGATTCTGCCTTCGGGTTTCCTGTGATGAGTTTCCTTGATGCTTTTTCAGGATACCATCAGATCCGGATGCATCCCCCCGATTGTCGCGACGTTTCCTTCATCACCAGCGACGGATGCTATAGCTACAAGATGATGCCCTTCGGGCTCAAGAACGCCGGCGCGACATATCAAAGAATGATGGATCACGTCTTTAGAGAGCAAAAGGGGCGGAATCTGGAAGTCTACGTGGATGACCTGCTCGTTAAGAGTAAGAGCGCCTCAGAGCACGTGGCGGATCTGACAGAGACCTTCGCCACCCTGAGGAGGTACAAGATGCGGCTCAACCCGGCCAAGTGTGTTTTCGGCGCGGGAAGGGGGAAGTTCCTAGGGCACCTCCTTACTCCCCTAGGGGTGGAGCCTAACCCCGACAAGGTAAAGGCCATCGTGGAGATGGCGTCCCCGAGGGATTCCAAGGAAGTTCAAAGGTTAACCGGAAGGCTGGCAGGTCTTAGCCGGTTTCTCTCCAAGGCCGGAGAGAAGTGCTCCCCATTCTTCAAAGCCCTTCGGGGGAACCAGAAATTCGAGTGGACCCCGGAGTGCGAGGAGGCCTTCATGAAGCTCAAACAACAGCTGACTCGAGCTCCTCTCCTTCAGGGTCCGCAGGGCGGCGAGGACCTCTTGCTCTACCTAGGGGTAGGGGCTGAAGCAGTCAGCTCGGTGCTGGTCCGAGAGGAGGGAAAGAAGCAGCTTCCAATCTACTACGTGAGCCGGGTGCTAAGGCAAGCCGAAACACGGTACCCCATCCTGGAGAAGTTAGTCTTTGCCCTGGTAGTTTCGGCCAGGCGACTCCGTCCGTATTTCCAAGCCCACTCTATCAAGGTAGTCTCCGACCACCCCTTGAGGAGTATCTTGGACGGAGTAGAGCACTCCGGCAGGCTCGCCAAGTGGGCTGTAGAGCTGAGCGAGTTCGACATCTCCTACCCCCCAAGGGTCGCGATCAAAGCACAAGCCGTGGCGGATTTCCTGGCCGACTTCTCGGCCGAGGTCGAGGCAGACACGGATGTCCCTCGGCCGGTCCCCTGGAAGATGTTCGTAGATGGCGCATCAGGGAGACACTCCGTGGGAGCCGGGGTGGTGCTGGTTAGTCCTCAGGGGACCAGGATTGAGCAAGCCGTCAAGATCTATTTTTCGGTCACTAACAATCAGACGGAGTACGAAGCCATGGTGGCTGGTTTGCGACTCGCCAAGGAGCTGGCAATCAGAGATATCAGGGCTTTCACCGATTCCATGGTGGCGGCATCTCAGATTCGGGGAGAGTTCGAAGTTCGAGATCCTATCTTGCAGCAATATCTGGCTAAGGTCAAAGGCCTGATCGGGGGGTTCCGATCCTTTCACGTTGAGCACGTGCCCCGAGAACGCAACTCCGAGGCAGACAATCTTGCGAAATACGGCCCTCGGGCTGGGGGAACCGCCATCGAGTTGTTTCGACCATCCATCGAAGAAGGCGAGTTGATGGAGATCGATCAGCGGGCCTCGTGGAGAGATCCGTTCATCGCGTTCCTGGCGACAGGCCGACTACCATCTAACGGGCAAGATCAAAGAAAGTTTCAGTATAAGGCCGCGTACTACTTGCTGCAGGACGGCGAACTCTATCGCAAGACCATTTCAGGCCCTCTGGCCCGATGCTTGTCAAAACTCGAGATTCCCCGGGTCCTCGAGGAGATTCACTCAGGAGAGTGCGGCAGTCACTCCGGGACCCGCACCCTGGAGCAAAGGATTCTGAGGCACGGTTACTTCTGGCCGACCATCCGAAAGGACGCAGAGGCCCATTCCAGAAAGTGCTCCCAATGTCAACTCTTCGCGCCCCTCGCGCTCCAGCCGGCTCAGCAGCTTCGCTCGATTACCGCTCCGTGGCCCTTCGCAATTTGGGGAATGGATTTGATCGGCCCGTTCCCTCAAGCTAGCGGGCAAAGGAAGTTTGTTCTGGTAATGGTCGACTACTTCACGAAGTGGATCGAGGCTAAAGCTCTGGCCAGGACCACGTCTCAAATCGTCAAGAACTTCATCTGGGGGGAAATTGCATGCAGGTTCGGGATCCCTTTGGCCATCATCACCGACAATGGGCCGCAGTTCGCCAGCCTGGAACTGGGATACTTTTGTAAACAGTTGGGAACCGACCTTCGGTTCGCCTCGGTACATCACCCTCGGAGCAATGGGCAAGTAGAAGCCGCGAACAAGCTTATCATCAACTTACTAAAGAAGAAGATCACCAATCTCAAAGGGAATTGGGCCGAACAGCTCCCTTCCGTCCTCTGGGCCCTCAGGACCACCCCGAACTTAGCCACAGGGGAAACACCCTTCAAGCTGTCACACGGATCCGAGGCGCTCATCCCGGTTGAATTTGAGGTGCATAGTCCAAGGGTCATCGCAGCCGAAGACGGAAGCGAGGAATGGCGGCTAGAGAATGAAGAGGCTCAGAGGCTCTCCCTAGATTATATGGAAGAGCTTCGGGACTTGGCCTCCATGCGCCAGGAAGAAACCAAGAGGCGCATGTCGAGACACTTCGACAAAAACGTCCGCTTGAGGAACTTCCTCGCGGGGGACTTGGTCATGAAGAAGGTGGACGCCGCTGGGCGGGGAGCCGCCGTAGGCAAGCTCCATCCCAACTGGGAAGGACCTTTCATCATCCAAGAAGCCTTGGCCACAGGAGGCTATTACCTACAAGACCAAGCAGGCGAGCAGCTGCCTGGGACCTGGAGCGGGGATGATTTGAAAAGATTTTACCCGTAGCGGTAACTCATGTATCTATTTCTGTAAACATTCTTAATATACAAAAGATGCAGGATTTCATCTCTTTTGTGTTAGATGCGCCTCGAGGCTTCTGAGTGTTTCCATGGTCCGCCTCGTAGTCGACCTCGGGAGGCAGCGGTCGGTTTGTTCCTCATACGTAGCCCAGTACGGATGATGGGACGATGCTTCGGGATTTTAAACGCTTTTGTAAGACCGAGCCTCTGCATTGTCGGCCGAGATCAGCTCCCTCCTTGCATGTCGGCCTATGTCTCCCCGAGTGCATCTCTCTTCCGTCTGGAGGACCTGCGAGGAACAGATCTGCACCCTGATCTCCCGGACTTGAGGAGAGGCCGGCCTCGTAAAACACCCAGAAGGGGAAGATCTCAAGCGAGCAGCAAGACAGGATAACCTGCCAAAGAAAGGGTATGGACGAGCCCGGAGGGAGGTGTGTGAATTCCGAGCGCGTTCGAAAAAGGACCCTCGATGAGCACCACCCCCATCCTAATCGTACCTGGAAGCGACCTTCACTGCCAAATCGGGATGCAGGACTCCAACCCGTTCTCATTGAATAGCCTAGTTCGGACGATGGGACGAGGTTTCGGGACTTTAAGCGCTCTTGTAAGACCGAGGCTCTGCATTGTCGGCCGAGATCAGCTCCCCCCTTGCATGTCGGCCTAGGTCTCCCCGAATGCATCTCTTTTCCAACTAAGGGAATTCTGAGGGACGGGTCTGGACATCAATCCCCCGATTCGGAAGGATCAAGAGCGTCCCTCCGGGGGAGTTTCTTTCTTGCCAAGATGTCTCTGGGGCTAATCTCCAAAATGTGTAAGGACGCAGGATTTTATTCAAGACCTCGAGTTGAGCAGCGTCGTAAGACCGGTATCCCCACGAGCTCCTCTCCTCGGGAATCGGCCGATCTCCTCGATTGTAATTCAAGACCTCGAGTTGAGCAGCGTCGTAAGACCGGTATCCCCACGAGCTCCTCTCCTCTGGAATCGGCCGATCTCCTCGATTGTAATTCAAGACCTCGAGTTGAGCAGCGTCGTAAGACCGGTATCCCCACGAGCTCCTCTCCTCGGGAATCGGCCGATCTCCTCGATTGTAATTCAAGACCTCGAGTTGAGCAGCGTCGTAAGACCGGTATCCCCACGAGCTCCTCTCCTCGAGAATCGGCCGATCTCCTCGATTGTAATTCAAGACCTCGAGTTGAGCAGCGTCGTAAGACCGGTATCCCCACGAGCTCCTCTCCTCGGGAATCGGCCGATCTCCTCGATTGTAATTCAAGACCTCGAGTTGAGCAGCGTCGTAAGACCGGTATCCCCACGAGCTCCTCTCCTCGGGAATCGGCCGATCTCCTCGATTGTAATTCAAGACCTCGAGTTGAGCAGCGTCGTAAGACCGGTATCCCCACGAGCTCCTCTCCTCGGGAATCGACCGATCTCCTCGATTGTAATTCAAGACCTCGAGTTGAGCAGCGTCGTAAGACCGGTATCCCCACGAGCTCCTCTCCTCGGGAATCGGCCGATCTCCTCGATTGTAATTCAAGACCTCGAGTTGAGCAGCGTCGTAAGACCGGTATCCCCACGAGCTCCTCTCCTCGGGAATCGGCCGATCTCCTCGATTGTAATTCAAGACCTCGAGTTGAGCAGCGTCGTAAGACCGGTATCCACACGAGCTCCTCTCCTCGGGAATCGGCCGATCTCCTCGATTGTAATTCAAGACCTCGAGTTGAGCAGCGTCGTAAGACCGGTATCCCCACGAGCTCCTCTCCTCGGGAATCGGCCGATCTCCTCGATTGTAATTCAAGACCTCGAGTTGAGCAGCGTCGTAAGACCGGTATCCCCACGAGCTCCTCTCCTCGGGAATCGGCCGATCTCCTCGATTGTAGTTCAAGACTTCGAGTTGAACAGCGTCGTAAGACCGGTATCCCCACGAGCTCCTCTCCTCGGGAATCGGCCGATCTCCTCGATGACGAGAATGAGGGGCCCGCAGGCTATGTTCGACGACTAAGCCCGATTCAATTTTCGTCATGCGCGAGCAGGCGAGCAGGCCTCGCGCGAGCAGGCGAGCAGACCTCGCGCGAACAGGCGAGCTGATTTCGTGCGAGTAGGCGAGCAGATCCCATGCGGGGGAAGCGAGCTGGAACCGCGCGAGTAAGCGAACCCCGGGGGGCATGCAAGTATGTCCCACACGCCACCCGCGCGGTTATCTCAGCAGATTCACGAGTATCCGGGTGCAGGGGCGAGTAAGTCCCGGCGAGCGGATGGTCGATGTCGGGACCATCCCCCTGCGACCCAGCGAGCGTTCTTCTCCGAGCGTATGAGCCTAAGCGAATGACATCCAGTCAGAAAGAAAAACCAAAACCTTGTATAAATCATTAAGTCAAAAATTTGGTTTACAAAAAGAATATCGGCGAGCAACTAGGACTCGTCGTCGCCAGTGTCAGGCCGATATTCATCATCCCCGATATCGCCGATATCCGCAAAGTCGTCGCTCTCTGCGCTCTCGCCGCTGCTGCTTCCGCTGCCGCTGCTGCTCCCGCTGCCGCTGCCGCTTCCGATGCTGTCAGAATCACTGGAGTTGGTCGGCGACGACGCGCTATACGGCGGGACAGTCCCCTCGGCGAGCAGCTCGGGAATGAGCTCGTCGACAGTGAGTGGCTTCTCCCCCTCGACGAGCTGACCCCCGAGCCTAAGGCGCGCGAGTATGACGTTCCCCGCCGCCCGCGCAATCTCGCGGCGAACAGAGGATCTCTCCTCCCAGAGGACGCGAGATTGCTTCACCACTCGCGCCGGGTCCTCGGGTAGCGGGGTTGAGGAGCTCAGCCGTCCTTCAGCAGCGACCAGCCTCGTCTCCATCACCGCTGCGCGAGTTTGGGCCGCCTCCAGCTCGGCCTGGGAGGCGGCGAGCTTCTCCTCGCACTTAGAGAGTTTCTTCACCGCTTCTATCTCGGCAGCCTGCGAAATGATCGACGTCAGGATCTATCAAACGAAGCAAATCGAGCAAACCCACCCAAGGACAGCTCACCTCGAAGTCCTTCCAGCGGACTGACTGCATGCCGAGGTCGATGGCCTTCTTGGAGACGACCTTGAGGGCATCGGTCGTCTCCAACAGCTTCCTCGCCGAGTAGTGACCCAGCTCGGCAGACCGCGCGAGCGCGCAGGCCGACTGATGGGCGAGCTCTGTCGGGGTCAGCTCCATGACGGACTCCGCGTCGGCCCGACCGTAGATGGCGTGGAGGACGGCGAACGCCTCCCCATTGTCCTCCCAGTCAGTCGACCAGGACGGGAGGTTGGTGCTCAGCGACACCGAGTTTTCCCCCGCCGACCAGGTCACGAGCGGGCGACCGAAGGCGTCCACCACCCCTTGCCCGAGGCCGTAGTTGGGGTGGAAATGGGGCGACTGGGCGCCCGTCGGCGACCGGCAATCGACGGATCGTGGCGACGAGGTCTTCGCCCTCTTCCTCGCGGGACCCTGCAAGCTGGCCCGCGACTTTCCCTTAACCGCCTTCTTCTCCCCAACGTCGGCAGGAGGGCGAGCATCCGACTGCGTGGCAGCGACTTCCTTCGCCAAAGGAAGCGGCTTCTCCGGAAGCTCGTTGGAAACTGTAAAACGCACGACAAGGTTAGCTTCAGCGGCAAAAGGGCGAGCGAGTAACCTGGGCGCATTTCGAGTTCGGCTTACTTTCGTTAGGGTGAACTGGCTCGAGCACGTTGACGTTTAGTCGCCAGAAAATGACGTCAAAGCGCCGACCGCGAAAGTATTCGAAGAGCTGCTCGCGAGCTCCTTCGAGGATGGGAGGAAGAAAGGCGACATCGGCTGGTTGGTGCGGCCTGCCGAGGATACCGCCGAAGTCGCCATGAACGACAATCAGCTGCTCGCTCCAGCGATGGACCTTATTCGCGGTCCCAACCAAGGTGCAGACATGGCTGCTAAAAAAGATGACCCCCTCCGAGGTCGCCGCAAAGGCGAAGATGTGGCGGAAGACGGAGAGGTCGAAAGCGATCCTCTCTTCCCGAAGGAAGCATAGGAATCCCATGATGATCGCCACGCCGTTGGGATTGATCTGCGCGGGGACGATCCCGAAGTAGCGCAGGATCTCGCAGAACTCCGGCCAGAAGGGCAGCCGGAGGCCTGCGTCGAAGTGACGCAGCGACATTACAAGCGAACCCTCAATATGGGTATTGAGGCGCTCGCTGCGAGTGGGGAGTCTGGCCGAGTATCCTTCAGGCAGGGAGCGTTCCTTGAAGGTCGCCAGTTCCTTCTCGGTGGTTATGGACTTCTTAAAAGCCGCGTCTGCGAAGTTAATTGCGTGGGCCTGTCGGCGAGCGCTGGCGTCGTCACCGACCATGTTGGCGAGATCCGAAAGCAATGAGAGCGGCGAGTTGATTGATCAGATACTCGTCAGGAGGAAAGAAGGTCGCTACAGCAATACGCTTTATGACCCACCTACCCCTCCTATTTATAGATATGACAAACCCAAAGGGGGGGGGGGTCAGCCGTCCCAGCGAGTATCTAACGAGCTCGCGCGATGCGCGATGAAGATAAACCTGCGACATTATCAGGTGAACTAAAACTCGGCACATCAAGAAATAAAGCGCGCACACAGAAGCGAGAATAGTCGCACACAAACGAATTAATCAAATTAAAAATAGATGTCCGGAAGTACAAGTCGCGCGAGGCGAGTTACATTCAAAAAGCAAAGAAAAAACTATGGCGCCCTCGGCCGCTCAGGAGGGTGCGGATGTCGCCCAGCCCAGCCGATCTCGCGTGCACGCCGGTAATGCTCCGTCGCCAGCGCTGTCGCATCGTCGCCAAGCCGGAGCTGCTCCTCCATCCTCGCCAGACGTCCAGCAGACCCCATGCTCGCCCGGATGCCGGCCAGCTCGTCAAGCACCAGCTGCAGGCGGTGGTTGTTCAACTGCAGCTGGCGGTCATTCTCTTTTACCACGTGGAAGCGAGCTTCATAGTTCTCCAAGGTCGCCTGGAGCCCTTCGACCTTGGCCATCCTCGCCTCCAGAGCCGAGATGCGTCGGTGAGGATCGCAGATAGCGAGCTGGTCGAACTTGCTCTCCAGCTCCATGTGGGCGCGAATGGCGGCCTGACGATACTCGCTCCCGGACAGCCCGAGAGCGTCGATGAAAGCCGCCCCAGAGGTCGCCGGGCGATCTGACGAGGCAGGAAGATGGGTCATCAGGTCAGAAAAAGCAGAGCGGTAGTCAAAGTAGTAGGAGGCTCACCACGGCGAGGAGATCGGGATCGGCGCGGCGAAGGAGGTCGCCCGGAGGTATCTCGCCTCCCCGAAGAGCTACTCGGAAGATCGGCAGGCCTGCCCTGCCCGCGCCCTCCAGACCCTTGGCCGACGTAGTCAGGGTCTCCAACCCGCGGAGGAAAGTAGGGTGGCCGCGGCCTCTCCGGCTTCTTCACCAGCGGCGGAGCTTGAGATGAGCTCGCAGAGTGGTGCGGAGCCCTCGGCGCAGGAGGCGGAGGAGGTCGCGGATGGTCCTTCGGCAGGGCAGACAGAGGCGGCGGAGGGGGCAAGCCGGTGCTCGGCGTCTGGCCAGGAGTGGCGACCGCGGGCGGCGGCGGCGGCAACGGAGCGCTCACCGGGGGTATCTTCCCGCCGCTCGCAACAACACCAGTCGCCGTACTCGCCGGAGGAACCTCGCGCGCCGGCCCAGATGACTCGGCAGGAGTGGCTTTTGCCGGCCGCTCCTTACTCGCAGGCGGGGGGCCCTTCACCAATGCCGCCCCAGACGCTTTCCCCGAGCCGAGGCCTATCCTGACCGTGTAGGCGGTCTTGGACGGCCTGTCGGCCGCCAGGGCGAGTAAGGGCGCCGAGCTGAGGGGGACGACATCAAGTGTCGCGTCCGCGGCAATCGGAGAATCTGCATAAGAAAAGAAGTCAGCAAAGGAGCAGCGACAACCCAGCAGGGAAGAGTTCGAGGTAGCGACCTGTCACGGTGACGACCTCGGCCTGAGACGCCGCGGACTCCTTCACGGCCGCGAGCTCCTCGGTCACCCCCGGGTTCTCTAGCGGGCTTCCTCGGGTCGACCCAGGGAGGTCATCGAGCCCTAGGTCGTTCAACACCCTCTGGGTGCTGGACGACACTACGGGATTTTCAGTCGCCGCGGCGACCTGATGCGGCAGAGGAGGCGAGCTGACCACCGTAGTGGCGGGCTGCTTGACCTTTTTCGTCTTCTTCTTCTTCGACGGGGGCAAGGCAGTAGGGTCATCCTCGCGCGATCTTTTCGACCTGGCTATGCCGAGGAGGCCAGACAGGGCGGCGAGATTGTCCTTCAACAATTGCTCAGCGTCCGACATCTTCGGCGAGCTCCAGGGACCGTCTCAAAAACGAAGCCCCCCTATTTGTAGACTACTCTACCAGCAGACGACGATGCGAGCTGATCATATACCCGGCAGGGATGCTCGCCGAATAAGTGTTGGATGAATCTTTCCGGGCTCCTAAGTCGCCCAAAAAGAGCGGGGATTGTGTACAACCCATATTCGACGAGGGAGGGCCCTACCACCGCCAGGTCATCAAAAGTCAAAGTCAACAAGACAAGGTGGGGATCCAGACCAGCACCCCAGGCCGCGGAAGGTTCGGGCGAGTATGGCGAGCTCCCCAGGCCAACTCGCCAGGTGGCGACTATGACCAGATACTCGCCTCTTCCAGGCGAGCTCCCCAGGGAAGTCGCCAACTCGCCAGGGTGGGGGTATAAGTAAGACCCCCCCTTCTCTTTGGTTTTCCCTATAAATAGGACCCCAGGGGTACGAAGGAGGGGACAAGCAATTCTCGGCCTGAGCCCTCGCGAGTTCCAGCAACTGCCCTTGACTCGTTATTGCTCAAGCTCGCCTCCTTCGTACCTAGCTCGGCCAATCTGGTTGAGAAGGGGTTGCTTCTCCTAAGCAACTGGGTACGTGGTGGGACCTTCCTGCCGTAGCAACCTGGGGTCTTGTTTGCGCAATTCGTTCCTGTTTCCTGACCAGAGATCATCTTCCCGACTGGCCGACCAGTAACTTCAGGTTGCCTAGTCCGATTTCTGAGGTTGAGAAATTTCTCGGCTTCAACAGAACCGTTCTGGTGAGATTACCCGTTTGAGCGTGAACTCGGCTTTGACATTAGTCTTCTTCCAAGTCCTTACCTAATGAGCATTATCTACAGCAGCAGCTATAACCTCTTGTCTTGCATCTCTTCCAACTACCTCTCAAAAGTCTTCATAAAGCAAGTAGCTTTTCATATATAACTTCCACTTTTTGTAGTTGGTCTGGGTCAACAGTTCAATACCAAGTCTTCTTACATAACCTACTTCCATACTAGTCGACCTGGTTTACCTCTTCCAAAGAAACTTAGCAACTGCAACTAAAACCTTTGTGCTCTGATACCATGCAAATTTTATGAGGTCTGAGGAACACTACCTTCTAAGAGAGTAAACCACTAGTAATGAAGACAAAACAACAAGACTTATACGTATTAACACTTGACAACTCAGTCACAACGGTGAGACGTACAACCGCGAGACAAGATTTATCGTTGTATTGGATGAAGAACAGAAAACAAACCATGACAAACAAATAGCAATAGTGACCACCTAGCCACCTCTTTAACTACTTAGCCGCAGAGGTCGCACCACAAGACACTTATTGAAACTGTTGGAGGTCGCCAAGGAAGAAGATCACGAGCTCTGATCGCTTAACCACATTACTGCCGACGATAAGGTTACCGCGCCGCGCTAACCGCCTAGTTGTCAAAGTAATGTCTGCCACTTCACACTTAAACAACCACTGACTTAACCACCAATTCTAGCTGCCTAGTCTCCCAATGCTAGTCGCACGGTTTGCAAACGAGCCAAACAAATCTCTTCTCTTTGTCGCAAAAGCTTAACTGCAACATGCGCCTCCTGAACTGCTATTTTTATAGTTATGTACAAATGACACGGCATGAACCCCTATTTATTGGCGGAGAGGGGAGGAGTATTCCGGTATCAAAGCTACAGTAACGGTAGCTTTACTGCTTGCTGTTAACCCATGAGGTCTCACTTCACAATTTTCAACCGGGAATATGCATGGACAATTAGTTAGAGAAGATATCAAACAATTCATTATAGGTACGTAGGTTGTTTTGTTTTTGTAGTTGCTTAAGGGAGTGTGGAATAAGCTATACAAAAGCAAAATGTGCAAAACTCTTCAAAGGTTGCTTAAATTTAATTATGAATTTAAGAAATGTAAAAAATTGTTATTTTAAAAAAAAAAGCTTTTAAGGTTATCCAGGATCGAGCTTGAATTTAATTAAAACTCAAGCTCGAGCTCGGCTTACTTGCATGAGCTTGACACACTCAAGCTCGAGTTTGCTTTTGAGCTAGCTCGTCTAGCTCTCGAACCGGTTCAACATTTCGTGCCCCCCTAAATTGGTTATCAAAAATAATATAATTGTTGCGGTTCGCTCAATGCCCTCAGAAGACCGGTTCCGGATCGGTCCGTCTTAGTCCCGAGCGATCGAGTACGCACACAGTCAAAGTAGAAAATAGAGATTGCACACACCACTTTAGCGTGGAAAACCCCGGAAAGGGGAAAAAACCACGTGGTCGGGTCTGTGCCAGCCAAGATCCACTATTTGTCTCTGTTACAGTGCTCTTGTAAAGAGAATGCGAGGGCGACAGGCCACGACTCGTTACAAATACTGGGGGGTGAGAGAGCTCTCCTTGGGTGACAAGCCACCGCTTAGGAGTTCGTGCACTTTGACGTGCGTCTTTCTTGAGTGATTGCTCTTCTGGCTTGCGCTCTGCAGGATGTCTGCACTTTATCCCTTGGACTGAGGAGGGGGTCCTTCACTAGCACTTCGTTTCCTTCCTTCTCTGGGCGGCGCTCGCAGGAGAACCTGTCAAGTTAGTGAGAGAACGAGGAACGGAGGAGGAGAGTAGAGAGAGAAGCTCTGGGGAAAAGTAGGAATGAAGAGAGAGAAAGAGAAGGCGAGAATGAAGTCGGATCCTCTGAAATGAACTATCAGGGGTGCTTATATAGGGTTTCCGAGGTGGTTAGGGTGATTACGGTTGTTAATCGCAGAACGGAGGGCCGTGATCACTTGTGGCGATCGGAGGGCCGTGATGGCCTGTCATGATCGGGCGGTGGAGAAAAGGCCGGCCCACGACGGTGGTCGGAAGAGGCGCGCCGGCCGGCGGCCGCCCGAAGGAGGGGGCGGCCGGCCGCGAGGAGGCGGCCGGCAGAGGCCGCCCAACCGGAGGGGGTCGGCCGGCCGTGGCCGCCGGCCGCGAGGAGGCGGCCGGACACGGCCACCAGCCGCAAGGGGGCGGCCGGCCACGGCCGGACGGCCGCAAGGAGGCGGCCGACCACGGATGGCCGGCCGCGGCCGCTGGCCGCAAGGGGGCGGCCGACCAAGGACGGCCGGCTGTGGGCGCCGGCCGCAAGGAGTCGGCCGGTCGAGGCTGCCGACCGCAAAGGGGGCGGCCGACCCTGGGCGGCCGGCCGCGGCCGTTGGCCGCATGGGGGCGGCCGGCCGAGGCCGCCGGCCGCTAAAAGGGGGGCGGCCTCCCGTGGGAGGTCGGCCGCCGCCCGCCCGTAAAGACGGTGGCGACGACGGTTGCGATTTGGCGCGCGGTGGTTACGCGATCCGGTGTGCGGGAGTTACGATCCGGTGCGCGGGAGTTGCGATCCGGTGTGCGGGAGTTACGATCCGGTGCGCGGGAGTTATCATAATTATCTATAAATCAAGGGGTACCCATCATTTGCCCCCCAAAATTCCGTCATCTTGGAGCGAACGGCAAGCGCATAAATTTTCTTTTTTGCGACGGGGCTAGGCGGCGAAGGCCGGTCTGGGTGCTAACACCGAGATGGGCGGCGATGGCGACAGTGCTAAGGTATGAATCAGACCGAAGAAAAGGTCCGGGGACCGGACGAAGCGCGGGTTAGCCCCCCCCCCCTGCGCCCACGCACGTAGGCGATGCGTGTGGGCGCGGGGGACGCGCGGCGCCGAACCCGCGCGCGGGGAAGACCCCGGGCGCGGGTGCGCGCGGGGAAGACCCCGCGCGCGGGTGTGCACGGGGATGGTCCCGCGCGCGGGGCTGGTCCCGTGTGCGGGTGCGCGCGGGGCTGACCTCGTGCGCGGGTGCGCGCGGGGCCTGTCCAGCGCGCGGGTGCGCGCGGGGCTGGCCCCGCACGCGGGGCTGACCCCGTGCGCTGGTGAGCGCTGGGCTGCACCCGCGCGCGGGTGCGCGCGGGGCTGCACCCGCGTGCGGGGTGCGGCCGCTCCACTTGTGAGTGGTTCGGCGGCATGTGCGGGCTGATTTTGCGCGCGCTTTGTGTACGTGCATGGCTCGTATGCGTGAACGCAACGTGTGCTCGGACTCGCTTTTCTGACCTTACTTTTATGTTCTTTCAAGTTTCTAAGCGAGGTTTGTAGAGCCATCCTATGCGGCTGCGCTGGAGTCTCTCCCTCGAGCACGTGGATATTTGGAGGAGGCGCTTCAACCTGCCCCCCGATTTGGTGGTGCGGATCCCTAGTCCTCAAGAGCGGGTGCAAAACCCTCCACGCGGTTGGATGACCCTTTGTGAGTTGTCTCTTCGGAGCGGCTTTCGCCTTCCTGCTTGCGAGGAAGTGGCTGAGATTTTGAAGTTTTCGGCGTTCCTGCGTCGCAGTTTACCCCTCTTGGGATGACGCAGATCATGGTGTTGATCACATTCTTTCGCGAGCGTGGGTCGAGGTTTTCCTTGGATACTTTCAAGGATTGGTGTGAGGTGCGTGCCGACGGCGGGGGCCGCTTAGACGTCCTCAGCAACAAGCGGTGGCTGGAGTTTGAGACTCGGGCGGTTCGTCGCCACGGGAATACCTTGTTCGGATATGTCAGGAACCCAGGTGGATTGCCAGAGGTGTGAAACGCGCTTTCGGACCGTTGCCGGCGTTCTAGAGGACACGAGCAGGAGTTTACTCCCGCCCTTGGTTTTGCAAAGCCCCGAGAGCTGGGGAACATCTTGTACATCATCTGTACTTTCGTTGATGATAAGCGCTTGCTGCTATGCAGGCTGTTTATTAATTCGGGACGTGCTGCCGCCATCCCTCTCTCCCGTGACAGGAAGAGGAAGCTAGTGTTTGGAGGCCGTGGAGCTGAGGAGGCGGGTCCTTGCCTTTTGCCGCGACAGGATGTTCTTTCGGAGGGGGGCTGCCCCTTGCGGCTCTAGAGTTGGAGGCGAGCCAGATGACGTGGATCTTGAGGTCCTGGGGTCCTCTGCCCACAAGGCCTCCCCAACACGGGTTGCGGTGCGGCAGGTGGTGAAAGGAAAGAGGGTCTCCTCTTCTTTGGAGGCGATGAACCATGCAGTACGTGCGATCTCAACTTTTGAGTAGTGGCTTTTGAGGGAAGCTCTTCTGACTTGTCCCTTTTCTTTTGTAGATGGAGACTCAGGCGAACATTGCGCTTACGTGAAATGACCATTACGTGAGCCTGAAGGATGGCTACATGACCCTTCAGGGTGAGCTAGGGGAGGCGAAGAGTGCCCTTTCAAATCTGAAGGGGAGACGAGAGCACGATATTTCACGACTTAGGCAGATTGGGTCGGAGCTGCGGTGCGAACTAGAGGACGCCAAAGCTGCGCACAGGGTTGAGAAGAAGGCTGCGGAGGAGACTTTGCGCCTTCTAGATGAAGCTCAGGCAGAGCTGGAGCTATCCAGGGCGGAGGTGATGCGCCTTTCCTCCGCGGAGCGGGAGGTTGAGTTGAAGGCGGCTGGTCTGGCAGAGTACCGGGACTCTATGGATTACATGTGAGACCGGTGTCTGATCTCGGAGGAGGTCCGCGAGGAGGTGTGGACTCAGGAGGTGGAGCCACGGATGGAGGACTTGCGGGAAGTCGCTTTCTGCCAGGGGATGGCGAAGACCCTTCGGATGGTGTCCCGGAAGCGGGGATGCGACATTGTCGGCCTCGGTCTTGAGGATTTGTCAGAGGAGGAGGGCTCCGATACTAAGGCGGGCAAGGCGAGGCCGCTGAGTGACAGCTGCATCTCTTTGATGCTCTTTATTGATTGGTATACATGTACCTCTTTGTACTGGTGGGCTTGTCTCCGTAGATTTGTACCTTTATACTTCTTCGGTATGTTTGTTGAGTGGTTGTCACTACTTTTGTTTCTTACTATTGTGTCCAATTGTTGTCTTAGCCAAGCACCAATTGCAAGGGGCAGACCCTGAGCGGTGGAAGAGTATTTGCTCTAGATGGGGGTGAAGAGTTATGAGAGCTCCGACCTATTGTCGGCGGGAGGCCATGTTCGTTCGAACCCCTGTGAGTTGCGGTGAACCCGGTGGCATTGGAGGGGCGTGGCCCCGTAGACCCTGACGACGTCGCAACTTACTACGAGGCGAAGGGCGTCACCTTGTGCCAGGGTAGAGAAACTAAGACCATCGCGTTGCGGGCTGTGCATAACTGAGGGAGCTGGCTCCCGACGACATCGCGACCTGCTTCGTAGGAGAAGGGCGAGCCTTGCCACCATGAGAGCGAGGTCGAAGCCGCCGCACTACAGTCTGTGGGAGACTCGACGTTTGGTCCCTTTGGAGACACCGCAACCTGTTGCTAGGTCGAGGACATCACACTGTTTGCAGCGCACAACTGGGGGAGCTGGTCCCCGACGGTGTCGCAAACCGCTGGTCGGACGAAGGGTGCACCCCTGAACCGCTCCAAAGAGAGTGAAGCCATCGCGCCACATTGTGGTTGTGGTTGGTTAAGATGTGGATTTAGCGGGGACAGAACCTGATTTAGTTGCGATTGTAGCTTAGTTAGGAGCCAGTCGCGAGGAGGGAAGGCCCTGCGAGGGTGGGGCGTCAGTCTTCGGATGCAGGTGAAGAGTCATAATCCTCGGCCTATTGTCGGCAGGAGGACATGGTCGATTTGAACCCCCGCGATTAGCTGATGGACCCTGAGGTTGTAATTACACCAATCGTGGGGGCTTTCCCAGGATGGTGGGGTGTCCAGCTTCAGATGCAGGTGAAGAGTCATAATCCTCGGGCTCTTGTCGGCAGGAGGACATGGTCGATTCGAACCCCCGCGAGCAGTTGATGGACCCTAGTATTTGCGAGGCGTGGCCCCAAAGACCCGGACGACGTCGCAACCTACTACGTAGCGAAGGCCGGGTCCTTGCGCTGGTGGAGTGAGGTCGAGGCTATCGCGTTGTGGGCTGCGCACAATTGAGGGAGCTGGTCCCTTACGATGTTGCGACTCGCTCCTTAGGAGAAGAGTGAGCATTTCTGCCATAGGAGAAAGGTCGAGGCCACCGTGCTACAGTCTGCATGGGACTTGGTATTCGGTCCCCATACGACATAACAACCTGTTGCTAGGCCGAGGCTGTCGCGTTATGGGCCGCGGTCAACCGGGGGTGCTCATTACCGACGACGTCGCAATCCACTGGACGGGTGAAGGGAGAACCTTTGAACCGTGGCAGGGGGATCGAGACAATCATGCAACAGTTGCTCGCCGGACCCCAGGGGACGGATTTCAAATCGATCCTGCAAGTTTTAGAAGTTAGTGACGTCGTAATCACAGTATATAAATATAAAGAGATGAGTTGTTTTGTTTTTTTAGCCTAGTCGTGCCATTGCACGATGATGGACTCCGAACCGCCAAGCGGGTCGCATGTCGATGGATCCCGGACTGCCTTAAGGAACAGACGATCCTGGCCTCAGGAGGGTCTGAGGGATGATACGTCCTTCTGACGTGTTTGCTGCATGGCAAGAGTTAGTATGAAAGCGGAAAATGCAGTAAGCAGGATAGTTTGTGCACGAGGGTTTTCCTCACGATTTTATAGTTGTACTTAGGTAGTTTGATATAAAGAAACGTTTTTAGGAGGCACGTTTGCCTCGGTTCTGGCCCTTCTCAAGAGCAGCCTTTTAGATGCGGTAGATGCTGGTTCCTGAGACGACCTCCAACCATGCTTGGTGCAGATAGCATGAGCGCGCCACGTCCTTGTTGCCCCTGACGACCTGAACTCCTACAGGCGTGACAAACTTCATTGCAAGGTGCGGAATTGACGGAACTGCCTGAAAAGCTGTCTTGAGGGGGCGACCAAAAATCGCGTTGTAGGGCGATTCTGTATCGACCGCCACAAATTGTACGTCGTGGGTAACCTGGCTTGGAAATTCTCCTAGTGTCACTGGAAGGGTGAGGGTGCCTGCTACGGACACGGGTGCCTCGTTGAAGCCGTAGATGGGGCCTGATGCTGGACGAAGATTCTGCCTTTGGATTCCCATACTGGTTAACACAGTCATGAATATAACATTTACTGAGCTGCCGTTATCCACCAGAATTCGCTTGATGCGGAAGCTTGGGTTGCCAATTTCTGCTGTAATAACTAGCGGGTCCTGATGCGGTGTGAGGAGGCCCTAGAGTCCTCTTTGCCGAAGCTAATGGTAGGAATGATTCCAGCCGCCTTGCCATCGTGGGGAATGGCGATGAAGTTGACCGCGGGAAAGGGAAAGTCGGAGATGACTTCCACAATCCCGACGACAAGCCTGCCCCCCTGCACTTCTTGGCGCGCAGGTGGTAGTTCCCTCCGTGCAAGCGCGCCTCCGCGCTGCTCTTGCACATATCCTTACAGAAAATGCTCGAGTATTCCCTACCGAACAAGACGCTCTATCTCTTCTTTCAATTTCACACACTCTTCAGTAGTGTGCCCAGTTCCTTAATGGAAGTCGCAGTACTTTGATGGATCAGCCCTTGGATTGGGCGGGAGCGCCCTTGGCCTCTAGAGCACCGGATCGTCCTGAATGGCATATAGGATGTTAGCGCGAGTGGTGTTTGTTGGTACCCTAGTTTGGATTTGAGTTTAGTCTGCTCTTTTAGTTTTTTGACCCAAGATTTATCTATGGTCAAAGGTTAGCTAATAGGTTAGATTCCCTTAGTTGTAGAATTGCTTATCCAGATGAAAGATTTGGTTAAGTCATTTTTGGTTCGACTATAGTCGAACGCCGCTCGACCATCGTCTATCGACCGTTCGACGATCGTCTATCAGTTGGTCGACTATCGTCTGTTAGCAGATCGTCTATCTCTGAGTTAGTTCAACTCTTGTTAGCTCGACGTTCTGTGGAATCTGCCTCATCGATCGTCGAACCCCGCTCGACTTCTTTTGTCCAGACAGATCTCTTGATAGTTCAACTATCTGCTTGGATAGTTCAACTATCTGATAGTTCGACTATCTGTTTGATAGGTCGACTATCTGCTGTGTTTGATAGCTCGATTATTTGTTTGATAGGTCGACTATCTGCTCTTCTTGATAGTTCGACTATCTGCTTGGATAGTTCAACTATCTGATAGTTCGACTATCTGATTGATAGGTCGACTATCTGTTTTGCTTGATAGCTCGACTATCTATCTTGATAGGTCGACTATCTGATAGCTCGACTATCTGTTCTGATAGGTCGACTATCTGCTGTGGTAGTTCGACTATCTTATTTGATAGTTCGACTATCTGTGTCGTTCGACTATCTGTTCTGATAGGTCAACGATCTCTGTGCTTCGGTCGACGATCTCCGAGGGTCGTTCGACGTCTTTTTGTCTGTCTTTAGTAAAGTTATATTTTTATTTCTTATCTGCTTGGCATATTTTATTAAAGTATATTTCATTGATGTTATGCTATTATTTACAGTCAATCTTTGCTCCATTCTTTATGCATAAGCCAATCATTATCTGACAAAGTGGTTTGTCTTATTAGTTGAAATATCTTTTTGCTTTATCTACCAGGCTGTCCTTTATAGTCGTTAGACTCAGAAAGTCTTCTCTGGCCGTAAAGAGCTCTTTCTGATGTGACTTTTTCTAGCACTCTTTTACCAGATTGATTTACAGCTTCTTAAAAAGCTTTATCTTTTTATAGGATATCTGTCTGCATGATATATTTTGCTTTGTGCTATTTGCAGTCCAGTTTGCAGATTCCAGAAGAAGATAAAGTTCAAATTCAGATTAGAGCCGTTGCAAAGGCTCATATATAAAGAGCTTCTTTTTTGAAAGAAGATATACACAGACATACAGATACAGAGATACAATATACAAGAAGTTTTACTCTCAGCAGCATAGAGATCCACAGCTCTCAGAAATTCACATTCAACTGAGAAGATCAAATTTCTTCAGCATTCTTCTTCATCCTGAGTTCATCCTGCTCACAGGAAGACATTCACTCAGAGGCTTTTAGAAGAAGAAGAAGAAGAAGAAAGGAAGCTGATTGAAGAAGAACACCTTTTCCAAATCAAGAGTCTTCTTCAAGCTTCTCCTTCAGAACTCCAAGACAGTTCTTTATCTTAGTTCAGAAGAGCTCCTGACCCTGAAGCAAGACTCCTTCCTGAATATTCTCTAAGCCAGGGAGAGCCTTGATTCTTTAGAGCTTTCCAGCTCTGTGCAATCCACTAGCTTCACTAATCTGTTTTAACAATAGAGAAGAAACTTTAACTCTCTCAACCTCCTGTATAAAGGGTTATTACTCCCTTCAAAAGTGAACCTTGGTGGCAGGGCACCTGATCAAAAACCTGTGTTGGATTTTGAGCTCCTGATCAAAAGCTCAAAGGGTCTACTTGATCTACCTGAAGCAGATCAGTTGGTGGCAGGGCACTTGAACAAAAACCTGTAGTGGATTCCTACCAGGGTGGTAGAAGAGTGGACGTACCTATTTAGAGGGAACCACTATAAAATTTCTTGTGTCGTATGTGCTGCTTATTTAATTCATTGCACTGTGGCTGTGAGTAGAAATAACTAGGATTGCTAGTTGCTGTGTTAGGACCAAAGCTTAACTGTAATTATAGTTAGCTTTCTCCAGTGCACTTCACTTTGTGTTAGGCTCTAGGGTTATCAATATCTATAAACTCATTCCCCAAATTAACTCTAAGGGAGTTGAGTAGGGTGTCATAATTTTTGAATACTCTATTCACCCCCCCTATAGAGTTGTATCTATCCTCACCTTCAGTGTTGAGAGGGGTGTAAGTCCGGGGAGGCCCGTAATCTTGGCCTCTCCAGGGCTCCTGATTGCGATGCTCGATGCGACGGTTCTTATTGCGCCTCTCTGCTCGTCTTCTAGAGGGCTGCTCTTGCTGCTTTTGCCTCTTTTGGCCTCCTTCAAACTGTCGATAGTGGGCCTCAATGAACTCGTCCGCGGCTATCTGAGCTTCCACTCGGTGTACCAGATCTGCATAACTGGGGACAGTATCCCGCATTAGAGCGGAGTAGAATCCACCTGGGCGGAGTCCCCCGAGGAAGACCCCTCGAAGGAGTTCTGGGTTTACCCCAGGGATCTGTCTAGCTTCCGCAGTAAATCGGCGGAAATACTCTTTTAAAGTCTCGGTTTCACTCTGTCGGATGCCGGAGAGGTGGGATGGATCCTTTGCGATTGGCCACGAACTGATCAAGGAATTGCTGGCTCAGTTGGGGAAAGTTTCTGATAGACCCCTCTCAGAGGGAATGGAACCAAGTGCAGGCCTGCCCCTTGAGGGTGGTAGGGAAGACCTGACAAAGCAGTTGATCGGGAGCGTTGCAGAGGTGGAGGATCGTGTAGAAGTGGTTGATGCGTTCCCAAGGATCGTCCACTCCGTCGTACGTCTCAACGTGGGGGATCTTGAATCCTTGAGGGACGGGATAGGCCAGTACTTCAGGAGCCAAGGGTGATGCCCCCCGAGCGGGGCGCCGCGTCGCCATCGCTCGCCGGCCGACAAGTCTAAACTCTTCTTCGAACATTTCGCAAAATGCTTCCCGAGTCATTACTGCACCTGGCTCAGCTGGGACCGGCTGCTGCTGATTGCTGAGGAGAGGGGAGATTCCCGCAGCCCTGATGTGGCGAACGGGATGCTCGACGTTGTCGTGCCTTGACGACTCGGATTCTTCTTCTACGGCCCTCTGGCCTTCTGCTGGTGGTACTGGTAGACTTTCCTGAGTTGGGACCCCTGCGGGCACATGGGGGCCTGCGAGTTGTCTCAAGAGGGCGAGTATCTCGACCCGGATGTATGGCGGGGGAGACGCGTTCTCGGGCGGCACTGCCCCAGGCGCTGCGACGTCCTCTTATGGTGGAGCATTCGCTAGAGACTGCGACGCAGTTTGATCCTTCTGCTCACGCCGGATCGACCCCCTAGGCGTTCAAGTGCTTTTTCCAGCCATTCTGTCTCGCTCTGACAAACTTCTGAGTCTTCTCTCGCTTGCTGGCTATGCTTCCCATAGACGGCGCCAAACTGTTGTGGTTCGCTCAATGCCCTCGGTAGACCGGTTCCGGATCGGTACGTCTTAGCCCCGGGCGATCCAGTACGCACACAGTCAAGTACAAAAATAGAGATTGTACACACACCACTTTAGCGTGGAAAACCCCAGAAAGGGGAAAAACCACGTGGTCGGGTCTGTGCCAGCCAAGATCCACTATTTGCCTCTGTTACAGTGCTCTTGTAAAGAGAATGCGAGGGCGACAGACCGCGCCTCATTACTAATACTGGGGGGTTGAGAGAGCTCTCCTTGGGTGACATGCCACCGCTTAGGAGTTCGTGCACTTTGACGTGTGTCTTTCTTGAGTGCTTGCTCTTCTAGCTTGCGCTCTGCAGGATGTCTGCACTTTATCCCTCAGACTGAGGAGGGTTGCATTCACTGGCACTTCGTTTCCTTCCTTCTCTGGGCGGCGCTCGCAGGAGAATCTGCCAAGTTAGTGAGAGAAAGAGGAACGAAGGAGGAGAGTAGAGAGAGAAGCTCTGGAGAAAAGTAGGAATGAAGAGAGAGAAAGAGAAGGAGAGAATGAAGTTGGATCCTCTGAAATGAACTATCAGGGGTGCTTATATAGGGTTTCCGAGGTGGTTAGGTGGTTACGGTGGTTAATCGCAGATCGGAGGGTCGTGATCACTTGTGGCGATCGGAGGACCATGATGGCCCGTCATGATCGGACGATGGAGAGAAGGCCGGCCCGCGACGGTGGTCGGAGGAGGCGCGTCGGCCGGCGGCCGCCCGAGGGAGAGGGCGGCCGGCCGCGAGGAGGCTACCGGTCCTGGGAGGCCGGCCAAGGCCGCCCGACTGGAGGGGGTCGGACGGCCGTGGCCGCCGGCCGCGAGGAGGCGGCCGGCCACGGCCGCCGGCCGCGAGGAGGCGGCCGGCCACGGCCGCCGGCCGCAAGGGGGGCCGTCCACGGACGGTCAGCCGCGGTCGCCGGCCGCAAGGGGGCGGCCGGCCACGGTTGGCCGGCCGCGGCTGCCGGTCGCAAGGGTGCGGCCGGCCACAGACGGCCGTCCGCGGCCGCCGGTCGCAAGGGGGCGGCCGGCCGAGGCTGCCGGCCGCAAAGGGGGCGGCCTACCGCGGCCGCCGGCCGCATGGAGGCGGCCGGCCCCGGGCGGCCAACCGAGGCCGCCGGCCGCTAAAAGGGGGGCGACCGGCCATGGGAGGCCGGCCGCCGGCCGACCGTAAAGACGGCGGCGACGGCGGTTGCGATTTGGCGCGCGGTGGTTACGCGATCCGGTGTGCGGGAGTTACGATCCGGTGCGCGGGAGTTATGATCCGGTGCGCGGGAGTTGCGATCCGGTGTGCGGGAGTTACGATCCGATGCGCGGGAGTTATCATAATTATCTATAAATCAAGGGGTACTCATCAATAATTAGAAAGAAAGAGTTGACATAACACATTTGTCAATTGATTACATCACATTACTTATTGATAGGTACCCAATTATCCCTCATAATGGAAGCCTCTCAAAACTCTTGCGGACCGTCGCCCCAAAACCGCCACACGGCGGATGGGACAGCGTCCGTCGCCCATCGCCCATCGCACCGAGGTGGTCCGTCGCCCGGCCCGTCGCCCACCGCACCGAGGTGGTCCGTCACCCGTCGCCCACAACACCGAGGTGGTGCGGTGCCGGCCGCACCTCTTGGGTGCGACCAAGGCCGCAACTCCCCCACTCCCTAATTGGGCAGTTCCCCCACTCCCAAATTAGGATTACCAAATTGGCGAGTGCCCCCACTCCCCAATTGGGAAGTTATGCAACTCCCCAACGTAACTCCTTAATTGGGGAGTTAGGCCCATTGGGCACTCCCAAATTTGGGCCTCTGAAGGGTTCCAAACCCTCCTTTCCAATGGGGAGTGCTCTCTCCGGGCCACGTGGGTGGTGCTGCGCGGCCGAAGCCGTATGACCGTGTTAGCCTCGCGGTCTTCTCACGACCTCCTCCCCGCGGCCGTTCGAGGAACTCGCTTCTGAGCGGTAGCATCCTCCTGCTCCGCGAAAGCACCGAGTCACTCTCTTGCTTGCATAATCACTTTCCGCCTCTTGCCCCCACTATGCCCATCACATATTAATCACCATGATTGGCGTTCTTCCGCGCTAATTGCACACTCTGAAGGCCTCCGCGCTCAATGAGCACTTAGAACGCCTCCATGCTCATTGTGCGCTCGAAACACCTCCACGCTCCCGATGCCTCCGTTTTCACGGAGCGCTCCCGATGTCTTTGCGCTCAGAACACCTCCGCACTAACGGCGCACACGACAATTAACCTTCTTAATTTATGAGATTGCAAGTAGTGTTTGTCACCATCAGCGCCGCCAACGAGACTTCCTGAAGCTGTCCGAAACTGCTCTGGGGAAAATGGTCATGTCCAAAAAAATGGTGATCCGTATAATCCAGATCAACGACCGTGATTCGCCCCTCATGTGGTTATGGTGGTTACAACGACAACGTTATTGGGCAACCCCTGGCCAAAGTAATAAAAGGAGTTCAGAGCCCACATTTAAAGGGACTTGCTCTTCAGCGCCCGGGATAGCTCTGATGGGGATTAACCCATTTTTAAACCATTTGGGGTGCGCATAGCCGTTCCAAATGAGGTGATCATGAGGTTGACTAGACAACGCACTCCCCATGATCCCCATCATGATAGGAGGAGAGTGAGAGGGCCCACTTCCCCTTTTATCTCTCCACTAACTCTTCTCCCATCACAAAAGGAGGGAACCACCGCTGCCGGCCGCCGTCGGCCTCCGGCCGCCGCCGTTCGCCTCCCGTCGACCACCACCGGCTGGTGGCACGCCGCTCATGCCTCCACCGTCCGATTGTGATGGGGCCTCCGTAGCCGTCCGATCTGTGGGTAACCACCCACTAACCCACCACTTTAGTGGTGGGGCCCGCCATGATCCTCCCCCGGAGCCTATAAAAGGACCTCAGAGGCTCTTCATTTCTCACCTTTTTTTCTCCGCAGCTTATTCTTCCTTGCGCCAGAGCTCTGCCCATTTACTTCCGTAGAGAATTCTCCAGCCACCGCGAAGCTCCGCCGAGATGAAAACGACTAAGTCCCCAAACATGAAGAAGAAGAAGGCTTACAAGACATCCTTGCGTGGAATGCTGCGCCAGCTTCCAAGCTCCGAAGACCCACGAGATTCCACCGTTCAAGCCCTCTCCACGGCGCAGTCTGTTACCCGTTGGAAGAGCAAGTCTCTCTCTCACCTCCACTTTTGTAACAAGGAGCGGCCTGTCGCCCTTGATTCTCCTAAAATTTTGTAACCACCAACAACTTTGTGGATTTTGACTGGCACAGAACCGGTCACGTGGTTTTTCACCCGGCTAAAGGGTTTTCCACGTTAAAACTCCTGGTGTACATTTCCCTTTTTTCAACTGACTGTGTGCGCGCTCGACCGCTCCGCGAGCTAAGACGGTCCAAGTTTGTCCGGATTGACCGAAGCGCCGATTTTGGCCGCAACAGTTTGGCGCCGTCTATGGGAAACATTCCCAACATCCTTCGCAGAACAAGTTCATCATCCCTACCACCGCGATGGCAAAGAGAAGTGCCCGCACTGCCGAAGGATCCGCACTTGGCGGACACACTGAACCAACACGATCTCACTCTCTTGTAGACGTGCCACTGACCGTTGAAGCAGCTTTCGCCCCCGTCCCGCCTTGGAAGGGCGTGTCCGCCAAATGGAAGAGTAGCAGACAGAGATGCTCGCACTACTTCGGAACCTGGGAGCACCTCCAACTCCACCAAGGTCACCTCCGCCAGCTAACAATCCTCCACCACTTAATCCATCAAGGAACCAGGAAGCCCCTGCGGGGAAGAACTTGAAGACTACTCTGATGCCGTCAATTCGACTCATCCCCTCTAAGGGGAGCAAGGGCGGATCACCCCCGCCACAATCTAGTTAACGATGCTCGCATCCACCCTCTCCTTACTCGCAAAAAAATCAGGGAAGTCATTGCTGAAGAATACCGCCAAGCCGCTAGGAGAGATTTTCACCCTCATCGGCCGCTTTGTCAAGGCTCCCCCTTGACCCCACAAATCGTCGACCATCCGATCCCGCAAGGATTCAAACTCCCAAGCATCGAAACATTTGATGGAACCGATGATCCGCTCGAGTCAATCATTTTACCACTATCATGAGGATTTTCAACGCCTCTGATCCGCTGATATGTCAAGTATTCCCAACCACCCTCAAAGGGCAAGCTCGAACGTGGTTTCACTCTTTAAGAGCAGACACAATTACCAGCTTCGCCGAACTGACCAGACAGTTCTCCGACCAATTCATCGCCAATCGAAGGATCGTTCCCGATCCATCACATCTCTCTGAAATCCGTCAAAATGAAGGGGAGACCCTCAAAGATTTCTTCCGATGATTTACTGCAGAAGCCCGTCAGATCCCAGGAGTCGACCCCGAGCTCCTACGGGGAGTGTTCCTGGGAGGTCTCCGTCCTAGCGGTTTCTACTCAGCACTTATGAGAGAAACCGTCCCCAGCTATCCAGATCTTGTACACAGGGTCGAGGCCTAGATAGCAGCTGACGAAGCAATTGAAGCGCACCGACAGCAGTTTGGAGGAGGACAGAAAAGGAAGAAAGAGGAGGAACCAACTCTAACAAGACAAGAAGAACGACACCAGAGTGAGCGTCACCGCAATAGCCGTCAATGAGACCTTCCAAGGAATGGGGGGCAACATCCATTTCAGGAATACACCCCTCTGAATACCACCCGCACAAATGTGATATACGCCATTCAGAATGATCCGACCTTCCAACGACCAAGAGCATCGCGGCCAAACCCCAAGGCAGACTAGACAAGATACTGTGAGTTCCACCGCGCAACGGGTCACAACACTGAAGAGTGCGCCGGTCTCAAAGATGAAATTGAACGTCTTGTTCGCCAGGGGCTCCTCGGGAGATTTTTGAAAAGACAGGAACAAATCCCAGCACAAGGGAACGAGGGAGGAAGGCAGATGGTAGGCAACATAGAGACCATCGTCGGATCCCCATCAATGAATACCTAGGACGGACGCTCTCCCCGACGCAGGACGACCCTCTACAGCACACCTGCAGCCCGGAATTTGCGTCGCATCCATCCCTCCGCATTTTTATCTTTTATTAATGGTGTTCATCGTCTGCTTTTTCCATCATCTTGTTTTGCCACTTTAGAACAGTAAAAGTCATGAGCTAAGGCTCGCGCGAACCAAGTTTATTTCCAAATACAATATCATATTTGTTTTAAGGTAAAACTTTGCTTACAAACCGAACAAGCAGGTCCTTCAGCAACTTTGCCCCTCAAACGTCATGTCATCGTCAGGACCTGTCCCCCTTACGATCGTACCTGGATTGAGCACCTACGTTCTCCGACGGTCGGATTGAGTACTTACACTCTCTGACGCCATCGCCAGGGCCTTCCCCCTCGCGATCGCACCCGGATTGAGCACATATGTTCTCCGGTACCCGGATTGAGCACCTACGTTCTCCGATGGTCGGAGTGAGTACTTACACTCTCCGACGCCATCGTCAGGGCCTGCCCCCCTCGCGATCGCACCCGGATTGAGCACATACGTTCTCTGGTGACCGGATTGAGCACATACGTTCTCCGATGGTCGGATGGAGTACTTACACTCTCTGACGCCATCGCCAGGGCTTTCCCCCTCGCGATCGCACCCGGATTGAGCACATACGTTCTCCGTTGCCCGGATTGAGCACCTACGCTCTACGACGGTCGGATTGAGTACTTACACTCTCCGATGACACCGTGGGGGCCTGCCCCCCTCACGAAGAAGCCGCGAGCATCCCTCGCGCAAGCTAAGCCGCGAGCATCCCTCGCGCAAGCTAAGCCGCGAGCATCCCTCGCGCAACCTAAGCCGCGAGCATCCCTCGCGCAACCTAAGCCGCGGGCAATCCTCGCGAAATCTAAACCGCGAGCAGCCCTCGCGCATTCTAAGTCGCGGGCAACCCTCGCGCGATCTAAACCGCGAGCAGCCCTCGCGCAATCTAAGCCGTGAGCAACCCTCGCGAAGTCCAAGTCACGCGCAACCCTCTCGCAATCTAAGCCGCGAGCAACCCTCGCGCAACCTAAGCCACGAGCAACCCTCGCGCAAGCTAAGCCGCGAGCAACCCGCTCGAAAGTCAAGCCGCGGTCGCAAACCGTGCAAATTAAGCCGCGAGCCAGCCTCGTGCAAGCACGGCGGCAAGCCAGCAAAGCCGCAAGCATCCCTCGCGCAAACTAAGCCGCGAGGATCCCTCGCAAAAACTAAGCCGCGAGCATCCCTCGCGCAACCTAAGCCGCGGGCAACCCTCGTGCAATCTAAACCGCGAGCAGCCCTCGCGCATTCTAAGTCGCGGGCAACCCTCGCGCGTCTAAACCGCGAGCAGCCCTCACGCAATCTAAGCTGCGAGCAACCCTCGCGCAATCTAAGCCGCGAGCAACCTTCGCGCAGTCTAAGTCACGCGCAACCCTCGCGCAACCTAAGCCGCGAGCAACCCTCGCGCAAGCTAAGCCGCGGGCAACCCTCCCGCAAGCTAAGCCGCGAGCAACCCTCGCGAAAGTCAAGCCGTGGTCGCAAACCGTGCAAATCAAGCCGCGAGCCAGCCTCGTGCAAGCACGGCGGCAAGCCAGCAGAGCCGCGAGCCAACCTCGTTCAAACTAAGTCGCGGTCACAAACCGCGCAAGGCAAAGTCACAAGCAAGTCTTGTGCGAGCCAAAGTCACGAGCCAAACTCGTGCGAACAAAAGTCACGAACCAAGCTCGTGCGAGCAAAAGTCACGAGCCAAGCTCGTGCGAGCAATAATCGCGAGTCAGTCTCGCACAAAACGACGCTGCACGTCAAACTTACGTAAAACAACATCAATCTCGCCAACTGAGGTATCATTCAGCCTCGATAAAAATTGAGGCGCCCTGTTTGCACCCATGCGCCTTGCCGCAGCAAGTTTCCTCTTTCGACCTTGTACAAGAAGTACTCGGTAATACACTCGGGGGGCAACAGAAACTTCACATCTCAGTAATCTCTTCCCTTGGGTGCTTAGTCCGTCATGCATGTTACACCTCGCGCACACCGCACCCACCACGCATACAAACTGCGCGTGCGCAGCGTGCAAACTGCGCCCTAACGGCGCGAAAGCTGCGCCCGCACGACGCGCAACCTGCGCCCGCACGACGCGCAACCTGCGGCCGCAAACTAGGCGCTTGCAGCGCGCGGGGTGCAGCGCGCTAACTGCGCGCGCATAGCACGCTAATTGCGCGCCCAGCGCGCTAAAATGCGTGTGCACTGCGCACAACAGCGCACGCACGCACAGCGCGAAATAGCGCGCGCAACAGTGCGCGCTGCAATTAATTGCAGCGCGTAAAGCGTGCGCAACAGTGCGCCCTGCAATTAATTGCAGCGCAACAGTGCGCGCACTGCGCGCGCTGCACCAACATCCTTCAGCGCCAAACTCCGCGCTCCGAGTTTACGGTTTACGCTGATCTGAATTGGATGGTCATCAAAACCAGTGCAAACTGAATTAAACCATTCAGTTTAATTCACTGAATTAAACCATTCGGCGACAGCGATCATGATTCCCTTAAAATGAAATTATGATTAAGGCTCTTGTTTGGAGGGACTTATTTTCACCGGTAGGTCCGGTTCGTGCGGTCGTAACCGCTTGATCGGTGAAAATAAGTCGTCCCAAGCGGAGCCTAAACCACAAAACATCTCCCAACAGAATGAACACCGAATGATGAATTAAAATAAAATGGAATCATGATTGCAGCGTGCAGTGCGCGCACTGCGCGCGCAACAGTGCGCGCGCAATCGTGCGCGCGCAACAGTGCGCGCGCGCACTGCGTGCGCCCACTGCACGCGCAACAGTGCGCGCACTGCGCACGCTGCAATTAATTGCAGCGCGTAGTGTGCGCGCACTTCGCGCGCAACAGTGCGCGCGCACTGCAATTAATTACAGCACACAGTGTGCGCAGTCTGTGCACTACTGCCCGCTACCGTTTTTCGCGCACAGCTCGCGCGCACCCACACGACTTGGTCCGCGCACCTCGCATGCCCGCGCGTTGGCTGCCGTCACGCCGTCCGATCATGGACGCGTCGTCCCCCCTTCTCCCGCAGAATTTTTTTAATATGCAGCTATATGGGCTCGTCGGGTGTCGCTCGCGGACGTTTCTAGCATGTCACTGGACGTCGTCATAAGTCAAAAGGAATGAGGAAAAATCTTTGTTCTGTCGCTTGTGCCAATCTCCGACAACCAAGAATTTGGGGGGCAATTGATGGAGATTAACCCATTTTTAAACCATTCGGGGTGCGCATAGCCGTTCCAAATGAGGTGATCATGAGGTTGACTAGTCAACGCACTCCCCATGATCCTCATCATGATAGGAGGAGAGTGGGAGGGCCCACTTCCCCTTTTATCTCTCCACTAACTCTTCTCCCACGCGGATTCCACCGTTCAAGCCCTCTTCACGGCGCAGCCTGTTGCCCGTGGGAAGAGCAAGTCTCCCTCTCACCTCCACTTTTGTAACAAGGAGCGGCCTGTCGCCCTTGATTCTCCTAACATTTTGTAACCTCCAACAACTTAGTGTATTTTGACTGGCACTGAACCGGTCACGTGATTTTTCACCCGGTTGAAGAGTTTTCCATGTTAAAACTCCTGGTGTACATTTTCCTTTTTTCAACTGACTGTGTACGCGCTCGACCGCTCCGCGAGTTAAGGCGGTCCAAGTTAATCCGGATCGACCGGAGCGCCGAGTTTGGCCGCAATAAGCTCCTTTGAATAAATTCTTTATAGATATCCTACGATGCTTGAGTAACTCTTTCAGAACTTGAACATCCTCATTGCCTTCAAAGATTCCCTTCAAAGACGATGTGCAGATCTCCCTTTCTTCAAGAGTCAACTATACGTCTCACTTCTCCTCCTCCAAACAATTAGCTTTTCAAGATGTGGCATGTCACCCTTAGACTCTATTTTTCTACTTCTACTATTGTAACGAGGGCTGACCGTCTTCGAGTTCTCTACTTCTACTTGTAACACAATAAGACATAGTGGAATTTGGTTGACACTGATCCAACCATGTGTTTTTTTTCCTTTCCGGATTTTTTTCACACTAAAATCTTCTTGTAACAGATGGGTTCCACCATCATTTATAGAAAAAAGCCCCCCATGATCTCCTCTCAAAGTGGGATCATGGGGTGACCACTCCCCCATGAATTCTCATGATGAGGAAATCATGGGGGAGTGGGGCCCGCTCCCTCTCCCATGGAGGAGAACCGCCGCCGCCGGCCGGCCTGACCACCGCCGGTGGCTGGACCCCCTTCTTCCTTGCTGCGGCCGAACCGCCGCAGCAGGCCGCGGCTCAGCCGCAGCCGGCCGCTTAGCTGCCAGCGGCTTGGCCATGACAGGCCGCCGACCACACCACAGCAGGCCGCAGCCACGCCGCGGGCTTTGCCGCGACCAGCCCCGGCCAGGGTGGCCGGCGGGAAGGCCGTCGGGCTGGTCGTAGCTGTCCACGGCCGGCCTAGCCGCCGGCCTGGCCGCAGCAGCCCGGGCCGGCCTAGCTGCCGGCCACCAGGTCGGCCGCCCCCGCCGCCGGTCGCCTGACCGGCCACCTTCGCCGTCGTGGCGGCCCGTCACCATGGACGACCTCTCCACCGTCTGATCGGGAGGAGACTCTCCTCGCCGTCCGATCAGGAGGGTAACCACCCACTAACCCACTATATTAGTGGTGGGGCTCGCCATGATCCTCCTCCGGAGGCTATACAAGGAGCCCCAGGGCCTCCTCATTCTTCACTTTTCTCTGCTCCCGGTCATCTTCTTCCTCAGGTGATAGCTCTGCCGGCCTCCTTCCCCAAGTCAGCCTCCAGCCACCGCGAGTTACCAGCGACCACCAGCGCACCACCAGCACGCCGCCAGCAGGAAAGCGCCTAAGTCTCGGAGCGAGCCGAAGGAAGCAGACGACCCCTGCAAGCAAACGCGCGCCACCCCAAGCGTCAGGGCCATCCTTCGCACTTCAACATCCAAGTAACTCCAGTGGCGCAGCCTGTTGCCCGTGGGGAGTCACAGTCTCTCTCTCTCCCGCCAAGCTGTAACGGGAGCAGCCTGTCGCCCCGATTCTCCAACACATTGTAATCAGCAGAAGCTAATGGAATTTGATCGGCACAGACCCGATCACGTGGTTTTTTACCCATTTAAGGAGTTTTTCCACGTCATCACACCATGTCTCAACTTCTCATTTTCATTGACTGTGTGCGCGCTCGACCGCTCTGTGAGCTAAGACGGTCCAAGGAACAACCGGTCCGACCGGGGCATCGAGTTAGTCCGCAACAATTTGGCTCCGTCTGTGGGAAGCCGATTTCCTTAACATCCGTTGAAATACAAGATCACTAGCATCGCCCCTACCAAGTTCAAGCCTTAATGACAAAGAGAAGCACCCGTACCGCTGAAGGCTCCGCCCTTGGCGGGCATCCTAAGCCTGCACGTTCACACTCTCTGATGGACGTGTCATTGACCGCTGAGGCCACATTTTCTCTTGTCACTGCCTTTGAGGGACGCGTCCGCCAGATGGAAGAGCAGCAAACTGAAATGCTCACCCTACTGCGCAACCTTAGAGCGCCTCCAACTCCCCAGTTGCAACCAGTTCGAGCAGATCCTCTGCCACAGCCATACCAAGGCGGAACCCAAGAGGTTCCTCCAAGACATGAAATATCCGAAGAATATTCTGAAGCTGCAAGTTCCGCTCACCCGGACCAGAGAAGAATGAGGGCAGACCATCACCATCATAATCCCGTCAATGAAGCTCGTCTACCTCCGCTTAAAAGGTTTACTCGGGAGGAAATTCGAGAAGTCATCGCTGAAGAATATCGTTAGGCTGGTGCAAGAGAAATTCGTACCCGCCGACCATTCTGTCAAGGCTCTCCTCTCACGCCCTAGATCCTTGACCATCCAATCCCGAACGGATTTAAGCTCCCGAACATTGAAACGTTCGACGGGACCGATAATCCGCTGGAACATATCAACCATTTTACCACCATTATGAGAATTTACAATGCTCTAGATCAGCTGCTCTGCCAAGTGTTTCCAGCCACTCTTAAAGGACAAGCCCGAACATGGTTCCATTCGCTGAGGACCAGTACCATCGCCAATTTCACAGAGCTGAGAAGACCATTTGTCGACCAGTTCATAGCCAATCGCAGGATCGTTCACGACCCCTCCCATTTATCAGGGATTCGCCAGAACGAGGGGGAGACTCTAAAAGACTTTTTCCGATGTTTTACCGCTGAAGCCCGTCAGATTCCAGGAGTCGACCCCGAGTTATTGTTAGGGGTGTTCCTTGGAGGCCTCCGCCCAAGAGGTTTCTACACAGCGCTAATGCGAGAAACTGTTCCCAGTTACCCTAACCTTGTGCATCGGGTTGAGGCCCAGATCGCCGCAGATGAATCCATTGAAGCCCATCGCCAGCAATTTGATGGCGCCCAGAAATGTAAGAGAGAAAGGGAGCCAACTCCTCAGCGTCAAGAAGGGAGATTCCGCGACGATCGCCGCAATGGACAACGTCGGCGAGATCCTCAAAGAGATCAGCCACCGAGAGATTTTACCCCTCTCAACACTACCCGCACTAATATACTATATGCTATATAGAATGAGCCAACCTTGCAGCGAACAAAACAGCCGGTTCATAATCCCAGGATTGACCGGTCCAAATATTGTTAGTTTCATCGAACGACAGGGCATACCACGGAATATTGCGCCCACCTCAAAGAAGAAATCAAACGCTTAGTCCGCCTAGGACTTCTCGGAAGATTTTTGCAGGGGTATGTGCAAGATCAACATGATCAGCCTAGGCCGCCCAGAGATCAGCAAAATGCCCCCCTCCTGGGGGAGCAGGTGGTAGGCAGATGGTTGGGAATATTGAAACCATCGCTGGATCACCCATCCTCTCCGCTCAAATCTTCTCAGTTAGCAGGCAAGGAGAGGCCCATGAAGATAAGAAGTACAAGAAGGATACCACTATAACTTTTGGAGATGAAGACATTATCGGGCTCTGAACACCTCACCAAGACCCTCTAGTAATCAGTGTTGGGATCGGAGATTCATGTTATAACGTCAAGCGAATCCTCGTCGACAATGGAAGTTCCGTCGATGTCTTGTTCTCCGCTACTCTACAGAGCATGCATATTTCCAATCAACATCTAACTCAGGAAGTCGGACCAGTCTACGAATTCGACAACCATCCAGTCCAGGTGTTGGGAATGATTACTCTTCCAGTCACCATGGGAGAATTTCCAAGACAAGTAACTCATGAGATTCAGTTTGTAGTGGTGGATTCATGCTCCGCGTATAACGCCATCTTCGGAAGACCCGTACAAACTATCTTCAAGGCTATCCCTTCAATCCCTCACCTCGCAATGAAGCTCCCCACTCTGGGGGGTATTGGACCTATTGCCGTAGCGACGGTCCTTACAGGCTTCAAATTCCAACCAACTCTTATTGATGCGTACCTCCATCCGCTTACTACCATCAGAACGAATATCGCACCAGTCCCGGAATTGGTTTAAAGAAAATCGGCCCCCATGCTCACGGAAGAAGGCAACAAAGCCCATAATTCGGACAATTCCAGTAAGAATGAACTGGGAAATAGGCACCCCGCAGAATTTCAAAATCTCAATTACCTCCTCGCAGGGCGGAAAGCGAAAGCCGAACCTCAGGGACACTTCACAGATCGTCAACCAACCACGAGGAGGATTCTAGACTCGCTCCTCGGGACGCGGGATCCTCACTTCCAAGTCCGCAGGAAGCCTATACTTTGTCCTCCAAATTTCCACGCCATCTTCAGTTATGGAGGAACGCAAGCACATAGGGCCAGCAAAACATTTCGAAACCTGTGCAGAACAAAATTTAAAAGGTCAGGATTGCCCAAACAATAAAAACTTGGAACCGCACGTCCAAGCACACGCAGCCCAAGTAGCACGCGAAAAAGGAAAATGCGTGAAACAGGACGCTCACACAAGCATACGCACAGCAAGGACACACAAGGTCAAATTCGTGGGCACGCACATCCATGCACGCATGTCCTGCGCGCGCGCACAACATGCGCACGCGAGAGCACGGCTTGCGGGCGCGCGGCCTGCGCGCGCACGCAGCCTACGCGTGCGAGCGGCTTGCGCGCGCTTAGCCTTCGAGCGCCCGGCCTTCGTACGCCTAGTTGGCCCTGACAACCTCATCCGCCAACTCCACTCTGGCAAATCTCCCTCTGAATACCTTGGAAGCACTGGCCACCGCCGCCTCAGCCTTCTCACCGGGAACTGTCATGACAACAGGGTAACAGGGGAAATCCCTCCTCTCTCACTCACTTCGCTCTCGAATAACAAGGATTTGGGGGGCAATTGATGGGTTCCACCATTATTTATAGAAAAATCCCCCTCCCATGATCTCCTCCCAAAGTGGGATCATGGGGTGACCACTCCCCCATGAATTCTCATGATGAGGAAATCATGGGGGAGTGGGGCCCGCTCCCTCTCCTATTGAGGAGAACCGCCGCCGCCGGGTAGGCTGCCGCCGCCGGGCGCCATGACCACTGCCGGCGGCCGACCCCCCCTTCAGCCTTGCCGCGGCCGAACCGCTGCAGCGGGTCGCGGCTCAGCCGCAGCCGGCCGCCTAGCAGCCGGCGGACTGGCCACGGCAGGCCGCCTGCGATGCCGCAGCAGGCCGCGGCCGGTCGCGGCCAGGGAGACCGGCGTGAAGGCCGCCGGCCTGGCCACGACCGGCCTAGCCGCGCCGCGGCCGCCCGGGCCGGCCTCGTCGTGACCGGCTACGGCCGGCCTAGGCGCTGGCCGCCCAACCGGCCACCTCCGCCGTCGTGGTGGCCCATCACCGTGGACGGCCTCTCCACCGTCTGATCGGGAGGAGACTCTCCTCGTCGTCCGATCAGGAGAGTAACCACCCACTAACCCACTACATTAGTGGTGGGCCCCGCCGTGATCCTCCTACGGAGGCTATAAAAGGAGCCTCACGGCCTCCTCATTCTTCACTTTTCTCTGCTCCCGGTCATCTTCTTCATCAGGTGATAGCTCTGTCGGCCTCCTCTGTAACGGCCCAGCAACAGAGCTCAGAGGCTGCCACACCCAATCATGGGCCGCACAGCGTGTCTCGCCCCGTGGCCCGCTACAGGGCTGCAGCCCAGCTCCACCCCAACCCATCACTGGCCTGTTTCTCAGCACAGTAGTTGTTGATGCAGCTCCGTTGATGATGAGGGATGTTGAAGACGCCTTATAAAGGGTGTCCGGGTTCGAAACCCGACATCAATAACTTATTGTGCTGAGAAACATGTCAGTGATGGGTTGGGGGTGGCGCTGGGCTGCAGCCCTGTAGCGGGCCACGGGGCGAGACACGATGTGCGACCCATGGTTGGGTGCGACAGCCTCTGAGCTCTAAACCGGGCCGTTACATCCTCCCCTGAGTCAGCCTCCAGCCACCGCGAGCCACCAGCGGGCACCAGCGCTCCACCAGCACGCCGCCAACAGGAAAGCGCCTAAGTTCCGGAGCGAGCCGAAGGAAGCAGACGACCCCTGCAAGCAAGCGCGTGCCGCCCCAAGCGTCAGGGCACCAGAGCCACCCTTCACACTTCAACATCCAAGTCACTCCAGCGGCGCAGCCTGTTGCCCGTGGGGAGTCACAATCCCTCTCTCTCCCCCCAAGTTATAACGGGAGCGGCATGTCGCCCCGATTCTCCAACACATTGTAATCAGCAGAAGCTAGTGGAATTTGACCGGCACAGACTCGCTCATGTGGTTTTTTACCCATTTAAGGGATTTTCTCACGTTATCACACCTTGTGTCAACTTCTCATTTTCATTGACTGTGTGCGCGCTCGACCGCTCCGTGAGCTAAGACGGTCCAAAGAACAACCGGTCCGACCGGAGCATTGAGTTAGTCCGCAACATCAACCATCTTACTTTTACATTGATTGTTTGCGCGCTCAACTGCTCCCGAGTTGGGATGATTTGATTTTGGCCGATTCAAGAGCGCATCGAGTTGACCCGCAACACTTATCTTTACCTTATGCTTTTCTTAAATCAAATACATATATTGATTATAAACACATTGTTTGCTTTGACAGAACACATTGTTCGGTTTCTTAAATCAGAGGTGACAAGAAAAGAAGGGAAAATACTTCTTGTTTTTACGGTTTTTCACTAACTACAGATTGTGGCTTGGGCTTTGTTTTTTTGTTTTTTTTTCATTTCAATATTCTTTTATATTCATCATGTATTTTAGATGTGTTTTGAGATATTAGTCTAGTAATGATAAAGCAAAATATAGTAGATTCTATGATGAACCTTTGTAGAAATGCTTCGTAATATTGGCTGGTAAAAAATCAAGCCGTGCAAATAGTTTTTTATTTACTTTGTAATTGAATCTTTGATAATGGAGCTAGTATTCTTTGAATTTGTCTAAAAATTGTGGGCAAGAATATGATGATGTTAATAATATGAGTGGAAAGATAAATGATTTTAAAAGTTTACTTATAAGAGTAAATCAATGTGTTTATTACATTCATTGTTTTGCTCATTGACTTCAATTAATTAACATAAATTGTGATTGCTAAGAAAAATGATGAGTGTGAATGATTTTTTGAAACAATTGTAATGTTTATTAAAATTGTTGAAGTTTTTTGTAGGCGAAATTAAAATATTAGAGAAAGTCGTGTCCAAAAGGTTGTTGAGGTATTAGAAGATGATGACTAAAAGACCATATCAGTTTAAAATCAAGAGCTTTGTTTGAGTCAACCTGGGGATACTCATTAATGATCACATCACAAAACACTTATGCATACTATTTTTCTATATCCTAATACGGTTGCTACAATATCTAAGATTGAGAAGAGTAAATCAAATGATCAGGTAAATACATAAAATGTGTTGTCTGTATTAGAATCGTTTGATTTTGATTGATAATTGAAGAAAGAGTGTGAATCATGTGCACTTGCATTGCGATATTGAAAAACTTCTGATTAAAGCCCACTAGCATGCTCATAAGATGCTCTCTTGAGAGCATCTTAATATCTATAATATTAAAAAAAACATCAATTTGGCTGTTTATTATTCTTTATAGGTTTGTCTAAAGTGCACGGCGTGTTACAAGTTACAACCAAAGTATTTTCTAGTGGCATGCATTACAATATAACGTTCAACAACAATTATTTCTTTACAAATAAAGTGTATTTTATTATTTCAATATTATTATTTTTTATTATCTTCGCTCTTATTCAAGCTTTGAACAGCTATATTTTCGTAGGCAATTCAAAATCCGGCCAGCAATTTACAATTCGTCCGGCCAATGCATGTTAACATATATTAATTTTGCATTTGTCGAGCAGAAAAATGCCGCAGGCGAAGAGGCGATACAGCGGGATCATCGCCGGAGATATGGCCACCCAAAAATATTTAAAATAATTACGACTGCGGGCTTCAAGTGTTGGCTCCACAATTCGCACAATTCACACTGTAAGTCGTAACAGCTTAAAAAATTGATATGGTCGTATAATTACTTGAGCTGTCACGATTTCGATTCTATTAAAATCATGAACCGAATCAATAAGGTAACGATTTTTTAAATTAGAATAAATACCTTATTTGGTTTGACCACTTCCGCTTCTGGTTCCGGTTCCAGCTTAATTTTTGGAACCGTCGTGTCAACGGTTCAGGTTACGGTTCAACAAGAACCAAAATCAAACCGGTCACTAACGGTTCGGTCCGGTTCCATGCGGTTCGGTCCGGTTCCAATCGGTTCTAACTAAAACCAATTAAAATCAAATTTGACGAAATGAAATAAAAACGGATTGCAAATAGTAAAACTAAAAACAACATCAAAATAAAAATAATTATGTTGCGCACTTCTCGACGGTCTTTTCAACGATTGGTGGGATAATATCAATCGTCTTCCTACGCGTGTAGACTTGTCACAACTTTCAGTTGGTTTGCGCACGTCTCGTCGGCATGCTCAACAGTAACAACAGGTTACAATTAGTTGTCTTTCATAATTATTAATATATCTTCTATAATTTTTAAATAAAATATGTCAAAAAAAAATATATGTAAGTAAAATTGAAAATATATTATATAATTGTATAAAAATCAAAAGTGTACTGCAAAAATTGACTCCAAACCGCACCAATGTCAAACCATACCACGATTTTTATGCGGTGAAGTTTTGTTCGGTCCAAAATCGACTCCCTTTAGTGCGATTGCGGTTTGGGTTCAAACTGCACCAGCTTCACTCGTGATAGTAAGTATAAATATTATAAATAAATTATAAAATAATAACAATATAATAATAATAATAATAATAATAATAATAATAAACGGGTTGCGATTCGGTTCTACTTCGGTCCGGTTCAGATCGGATCTAAAAATCTTGAAATCGCTTGAGACTTATATGTTGCGGTTCCGGTTCCCGACCGGATAATAAAATGTAAGAACAACACCCGGACCAATGTTGTTCACGGTTCCAAAATTCAAACCGGAATCCGAATAATTTGCGAACGGTTCGATATGGTTTCTTGCGATTCTGGTTCGGTTCCGGTTCAGTTTGTGGTTTTCGGTTTTAAGTGACAGCTCTAATAATTACGTCTAAAAAAAACTGCTAATACACCCTCATGGGTGGGGTTGAGTTTGAAAAAGACTTCTCACTAACAGAATAACCGTCGGAGCGTGGGGAGCCGTCCAGGGCATAACCGCCCAAGGCCAACTGCCCCGGCTTTTCGATCTGCCAAATTGGGCGGCCCTCAAGTCGCCCTAATTGGGCAGCCCCTTGGCCACCCGGCCCTCCGTTGGCATGAGGAGGGCCTCCCCCCGACCGCTCGATCATGCGGCCCCCTGGACGCCCGGATATAGTGGCTATCGAGCGGACCCTTGCCTACCCGGCCCTCCACTGACGTGCATCGGGCGGCCCTATGTCCACCCAGATCGGGCCGCCCCTTGGCCGCCCAGATCGGCGGCGGCCCTATGGCTGCCCGGGCCTTTGCCGGCATGCAGAGAGATGCCCTCTGGCCACAGAGCACTCAAACATCACGTGGAGGGCCGCCCCCCATGATGGGCGGCCTCAGCCAGGGGTGCAGTCTCTCGGGCCGCCGCTTCCGGCTACCCGTCGTCGGCCAGGCCGCCCCTCCCGTAGCCGGTCGGGTGATCAGACCATCTGATGGGTCCAAACTGCCGGGGGGGGTGTAAAATTGCCATATTCATAAAAATGGTGTTCCGCGTGCTCTAATTTGGGCATTTCTATTTGTCTGTCTGGTACTTACCATGGGAAAATTACTGGGTCACCCTCCCAAAATCTATAAAAGTAGCTTTAAGGCCCTCATTTGGGAGAAAAGAAAAAAAGGGTGCGTATGCACTCAAAGGCAGAAAATCTCCTATGTTCTGTGAGCCCCGCTCCTAAGCGTACATCTGCGCGCTTTGCTCCTAGGCATGCCTCCTCTCACTCCGCTCCTAGGCGTGCCTCTGCGCGCTTCGCTTCTAGGCCCTCCTAGGCGCGGCTCTGCTCCTAGGCGCGACTCCGCTCTTAGGTGCGGCTGCTCCCTCTCTGTTCCTAGGCGCGCCTTTGTGCTCTTCGCTCCTAGGCGTGGCTTCGCTAGCTCCTAGGCGAGGCTCCACACGCTCCGCTCCTACGCGCGACTCCGCGTTCTCCACTTTTAGGCGCGGTTCCACGCGCTCCTCTCCTAAGCGAGCCTCAAGTCACGGACTTGTCCCCTTGACAACGTCGCGTGCGGCCTTAGCTCCTTCTTGTGCCCTTCGCAGCTAGCTAAGTCAGCCTTCGTCAACACTAGATCGTGGAAGAATAAGAAGAGAGCACTTAAAAAAGGGAATGAGAGAGAGCAAGAGAGCAAGAATGTGTAAGAGAGCTTTATTGCTGGAATTTCTTGGTTTTCTTGATTTACAAATGAGGGGGTCTTCCCCTTATATAGTCCCCAAAAGGGTTTTTCCTCCAAATGATGGAAGGGTCTAGACTACTCTACCATCATCTATGTATCTACATCTTTCAAGAATATTCTAGATTAATCTCGATGTACAAGAATGTCCTCCAAGATCCTAGATTTCTCTAGAAATCTCCAAAAGTTAACCCCATGGATACAAGGTCGTGACATCCTCCCTCGCCTAATCTGGCGACACCCTCGTCGCTTCATCCTCGTCGCCACATACTATTGGATGATGTATTTGAATTGCTAGAGATCTTCTAAGGTTTCTCATATCGCTTCGGACTCTGTCCTTCCTTTCCACTTGATCAAATATTGCGTGCTCGGTTGCACGCCTCTTCTCCGCACTGTTTTCTTTGTGAGCACTTCTTCCACCTCTTTGTCAAAAGACTTGTTCATTACTGGTGGGGCTCTTTGAGATATTCCCCTTTGAAGATCTTCTTGGTCTTCATGGTAAGGCTTTAACATGCTGATATGAAACACTGGATGTATCTTCAAAGAATTTGGTAGGTCGAGGCGGTATGAAATCTTACCCACCTTGGCGATCACTGGAAATGGGTCTTCATATCTTCTAACCAATCCTTTGTGCAAGCTCCGCAAGGCTTTGAATTATTGGGATAGAAGTTTTACCATAACCTTGTCCCCGACTGTGTATTCAACCGCCCGTCGCTTTGAATCAGCCCACTTCTTCATCCTTTTGCGTGTTTTCTCTAAACATGCTCTCGCTAAGTCTGTTTTTTCTTCCCAAGACTTAGCCATTTTCCATGCTCCTAGGCTTTTTCCTTCATCAACTGTGTCTAGTGTGTGTGGAGTAAGTGGTTGCCTTCCTGTTATAAGCTCAAATGGACTCCTTCCAGTTGCCTCACTCCTTTGTAGATTGTATGAGAATTGTGCCACGTCCATCAACTTAGCCCAGTCCTTCTGATTGGCACTCACAAAGTGCGGTAAGTAGCACTCAAGCAATGCATTCACCCTCTCTGTTTGCCCATCAGTTGAGGGTGGAAGCTTGTGGAAAAGTTAAGTTCATATCCCAACAACTTGAACAACCCTGTCCACAATTTCCCTGTAAATCCGGGGTCACAATCGCTAATAATAGTCTTCGGCAAACCCCAATACTTCACTACGTTCTTGAAGAAAAGACGTGTTGTCTCCTCCGCTATAGTGTCCCTTGTGCTTGGGATAAATTTCCCATACTTCGAAAATTGATCCACCACAACTAAGATCGATCCACACCCTTCAGATTTTGGCAAAGCATTAATGAAGTCAAGTATCACCGACTCCCAAGGATGCACTGCAATCGGTAATGGCTCCAGTAATCCAGCGGGTTGCTTGTTGTCCACTTTGTCTTGTTGGCAAATAAGGCAAGTTTTAACGTATAGCTCTGCTTCATCTCTCATCCATGGACAAAAGTATGAGTTATCCATCAACGCCAACACACGTTTCTGTCTAGGATGTCCCGCCCATTTTGTGTCATGACACTCTTTGATGATATCTTTCCGTAGGTTATTCCACTTAGGGATGTATAATCTCCTTCCTTTGGTGTAGAGTAGCTCATCCTCTACCCAAAATCTCCTGGCTTGGCCCTCCTTGGCTAAATGCACAAGTTGCATGGCAAGAGGATCCTCTTTCAACCCTTGCCTTACGCGATCTAGTATTCCTCCACTAGCTATGGATATCGCGACTAGCTCGGCTTTGCGGCTTAGTGCATCTGCCACCACATTAGTCTTCCCCACCTTGTGCTCCAAGATGAAGTCAAACTCTGCTAGGAAGTCTTGCCACCGTGCTTGCTTTACTGTCAACTTTTTTTGTGTTTGGAAGTAAGTGGTTGCAACATTATTCGTCTTGATCGTAAATTGTGCTCCTAGTAGATAATGCCTCCAAACTTACAAGCAATGTATTATGACCGTCATTTCCTTCTCCTGAACGTGTACCTTCGTTCTTCCTCGTTTGTGACTTTCAAAGGCTAAGGGATGGCCTTCTTGTATTAGCACTCCACCGATCGTAAAGTCTGATGCATCCGTGTACAACTCAAACCTCTTGTTGAAGTCTGGCAAGGCAAGCACCGGTTCACTGCAAACCGCTGCCTTCAAGTCTTCAAAAGCTCGTTGGCATTCATCCGTCCATAGCCAAACCTTGTTCTTTTTCAACAAGTCTGTTAATGGCACTACCCTCTTCGAGTAGTCCTTGATGAACCTTTGGTAGTAGTTCACCAAGCTAAGGAATGATCGTAGATCGGTCACCTTTGTTGGCGGCTCCCATCCCTGAATGGCTTGCACCTGTAAGACCCCTTTTTTTTCTTTGAACCACCGGGGTCTTATGCCCAAAACCGCCACTTTGTGGTGACACCAACATGCCCGAGAAGGCCGTCACTACAAAACGCCGATCCTGCCAGCCATATTGATCACAGAAAAGTAGCATAAGTATAAAGAGTAAGTGGAGAAACTCAAATACTAGTCCAACAAAATTACAGTAATAAATATAATATAATTTTCCACGAAGGGAGAGTCCACAGAAATGATAAAGCGAAGTACTAAAGATAAAAAGGGCTCCTGCCCGATACATCAAAATCCTCACTACAAATCTCTCAATCGCGGAAGCAAATCTATAATATATACTAATGTTCAGGACTCACTGTCCCTGTTGGCTGGACTCCCGTGCTAGACTGCCCCGTCTCCATGCGCACCGACCTCTGGGGCTGTGTCTCCTAGTACGGCTCCACTATCCCCTAAAATGATTTGGTAAACGACCGTTAGTCTACAAGATTAAGTCCTATCATCCCCCACCCCTCCCCCGTGGCTCCTAAGCACCGAGCGGGAAGGAGAAGGTTGTTGGGTGAAAGTGAAATTCGTTGAGTACGAACCTAAAGGGAAGGTAGTGAAGGTGGAGAGTACAAAAAGGCAGGTGACGATGAAACTAATCTAGCAGTTCTATATAAACATGTAGAGTAAAACAGTAAGTATATGAAAGGTAAACAAAGAAACATGTAACCTTAACTTGATTATATGAATGCTCATACAAACTTATAAGTTAAGGGGTCTTCTGCAAGGCTCCCATCCTTAGGGGACCAAACTTTGGTGACACCAATACCTATTTAAATCAACTCCAAATGGGCTGAAATTTTTAGCAGAGTCATAATATGACCTTAAAAGACAGTCACCAAAATTTTGTTGGGTTTAGAGGTCATTAGACCCCTTACATAATTCATGTAAGGTTTATTAAATTTCTACAAAAATTTTAGGAAAATCTTTTCCAAAAATTCTCATTTTTGGATATATTATAGGTATAGGTAAGAGTGACCCTAAGCCAAAATTTCAAGTCATTTTGATGGATGGATTGATGGGGGCACTCAATTTTGGATATATTATAGGTATACGCTGCACCATTTTGAGTGTTGTGGTCAAACTACTTACCCAAATGGATTGAAATAAATTTTAAATTAAACTAGACTTCAAGGGCTACAATTTTCATGTTGGTCATTTGTTCTGTATGGGACCCTAGGTATTTTTAATATTTAATTTAAGACAGCCTAGTGAACATGACAGAAAATACAAAAATAAAAATTAAATAAATAGGATCCAGCACAGATCTTAAAACAGATCAGAGGGCTCCTGATCATCTTCTTCCTCCAGCCAAGGGCTGTGCCCAACCTGGAGCATCTTCCAAGACATTTTACCGGCCACCCATCACCCTCCCCGGCCTGCCACCACAGCCGCCACCTTCGTTGAGGTGGGGGCTATCGCCGGGCGGTGGCACGACCGCCAGAGGGGCGGTTTCCGGCGAACCCGCAAGGTATAAAAACCATGAAAATTCTGAAATTTTTCTCACCCAATCGGGCTCAATTAAGTCTGATTTCTCTCCTAAATGATCTAAGGATCTAGCCCACGAAGAGAGGAGTAGAGGAGGACCTTATTAGAGGGCTGGAGGCGGGTCGATCGCCGAATTGCCATGGGTGGTGGTGGCACTGATCGGATTTTTGCAACAGCACTACCAACTCACTCGGCTCCTTCAGGTAAATTATGGGAACGTCTCCACTGAGTACAGGGATACTTTTAAGATCATCAGTTGGAGGAGGGGAAGGGTGTAGGCTGAAATGGCCACTAATGGCCTTTATGAAGAATTTCGGCCATGGTGGTGGGGGGTGAACCTGGGATCAATTTGGCCGGGAAACGGCTGGAAACTCCTTCTCTTCCCCAGAGGAGTTGAATCCAGCAATAAAGGATGGCCCTTGGCCTCCCTATGCCATGGATGGCCTTCTCCCTCATTCACTCTCTCCTCCATTAAAGGGGAAAAATGGAGCTTTCTCTCTCTTGATCATTAAGGCTGAATTTGATGACTACTCTAGCCTATTGGCAGCCTACAAACTCATAATATTAGATAATTAACATGAGGTTAGCCCAAGTGGATAGGGCTTGAGCTTAGATTAGCCCATTTAGGCTAGTTTGACTTAAACCTAGACTAGGGTTGACCTTGGTCAATTTGCCCTTTGGGTTACCCTCAATGGGTCCTTAGTGACTCAATGGCCTATACTAAGGTCTAGGAAGACTTGGGTAAAGTTGGTTGGGCACATTAGAGGCCAATTGCCCTTAGTTAGGGCACCTTGCCCAATTTAGGCCTATGGTGGTCTTAGGTCAATTTGACCACTTTGGGTTGACCACAATGGATCCATATGGCTATAATGGACCCTCTAATGGGTTAGGGATATTGTGGTGGGGTCATGGAGTCATGGTGAAGCCCTATGGTCATCCTAAACTATTGTTTTTAATTCTACTATTTGTAGACCATGGTGATTTCCAACTTCATGCCTAAGCTCACTTGGTCTTCTTGGGCTTCCTAGGGTTTTGTCGTGACCTAGTCATGACAAAACTATTCTTAGGGGTCTAGTTAGAAATGGGATGTTACAGCACCTTGGTCATGTCCATTCATAGTTGGCCATGTCCAATGACATGTCCAAGAAATTGTATCTCCTCTTGTCCAAATGAGCATTTGGACTTCTTCACGTACAACTCGTTCTCTCGTAATGCTTAGAATACCAAGCTAAGGTGCTTGGCATGCTCCTCCATAGTGTTGTTGTAGACAACGATGTCATCCAAGTACACCACCACGAATTTGTCCAAGTACGGGTGGGATATTTGGTTCATCAGAGTGCAAAAGGTTGTCGATGCGTTGGTTAAGCCTAAAGGAATCACCAACCATTCGAATGCTCCATACCTTGTGACGCAAGTGGTCTTAGGTTCATCTCCTTCTACAATCCGCACTTGATGATATCCCTTTTGTAAGTTCAACTTGGAGTAGATACTTGCCTTCCTAAGCATGTCGAAGAGATCCACAATGAGAGTAATACGATATTTATTTTTTATCGTAACCTTGTTTAGCGCCCGATAGTTAGTGCAAAGCCGCAAGGTTCCATCCTTCTTCTTTTGAAATAGCACTGTCGCACCAAATGACGCATTTGATGGCCTGATCATTCCCAACTATAGCAGTACTTGAAGTTGCTTCCTCAATTCCTCCAATTTAGGGGGAGCCATTCTATATGGTGATTTGGCCGGTGGTTTTGTCCCCTGCTCAAGCTCAATCTTATGATCCACCTCCCTCCTAGGTGGTAGCTTGAGAGGTAACTCGGCGGGCATGATGTCTTCATTCTTCACCAGAACGTCCGCAATGAGGTGAGGCACCTCCTCCATCATGTCGCCTTTGTCTTCCTCCTTTAGGGTAGCCAGGTAAGTTGGTTCACCCTTCTTGAACCCTTTTGCAATTTGCATGGCCGAAAGTTGTTTCGGCCCTTCCTTGTCCAACTTTAATGATCCTTGCATCATTGGGACCACACATGTAGTTCCTTCCTCCAAGATGCAAACTGAGTGATGTGCTGGAATGACAATCGCTTGCATCTTATCTAAGAAGTCCATTCCTAGCACAACATTGAAGTCATCCATGTGTGCTATAGAGAAGTCCACTCGGCTCTTCCAGGTGTCCATGCGCAACTCCACGTTGCGTGTAACTCCATCGAGCGGCCTTGCTTGGTCGTTCACCGTCTTGATCCAACCTCCACCCTTCATGACTTGCAAGTCTAACCTCCCTCTGATACCATGTGATAACCCGCCCGCCTATATCACATCTCAAAACCCAGGTATTGAGATGAAGGGTGGCGGGGTACATAAATACGGAGGAGCGAGCGCTGCGAGCGATGTGGGACTAATCCCAACCACAGGACCACGGGGATATTCCGCCACAGGGGGCCCACCGGGGTCAACACCCAGACCAGGAATGCGATGGGGAAAGCCACGGGGTCTGTCCCACACACACGTGTCCTGCTGGCAAATTACTCCAACACACCCCCGCAGCAGGACAACCATCCTCTGATACCATGTGATAACCCGCCCGCCCATATCACATCTCAAAACCCAGGTATTGAGATGAAGGGTGGCGGGGTACATAAACACGGAGGAGTGAGCGCTGCGAGCGATGTGGGACTAATCCCAACCACAGGACCGCAGGGATATTCCGCCACAAGGGGCCCACTGGGGTCAACACCCAGACCAGGAACGCGATGGGGAAAGCCACGGGGTCGGTCCCACACACACGTGTCCTGCTGGCAAATTACTCTAACATCTATTAAGGCCTTCGTGGTCTTCCCATTGACCGTAGCTTCCACATACATCAGCCCCTTGCTTGATGTAGCTTTTGTTGGTTGCACGTTCAAAGCATTTAGTATTTGCAATGAACTCATTTGAGAAGTACCTTCTTTTGGTGGGGTGACGTTTTGACTCTCCACCATAGCGGATAATGATCCCAACTTTGGGCAGCTGCTCATCGGATGTGGCCCCTTGCACACATAACATCCGCCTTTTGGTACAAAACTCTTCTTCCTTTTTTCAAACTCCTTCTGTGGGTCGGGCAAAATCTTTGATCCTCCTTTGAAGTGGGTGGTCTTATTGTCTCGCCGATCTCCCCAATTTTTGCCATTATTGAACTTGTCCTTCTTCTCCTTGATTGGGTTGGGTTGGTGTTGGAACTCAATAAGAGACTCAGTGATAGCAATGACGTCTCTGGTGGTCCTTGGGTCCTTCCGCTTGACCTCTTGCTTGACCCAATTTTACAATCCATCAATGAAGTTGAAGAGGAGAATGTGCTCGAGAACATCAAAGACTTGTAACGATAGTGTTGTAAACTCCTTGACGTAGTCTCCAATGGTTCCCTTTTTCCTCAGCTCCCTATGCTTCCGTAAGTTTTCATCTTTCACATTCTTCGGGATGAAGTTCCTTCTCAACTCTTGTTTGAAGTCCTCCCAAGAGTCGATCCGGTATAGTCCCTTGGCAATATCTGCTTGTATTTTCTGCCACCATAATGAAGCAATGTCTTCTAAATAATAACTAGCATGATGTACCTTCAATGCTTCATCTATGATGTCATATCCCTCCAAGTATTTCTCCATGTGCCAAAGGTAGTTCTCTATCTCCAACGCATCCCGCTTTCCTGCAAACTTCTTAAGCTTTGGCACATCCAGCCTTGAGTTGTTCATCATAGCTCCAATGTTCCCTCCATTGGTAGGAATTCGCTTGCGCAAGTCTTCCATTTCTATTTCCACACTTGTCAAGCGTTCTTAAAAGTCATTAATGATGGTGTCAAAAGCATTATGCGAGGATTCTACTTTGCCCAACATTTACTCCTTCAAAAGATCAATATCCATTTGCATCTTTTCTTGTTCCATATGAAAAGTATCAAAATACTTACATATGTTCTCCACTTTCCATTGTAGAGTAAGGTATGCATCCCACATTACCTCGTACTCTATCATGTCCACCATGTTTTGATCCTCGTTGGGATCTTCGCGACCTTTGATTTTGCCCCTCTTCCTTCTCTCCCTTTTCTCCTCAGTGCCCTGTCGCACTCATCAATGATGCTTGAAGTGTTGTTCCCTTCCAAAGTCATCTTCTCCTTAGCACGAACCACAAACTTGAGTGAACCTCCCTCTGATACCAACTGTCACAGACTTGTTCCCTTGACAACATCGCGTGCGGCCTTAGCTCCTTCCTGCGCCCTTCGCAGCTAGCTAAGTCAGCCTTCATCAACACTAGATCGTGGAAGAATAAGAAGAGAGCACTTAGAAATAGGAATGAGAGAGAGCAAGAGAGAAAGAATGTGTAAGAGGGCTTTATTGGTGGAATTGCTTAGTTTTCATAATTTACAAATGAGGGGGTCTTCCCCTTATATAGTCCCCAAAAATGTTTTTCCTCCAAAGGATGGAAGGGTCTAGATTACTCTACCACCATCTATGTATCTACATCTTTCAAGAATATTCTAGATTAATGTCTATGTACAAGAATGTCCTCAAAGATCCTAGATTTCTCTAGAAATCTCCAGAAGTTAACCCCATGGATACAAGGTCGTGACACTCCGCTCCTAGGAGCGTCTCTGCGCGCTCAGCTCCTAGGCGCGCTTCCGCGCACTCCGCTCCTAGGCGCGCCTCCATGCACTTCGCTCCTAAGCGTGCCTCCATACGCTCCGCTCTCAAGTGTGCCCCTATATGCGCCCGACTCTCAAGACTATTCTAGAACACTCACCTTGCGCTTAAACGATGTCAACAGTTCGCTAGACTCTTGGCAAAGAACACTGAGCACCTTTCAAGCGTACTCCAACACGCTTGGCACGCATTGCTCTCCTTTAGTTGGTAGCAACCCCATAGACAGTAGCAAGCGCACTCCACCAGACTACTCTGCACACAACAAGAGACAAGTCGTCAACATCTTGACGTGCGGAACTTGTCGTTCAAGCCTCTAAGCACAAGCATAAGTCTTCCAAGACTTCAGAGTGCGGTGTTTCCCACCACAGACAGAAAAATACTTAGCTTCTTGAGTGATGTCCTGTCACCCTCTAAACGCACCTCTCTCCCTCCCCACAAGTTGTAACAAAGAGGGGACTGTCGCCCTTGTATTTTCTCAAAAGCTTTGTACACAAACAAAAAATAGTGAAGTTTGGTTGGCATAGATCAGGCCACATGTTTTTTCACCCCCTTTTGGGGTTTTTCAAGTAAAAAAATCCCTTGTCAGTCATCTCATTTTCTCTATGACTGATTGCGCGTTCGACCGCTCCAGTGCTAGGACGGTCCAATTTAGACCAGTCTATCAAGAGACTCAAATTAGTCACAATAGTTTAGCATCGTCTGTGGAAAATAGTTCCACGTAGCTTTAAAGACTTAGAAGACAGTATCCACTACACAACAATACTCGAGATTAATGGCTATTGTAAGAAGAGTCACCCATACTATTGAAGGGTCAGTACCAGGGGGCACTATGATTCAGCTCCTCCCTACTCTCTCGTCAACATACCTGAAGAAGAGCTCTCCAACACGGCCAACTCAGCTCGCCCGGTCCACTCAGCCAGAGAGCGAACAAGCGGGGTAATGCGCCGCTTTGGCCCGTCACCCTCGTCATCGCCGCTGAAGGAGGAAATCGAGCGCCTCGTCAAACATGGACTGTTAGGGAGGTTTATGCAGTGCCAAACAACGAATCGACCAATAGGGGTCAACCATCTATTTGTTGGGAATGGTCGTGCAAGACCCTTTTTCCGAGCCTACCCTGAGTCCACTAATTACCACCAACTTGAGGGGAGTCTTATTTCCCAGGACCGCCGCCTTGTAGTGACACCAACTCATGGGTTAGTCGCCATCATAAGGCATTGATCCTGCCGACTAGTTATCATCAAGGAAAATCACATAAATAAGCAGGAAATGCATAAAAAGGAAACATCCACACTACACTATAAGGAAAAACATGTCCACCATAAGGTAAAAGAGTCTAAAAGAGAAGGGTTTATGCCCGAGTACATCATAAGAGTCAATAAGGGCTTATTCCCAGTACAAAATATAACTCCCTCTCACTCAAAACTGCAGAAATACTAGTCATCATTGTCACTCACATCAACTTACAGTAGAGTAGCAGTAGACCGTATCAGCTCCTCAAGTCCTGTCATCCCGGGATGCCGGTCCTTCAGGGTGTCGTATTGCTGCCCCGGCTCCTGGTATTCCTAAAATGATATGGTCACCGATCATTAGTCAAAAATACTAAGGCGCTTCGGCATCCACTCACCCTGATGACTCCTAGGAACCAGGCGGAAGGATGGAAGGAAAAGGTACAATGGTAGCAGTAATAGTACAAGCACATGACAGTGGAACTAACTAGCAAGAATATATATAAAGGTACATAATATATCATATCATTTAAGCTTGCAGTTCTATAGAGGTGTGGCAGTAATAAATGACAAGTAAATAAGGTGCAACAAGTATGTAAAGAAGTAAAGAGCATCTACTCTACCATCACAGAAATGTGCATTAACTTTTATGAATGCTCATACAAACTTATGAATTAAGGTTTCCAGTAAGTAATTCATCATATAAAAGAGCACATACAAATTTATATGATGAGGGTCTGCGAAGAAATGAATGTTATGTTATGCAATGCAATGTCGATGTTATGTTTCATACAAGTGCAACTCACACACGCGAATCTACGAGCACAGCCCTTTAGTTCCCACTTTTTAGAAGCAAAAAACATCTCTGATACTAACCTTCATGACTCATGCTAGCAGTGGAGCGAGCGTCTCCACACTAGGCGGGTATACACACTACCTAGCCTATACCTCCCATACGCCTCTATATCTGTCTCAGGTGCACTCTAGAGTCTCTGCATACTATTGTTAGGGGTATCCCAGTCTTTTGGGCTAAGTAATGGGTTTCTGGGAAACATCACAAAACAAAACGCTAATCTGGTCCACTAGGCCACATCAGCTTCCCAAGTCAACGTACTCATATCGGCGTGACGACCAAGGCAGTACCGAATACCTGCCATACTATATGCACACGCAAGTGTATCATCTCAACATCCGAGCCTATAGCTCGCAGAACTATCAAGTCCTCCACACACATCGGTGCCACAATACCTTTTCATAATCAAGCCTCCACATCCCAGGACTAACCAGTTCTTTCACAGCACATCATCATATGGGATGATGTTTGCAGATTATGTGGTTCTCCTATAATTACTAATCTTTTCTTAGTGATTAGTTATACTTAACGATTTAGGGTGAATCTTGAATTTCACGAGGTCTACCTGGTGAAGGGCTCGCAGTGATACTAGGAAGCACGATGAGCTGAATCTCAAACCTCTCTTTCTCAAGATATTTATTCTTATAGATGGCTACCTTTATTTAAACTCTCTCTCAATATTACATTATCATAAGATGATTTAAGTTTTTTATAGGGGAGAGACGATCTATTGTCGGACTCCAAGTTTAGCTATTCCCATTAGTATCCATATACATTCACACTCGATACTTCATGGTGACATACGCTAAGACTTCAACTAAAAGTCTATGACATTCTAAATGCCACTAAACCAGTTAGGGTTAACTCTTATGATCGCATTTAGTTTATTTATATTGAGGTGTGACATGAACCTAAATTTATGATGAACTATAGTACAAATGTTCTCCAAAAATTCTATAATTTCTAGTGGCTAATATAAATGATGCCCTACTGATATGTTCCAAATTTCATGCAATTTCAATGTTATCTTGAAGGTCTAATCTCTACATCAATATTTTGCTAAACGCAGCTCATCACACAATATGTATTAGTAATGATCTAAAAGATGAAACTATCATATTCTTTGGCCAAATAATCTGAAATTAATATCAGAGATTTATCATATTATAAATAAGAAATGATAAATAATTCATGACTTTTCTAATTAATTTGGTCATAATTAAAAATTCTCTAATTATGAGACACACATTACTTTACACATGACTACCAATTCTAGAAGTAAAATTGCTCTAATAAATTACCAGAGATACATATTGATAAAATAAAATATTTCACAGAGTTTTGTGATTTTTCATAAATATTTAACCAAAAATTTTTATATATGAATTTTAATCACAAAGTGTCACTTTTCACATTAGGTACCCAAATTTATCATCCAAAAATTCTGTTCACAATATGATATAAAGAGTCTATCTAGAGATTTAGAATTTTTCAAATTATATTGACCACTGTTATTTCAAAAATACAAAAATATGACAATTGGAGCTATTGATATTGCACAAGTTAAATGACTACCAAAATTCTAATAAATTATCATAGGTGTAAATTGACCTACTATAGAATGTGCTAGAAAATTTGAATTTTCCTAAGTCATTTGAACATTTTTATTTATTAACTTACTTTTGTAACATATTTAAATTAATTAGTTACCTAAGATTTTTGAGTCAAAAAATTCTAATATTATAAGATATGATACTTTTCAACCCAATATGTGCATGCACAAAATATCATTGACATAGAGCCAGCCAATTGGGAGAAATTCACAAAATACACATTTTGTGTTATATGCACACCAAACCCTTTTACTACATCTTCTTACAAGTGGAATATCTCCACATGCAGATATTCAAATGGTCTAAAAGTTTTACCATAGCCTTATGACACCCTAATCTACATTCTCCCCAAGATTTGGTTCATTTTGACTTGGTATAGCCACTTAAATTATGTGTACATGATAAATCATATGTTCGTTAAAAGTATAAAAAAAGTTTGCCCAAAAATGTTGATTTTTGGGAAGGGGTGTATATATAGTGTATACATGCATGGCCAAAATATTAGGCTCATACATTAAATCATGTGAAATAAATTCACATTTTGGTGACTATCCCTTCCTTAGGACACATCTCAGTAAAATGCCCTTTTAGAGGGTTGTAGGGCTTCAAATGATGTGCTTTAAGTTTCTATGAAAAGTAGACACAAATATCTACAAATGTTAATTCTGTCAACTTTTCCTAAATATGTCTCTAAGGGGCCCTAATTGGAGTTTGAAGTTGTTGTATAAAGTGTGATAGAATAAATCAAACTATAGTATTTATATGTAAATGATCCTGCGTTGATCTTAAAGCAGAAATGGAGGGCAACCATTCATCTTCTTCCTCCAGCCAAAGGCCACGATTTTCCCGACCTGGAGGTGCATTTTTTGGCTTTCCTACAACAAGTAAGCCCTCCCATGGCCATCCAACCACACAAACTCCTTCATCTCGTTAAAAGTCATCGATGGGTGGTGGTTCGGCGACTTGGGATGGCCGTAGTGGTGTTTTTCAGCGAGATTTAAAATCCAAATTTATCCATGGATTCCAATGGAATCAAGCTCAATTGAGCTTGAATCTCTTCCTAGTTGATCTAAGAAGCTAGCACAAAGGGAGTGTGGAGGAAACACACCTTCATTGGGTTCCGATGGTGGTTATTCTGATGAGTGGTCATGGTTTTCTCTTCCTCAGGCGAGCTTGCCCGATCCCTTGATTCTCCACCAAATCCAGCAATCCAAAACTCGATTTCAACTCCTCTCTCCCTTCTGAAGATACTGGAAGGGTCAATTTGATGTGGAGGAGGCTTAATGGCAGAATTCCATTAATGGCCATTTTGATTTCACTTGAGACCTCTTGAATTTTCCACCACTAGCAGGAAGAAAAGCTGTAAAATAGCCTAGAATTCAATGAGGGAATGAATGAGTGCATTTGGAAGAGGAATTGGATGCATATTGGCATTCTATCCATGAATGTCTCATTGAATTTCTCCCAAAAAATGGGGAAAATCTTAAATCCACATGTCATGTCACCACCTACAAAAATTGGATGGCATGGGCAGTAAATATGGTCATGGGATATAGGTTGGTCTTCCCATATAGGCCTCAGATCATGAAAATTAATCAAATTTTTATATTTTTTATTTTAAGCCTAATTTGACCAAGAGTTGACTTTGATCAATTTGGATAAATTGGTTGACCCATTCATAGGCTTTTGATCCATTGGGCCCCTAATGATGTAAGAAGTCTGGGGGTGAGGTCAATTTGACCAATTGAAGATCAATTGGACCTTGATTGGGTTGAATTAGGATATGTTGACCAAGAGTTGACTTTGGCCAATTCCTTGAAATTTGATGGAACCAATTTGTGATCATTGACCTAATGACCTCCCTTAGGGTTTAGGAGGGCATGGGTAAGGTTAATTTAAAGTACTGGGGGTCACTTGAGTCATGTGGTGTTGAATAGGTCGAAATTTACCTAAGTTGGCTTTCGTCAAATTGACCAATTCATGAGGCATATGTTCAATTGGGTCTCCCTTAGGGTTAGAGACATAGTGGTGAGATCAATTTATTCTTGTGAGTATAATTTGGGAAAATTTGACCTAGGTTGACTTGTGCTCTCTTATGAGCCCGATGTGAGTTCTCTTTAGCTCCATGAGACCTAGGGTATCATCTCCTTGCCCTAACTCACATGAGTCACCACATGTCCTCCTATAACACACATTAGGGGTCTAGTATTAATAGGGATATTACAGGTCATGGGGTAGCCCCTAAGTTAATCATCCAAGGAGTAGTCTCCCTATCCATCAACGGAGCTCCGCCAGCGTCACCACTCCACAAGACCAACCCTATATATTTTTTATATAATATTTCATATAAATTGCCACGAGATTAATCGATCCCGGTGACTCGGATAGATTTCAAATTTTGCTCATTTCAAACCTACAAAAGGCAAATACCATCCGCGTCATAAGGAAAACGTACGCACCTTGCCGAAAAGAAAGGGCATCTACTTATCTTCACAGCTCCTGCCTCCTGGCAACACGCTTATAGCACCTGCCTCCAGGCAGCGCACTCATTTACAACACCTGCCTCTGGGCAGTGCACTCACAAAACCTGCCTTATGGTAGTGCGTATATTTACACGACCTATCTACAAACAACGTGCTCATTTATATCACCTGTCTCCGGAGCGCGCTCACAACACCTGCCTCAGGGGAACACACTTATTTACAAAATCTATCTCTGGATAGTGCGCTCATAGTACCTGCCTCAAGGCAGTACACTTATTTACAATGCCTGCCTCCGGACAGCGTGCTCATTTAAAATACCTATCTCAGGACAGCACGATCACAACACCTACCCCAGGGCAGCACGCTCATTTAGAGAACTTTTATCGGGACAGCGTACTCACAGCACCTGCCTCAATGCAACAATCATTTATAGCACATATCTATGGACAACACGCTCATTTACAGCACCTGTCAATAGACACCGCACACACAGAACCTATCTCTGAAAAGCGAGCTCGTTCATGCATCTACCTCCGAGAAGCATGCTCAGAACACCTACCCCTCATTGTCGAGGACTGAAGGTCCGCCATTCAGGCCAGCAATACATCGCGTCACCGTTAGAGCCTACCTGCCTCATAGTTGCCCAGGTTTGAAGATCCTCCCTTCACCACCTGAGGTAGGACAAATCGCAACACGATGGATTTCACCACGTTACCATGGCTCGAAGGGTCCACCCTTCGCACTTGCAGTAGACTACGACGTAGTTGGGGATCACATTCCCCGGTTGTGTGCAGACTGTAGTATGGTGGCCTTGCCCTCATTACCTCAACTCAAAGTGTCCTCCCTTCGCCCGTATAGTAGGCTACAACAACATCAGTTTTCTCCAGGGCCACACCCCTGTGACCTCCCACTGCCCCAGATCAAAGGTCAGACCTTCTCCCCCCGAAGTTGGTCACGACATCGTCAGGGTCTATCCTCCTCACGCTCACCAACAGTTTGAAGTGTTTGACTTTCGCCCTCATAATAGGTAATGACATCATCAGGGACTCATTCCCACACCACACCTCATGCACATTACGCTTTCCGCACACCTTGACCACATTGTGGCTTGCGCACGCCATACATACACCACGTCTTGCGCACACCTCATGCACTATGCACCTTGCGCACTCTACGGCTCACGTATATTGTGTATTGCATGCACCTCACACACTATGTGCCTTGATAAAATTGCATTTTGCGCACGCCACAACGTACAATATGCCCCGTACGTGCGCGTTCCACCCTCTGCCCCTTTTACCTCGCATGCATTTCACTATGAATTTACATTAAAAAAATTTCAAGTTATCGAACGCGGATCGAAACTCCCAAAATTGGGGGGGGGGGTGGGGTGGTATGGTCTCATAATTACGGCTCAAAAACTGCTAAATACACTTCTAAGTGTGGGATGCGGGAATCGAAAAAACTTCCCACTAATAGGATAACCATCGGAGAGTGGGGGAGCCAACCAGGGCATAACCGCACATGGCTAATAACCCAGCCTTCCAACCGCCCAAATCAAGCGGCCCTCTGGTCACCCTGATTAGGTGGCCCCATGGCTGGACAGCCCTCCGTTGGCATGCGGGGGCCATCTCTTGGCCGCCTGATCGGGCGGCCCTTTGCCACTCGAACCTCCACCAGTGTGCGGAGGGTTGTCCCCTGGCCTCCCGATTAGGCGGCCCCTTGGCTGCTCGGCCCTTCGCCTGCGTGCGTCTATCCAGCCTCTGGATGGCCGATCGGACAACCCCTTGGCAACCCAGATCGGATAGCCCATTGGCCGCCCAGATCGGGCAGCCCTTGGTTGCTCGTCCCTCCATCGCCGCATGGAGGACCTCCCCTTGATAGGTGGCCTCAACTGGGGGCACAGTCTCTCAAGCTGCCACTCCCGACTGCCAACCAGACCGCCCCTAACCTCGTCGGTCAGGTGATCGAACCATCCAATGAGTCCAAATCGCTAGGGGGCAAAATTGTCATATTCATAAAAATGGTGATCCCCGTGATCCAATTCGAGCTAAATACACCCCCATGTAAAAAATATCTCTTGACAGACGCCTCCTTTTCTCTGCGACAGATTGTGTGCTCGACCTCTCTAGAGCTAAGATAGTCTAATTTAGACCGGTCTACTAAGAGCCTCAAGTGAGACGCAATTAAAGGAATTAATTATTTATTGATAGTTTAAACAGGTTTGTTACGGTCAACTCAAGTCTCCTGTAGATCGGTCTAAATTGGATAGTCTTAGCCCAGGAGCTGTCAAGCGCGCGAATAGTCACAGAGAGGAAGACGGTTGTCAAGAGAAGGCGAAGACAACATGTCGCTTCTCGTTACAATTTGCTGGGGGGTGAGAGATGAGAGAGATGGGCTTAAAGGGTGACAGACAATCTCCCGTAGAGCTAAGTATTTTCTCACTGTCGTAGGGAGTGTTGCACTTTGAGCGCACTAGAGACTTTGACTGCTACTTGCGGGCTTGAACGACACGTTATGGGCGTCTTAGGCTCTATGACTTGTCTCCTACTGTGCTCAGAGGAGTCTAGAGTTGTTTGTAGGTTATCGTCTGGAAGGCTCGTTGCTGAGTTGAGGGCATTGTGAACGATGCACGCAGAGTGCTTGTTGTGGAATGCTCGCGGAGGAGTGCTCGAAGGAGGATTGAGATATTCGAAGGATCTTCAAGACAATTGACGGTCTTCGAAGGAGTCTTCAAAAGGCGAAGTAGATTCCCGGTGTATCTCTCACGCGTGTAGGAGATGAAGCCGGAGGAGAACAGAGTGGAGAATGGAGAAGACCCAAGGGTCCTATTTATTGGTTTTAGGGGTTGTTATGATGGTTATACGCAAACCATAACCACCCTATTTACTATTTGCAGGCCACTTTAATATAAGTTATGTCCAAATTTTTAAGGAATTACTATGCACTCACCGAATATTAACTTCTACTATATGCACCCCCATGACGGGTGGTTACGAGAGGTGGTTACGCAGCGATAGAACTGTGAAGATCGCACAGTGATTATCAGGCGGTGGAGGATCGATCGATGAGGGGGCCGATGAGCGGCTAGTCTCGATCAGTGGGAGGTTGCCTGGGAGGCCGACCGTAACGTGCGGAGGCGTCCAGCGGGAGGTCGACCGCTAGCCTTGCAACTGCTCGTGGGCAGCCATACAGTACTGCGTCGGCCGATGGGAGACCGATTGTAAGTCTTGTAGCCAAGTTCGGGCGTTTGTACGGTGCGGAGGCAACCAGTAGAAGGCCGACCGCGAGAGTTACAACCAAGCAAGGGCGGTCACACAGTGAGGCGGCGACCGGTGGGATGCGGTCGTGCGCGTATAGTCACATAGTGTGGAGGAGGTAAACGACGGGACAGTCACAAGCCTTGCAGTCATGCGCGGGCATTTGCACAGCGGGAGGCCTGTCATGAGCCTGGAGGCCGCGCGCAAGCGGCCACACAACGCGATAGAGGCCGGCCACACACAATTAGCCGAACGACGCAGCGGCGGCCAGCGGGAGGCCATTCCCACGCGAGCAGTTGGACGGCGCAGCGGCGTCCATCAGAAGGCCAGTCGTAATCCTTGCGGTCGCATATGAGCGTTCGCGCGGTGTGGCGACGACAGGCAGGAGGCCGTCCGCCAGCCTCACAACCGCGTGCGAGCAGCCGCACGGTGTGGCGACAACAAATAGGAGGCTGCCACGAGCCTCACGGCCACGCACGGGTGGCTGCACGGCATGGCAGCGACCGTTTAGAGGTTGGTCGCTACCTTAGCACTAGGGCTGCATGGTGTGGCAGCAGGCGGCGGCAGGCCAGATGCGGGTCTTGCGACCGCGCGTTTGCGGCCATACGGCGGGGTGTCGGCCGACTTGAGGCCACCCGCAGGGTGCGATGGAGTTTGTCTTGGCGGCTTGCGCGGTCGGAGTGCCTATCGTGTGTGCGATAGTTTGGACGGTTCCCTCCATGACTCCCACTAAGTTAGTTGGGGGACATGGGAATTTAGGTATTTGTAACCCGAAATTCCTATAAATTGAGAGAGACCTCATCAATATTTATTCAAACAATGAAATAGTTGTTTTAATCTTGATGGGTTCCCCTAAATAAATAGGAGAATTTGGGCTATGAGTAGTCAATTCTCCATTTTAAGGGTGGTGCAGATAACAACATTGCCCCTATTATGCATGAGTAGTGTCATTAGTGGGGACGAAAAGATAAAATCGCGTACCCTAAACTGTCAACTATCAGGGAACCACTCCACCCACCATCGCCACGTCAAGACCACACATGCACCCCAACCACGCACGACGCAGGGCCACTCCAGCCGTTCGGCCATCGCTTCTGCATGGCTCCCTCAAACAGTGTGGCCGCCGCTGCACTACCACTCTTGCTCCTTTTGTTCTTAAATTCTACAAAGTCTCACAATAAGTCGTCGTCACCATCTCTACTCCGGTTCAAATCGCCGGAAGGGCAAATCTATAACATCCAAAAAATGGTGATCCAAGTGTGCCAGATCGTTGATTCATATTCACTCGTCATATAGTTACAACAATTACAATGGCGTAATAGTCAAGACGCCTCTCTCAAAATCTAAAAAGTAACCTTAAGCCCTCTTTGGAAGACACATTTTATTCTAGTGTTCAAAGATCGACTTGAAGATCTCCTCCGTGGTTCGAAAATATCCTTTGAGGCTTGAAGATCTCCTTTGAGACTCGAAGATTTCCTTCGAGACTCGAAGATCTCCTTCGACACTCGAAAATCTCCTTCCAGGAAAAAAGATCTCTTTCGCCTTCCAAGATCTCCTCGGCTCTTAGCTTCCATTCCAAAGCTCTCGTCGTTGCACCGATCTATTCAGATTGCCTCCAATATACACCGTAGCAAGAGTCTTGTACTAATAACTAGATTGCCTCCAAATAGCTAGAAGAGCAAGAGTCGTGTACTAATCAAAAAATATCTTTACACAGCGAGGCATACATGGCGAGATATGATTGCCAATGTATCTGATGGAGCAAGAAAATTACAAGCTGAAAAACAAACTGTGCGGCCTCAAGGAGTAACTGTCGGCTCTACTGCTAACCGCCAAGGAGTCCACTGAAGTCGCTTGGTCACAAGACAACAACAAGCCGTGCGGACTACCCGTTATTCCGGTGCTGAAAAAAGAACTCTAGTCGCTGACCTGCAAGCCGCCTGACCGCGAGGTCGCCTAGCCGCCAAATGAAGCAAACTACTGCCACTGAACTGAATAGGCCACCCAGAGGAGGATATCTTATTGAACTGGAAAGAAGTTGCAGAAGAGAAACCGCTAAGTCATAAGCTGTGACCTGCTGAAACCGCTGGTTGATACTCGCAGAGTCCTTACTGTCCCTGACCGTAGTTAGAACAAAGTTCCTGGCTCTTCAGTGTTATCCGCACAACCTGCACAGCACAAACTAGTCAAACCTCTTTGTTGAAGTTGGTGACCGGGCGGTCTGGCGGTCTGTCTTGGCGGATTGAAGACCGCGCAGTTTGGCAGTTTCCCTGTTTAAACCCTTGTTTGGATTTGTGATAGGTTCACTCTTAGGATGTCTTGACCCCCTTGTATAGCTAGGGTCTCTGTTTAAGTCTTAGTTAGGTCCCCTCTAGGTCAGGTCTTGTGCAGACCAACATTGCAGTGGATTCAGACTTAGATTCAGATAAATGTTATGGACTATCTATATCAGTTCGACTATAGTCGAACTCAGCTCGAAGATCGTCGATCTCCCATCGACGATCTCAGAGTCTTCTACTCTGAACTGAGCTCGACGATCTACGAGCTCAGGTCGACGATTTTGTTTTTCTCAGCAGTAATCTCAGTTCTACGATAGACATTCTCTGGTCGACGATCTCTTAACTCAGTTCGACAATCTCTGAATGGAGCTCTACGATTCTATACGTCTTTCAGTTATCAGTTCTTCAGAACGGTCAGAGTTATTTATTTTGATTATGATAAAGTTTTTCAAGGCAAATATATTCTGATAATTAATGATGATTCTCTCAAGGCTGATAACCGTATTCTTGAAGCATTAATTATGGTATTCACAGAATATCTTATCAAGATAGTTATGGTAATACATTTATGATTGCCAGCAATATCTAGCCGTTAGGGCTCCTCAATTCTTAAAGAGAATTATGCTTTGTCTTGGGAATTCAAATTGATGTCGTTTTTCTTCATTCTGACAAGATATATATCTTAGAAAAACAAAAAGGAAAAAGAGAGATAGTGATCAATCAGTAGTCAGAGAAGAATATTGCTCTCAAAGGATCTTGCATGTTTTGCTAAAAAGAAGAAGAAGAAGAACTTTTTCCAACAATAACTCCCTCCAGTCTTCTCTCTTCCTCAGTCTTCAAAGATTTATAGAGAGCCACAAATCTATAACAGTTCACAGAATCAAAAGGCTCTGAAACATATTTTGAAGACCTACGCCCAGGGCCAAGTTTCCTCTTCCTGAACATATACACCATCTCAGGGGGAGCTTGGACACTCAACTTTAATCCACACAGTCTTCTCATTTGCTTGAGAAAGAGAAGATTCTCAATCATTCTTGTTTCTTTTACCTCCATCTGTATAGGATTATCTCTCCCTTCAAAAGTGAACACTTGTGGTGATAGGGCACCTGATCAAAAACCTATTGGATTTTGAGCTCCTGATCAAAAGCTCAAAGGATCTCTAAATCTACCTTCAGCAGATCTTGTGGTGATAGGACACATGATCAAAAACCTAAGTAGATTCCTACCTAGGTGATAGAAGAGTGGATACACCCAGATTTGGGGAACCACTATAAATTTTCTTTTGTCCTCTGGTTGTTGTGTGATCTCTTTGTGTGTTGTGTTATGCTGTGGTATTCTAGCCTATTTTATTTCACTAGTTATAGTTATCAGTATTTTAATTCCGTAATAAATCTAAATAATTTTTTAAATACTCTATTCACCCCCCCCCCCTCTAGAGTAAAACTTATCTATCTATCTCTTTTAATTGGTATCAAAGGGAGGTTTTTAAGGTTGTACATGCTAACACTTGAACCTTATATCTCTGATAGATATTTTTCTCTCTATTTCTTTTTGTTATATCATGGCACAGTACAAAGACTTTTCAAGCACCAGACCTCCAGTTTGCAACTTGCAAAAGTTTGGAATCTAGAGGGCAAGAATCAGACTTTATATGAATTCAATTGATGAAGACATTTATGCTTCTATCTTAACAGGAGTACCTCCACCACCAGCTGCCACTCTAAGTACTTCCAAGAATATGATTGCAGTACCTTCTCCAGACTACAATGATGCATACAAGAAAGCAAAGATTACTGATGCAAAAGCCATGAATATACTGGCATAAACAATGTCTGATGACATATTTCAGAAAGTAGCTGAATGTGAATCAGCTAAGGCCATCTGGGACTCCTTAAACCAGATGGTTGCAGGATCAGCAGATGAAAGGAAGGACAGGAGAGCTCATCTAATCTCCTAGTATGAAAATTTTAAAAAGGAAGAAACTGAGCAAGTTTATGAGATGTACAACAGACTCAGTATCATTGTTAATGAACTAAAAACCCTTGACAAGGACATCTCAGTCACAGAAATAAATGACAAGATTCTCATATGCTTCCTCAGCTCATGGGACTCAATAATCTGGCCTATTAGAGAGACCATAAGCATATATGAGATGACTACTGAATCAGTCTTAGGAAAGCTGAAATCCTATGAACAACTGCTAAAGACAAGAGAAGCTGAGCAACAAAAGACTGCTACACCAACAAGGAAGGAACAGAATATAGCTTTCAAAGCTTCAGAAGAATCAGAAACTTCTCCATCAAATGAAGAGTTGATGAGTCTCTTTGCAAAGAGATTCTTCAAGATGGGGAGAAAAGAATTCAGAAGGAAATTATCATGGAGTGATGATAAACCAAGGTATAATAAAACCCCTTCTAAAGAGATTATCTGTTTTGGTTGCAGGAAAGCTGGACACATTCTTCCAGAATGTCCAGAAAACAAGCACAAGGAAAGGAGAAAGACTCCAAGAAGCACTCCAGCAAACCATCCTCCAACAAACACAAAAAGAAGGAGAAAGGGTTTGTTGCAGAAACATGGAGTGACACTGAAGAATCATCTTCCTCCAGTTCGAGTGAGGATGAAGAAGAAGCAAAGGCCAAAGAAATCTGCTTAATGACCATCAATGCTTCAGGACATGTCTCAGAAGAAGAAGAATCTGGAGAATGTTCAGATTGTGATCAGGTATTGGAAGACTTTGAATTTACCTCTGAAGATTTTAAATCAAACTTTAAATTTATGTGTAGTGATCTGATTAGATCTGAGAAGGAAATCAAACTTCTCAGAGATAGACAATTTAACTATGACAGTTTAGTATCAGAAAACAACAAATTGAAAAATGAAATAGACATGTATAGTGAACAAATCATTTTTATGAAAAAGGAATTAAGTAAAGCAAAACAGCTAGAGGAATCACTAAATGGGAGAAGCAAACAACTAGTAGAAATTACCAGCACACTTAGTGCTAGACTTAACAAAAGTAAGTTAGGATTAGATGCGCCATCTAGTGAACCACCAGTTATTCAGAAAAACCATCTCTCACAACCTATAAAGTTTATTTCAGATAAAGGTAAGAAAAATACAGAACAAATTAAAAAGGTTAATAAAGTTTTAAAAGAAGTTGAGAAAAATAAAGAAAAACAAAAAACTAAGTCTCAACAAAAATCGTCAAACCAAGATCAACGATCTCAGCATTATGCGTCGAACGACTATCGACGATCGCAGAACCTAGAGTTTGAGCCTAAACACTCTGTAAACGGGGATCGACGATATCATTATGTATCGTCGAACAGAGATCGACGATCGTGGAACCTAGATAATAGCTACTATCACTCTAAGAACCAAGATTGACGATATCGATGCTGGTCGTCGAACCCAGATCGACGATCTCAACCTAAATCGTCGAACCCAAATCTCTATCATCAAAACTATAATTTCAACAAAAACTTTAATAAGAACTCTAACTCTAAAACTTTTCATCCCTTAACTAACTGGATAATCCCACCTAGGAGATTTCATCCCTTAGGTTATAAAAGTCAACCTGAATACTCATATATTTCAAATTTTAAGTATGAAAAGAAGTCAGGACCCAAGGTTACCTGGGTTTAGAATATATAAGCTATTATTTTGCATGTGAAGACCTATCCTACCATACAGGATAAATGGTATCTGGATAGTGGGTGCTCCAAGCACATGACAGGAAACAAGGCCAACCTAAATAACTACAAGGCAAAGCTAGGTCCAAAGGTTATATTTAGAGACTCAAGCTTTGGTCAGACATAAGGCTATGGAGAATTCACACTTGGAGCTATCACATTCAGGAAAGTGGCATATGTAAGTTGCCCGAAACATAACTTGATATCCATAGGTCAGCTATGTGATGCAGGTTATGAGGTATGTTTTACTGGATCCAAATGCAACATTTCTTTAAATAATAGCATTGTGTTATCAGGTATTAGGTTAGGCAATATCTATTTAGTTGATTTTAATTCTGCTTGTTCAGAAATCTGTTTGTTTAATCAAGTTAGCAATAATAATACATTGTGGCATAAAAGGCTAGGACATGTAAATCTTAGAAACATTGCTAGGTTATCTAGGGACAACCTTGTTAGAGGATTGCCCTCTTGCCCCTACAAGAAGGAAAGCCTTTGCAAGGCTTGTCAAGTAGGCAAGCAAACTAAAAATGACTTTAAATCAGTTAATAAGAGTGATTCACTTAGGATCTTGTATCTGCTTTATTTGGACCTTTTTGGATCAATTGTTGTACAAAGCTTGGGAGGGAAGTTCTATACTCTAGTTATTGTAGATGACTTCTCTAGGTTCTGTTGGGTTTTCTTCTTGAGAAACAAGTCTGATAATTTCAAAGTTCTTACAGACTTTCTAAAATGCATAAAGATTGAGTACTCAAGTTGCATTGATCAGAAGTGATCATGGCACTGAGTTTGAATATCTTCTTATGCAAGAATTCTATGAGAAGGAAGGTATCGGGCACTGCTTCTATTCTCCCAGAACTCCTCAACAAAATGAGATAGTTGTGTAACACCTCCCCTGTAAAGACCATATAATATGGGTCCGGCCGGGGCCCCACAACATACGGACACCACAACTTTAGTATTAAAAGATGATATGAAACTACCCAAACTCAAAACTCCAGACATACACAGCGGAAACAGAACCAACCGACAGAAGTTATCCACTAACGATAGAGTATCAAATGGCCTTAAGGCCTTACACAATAATAGTCCAAACAAAAATATAAATGTGCCAAGCACTCCTAGGCTACCTCGGCATGCAAGCCGGAAAAAAACATAACAGAAGTAGCAAACACACAAAGAGAAACCAAGCACAGCAACACTTCATGAGGCTTAGGGCTTTTCGCCTAGCGCGCTAGCTCCTGCATGCGATCCTTGCCCTGTAAGGATTTGAAGTAACGTGGGTTAGCAAAGGCTGACCTCTACTGTGTAACAAACACATCTCCTCCCGGCCGCCCCTAACGGACCCCGGGGTACCACTCCACCTGCAAGTTAGCACTTCGTATACCAAAAGAGTATATATAATAAAGCGGTAAAACAGGCTTGGATGTCTCATACAGCATACATGTTCTCTATGTTTTATACAAAGTGAAAGGGGCCTACTATGCAGCATGAATGCAGCCCGGGTTTCACCCAAGGCACCCTAGTTCGTATGCATCTAGCACAACATCAAACACTGGGTACTTCCATTTCCCCATTGGCTTAAAGCCGCAAACACAAGGGAACCACCATGTCCCTAACGGCACACACGCCGTCACACGGAACCTTGCAAAGGCCCCACCCGCACAAGGGTCATAACCCCAGGGCTTGCCCGCACAATCTGACTTCGCTCGTCAGGGTTCCGCCTCACACTGACCGATTCTAAGGAGCCTTGCTGGACCCCACCCGCTCATGGCTACATTGCCCGGGCTTGCCCTCCACTCGGCATTCTTGTCAGTCTCACACAAGGGGCTAGTCTCGCCGGGACACTTTCCCCACATGACTTGCGCGTCACGAAAAAGCCAGCCGACCACGGAGACATAGCCGTGCCTTAGCACAACACAAACAAAGGTTTCCCCACCCCAATTGCCACTCGCACCGTGTCTTTCCCGTGATCCAAGGAAACCATCTACCGCACAAAGCGGAGCTAACCTCGTCTGGTTCCGACTACGAGTACTCACTCAAATATAAGGGGGAAAATGCATACATACAACGACGTATTGCCGCTACGGATTTCTACCAAATCCTCACATCTCGCTATGCAACATCACCGGGTCGGACTAACGGTCGCGACCACGGCTTCACCCACAATGCCTAATTCGCTAACGGAGCGGATCTCTAATGCAAAGCATGCCGGGATGAACATACTCCACCCGGAGGTTCCTCTTGAACCTAGGCTACACGAATCCCTCTCATTTGAGATATTCGGTGCTCAAAATATGAAAGGAAGGGGATGTTATTCATGCATCCTAAATCCTAAAAACCGAGAGGAGAAGTGTTGTTACCTTTCGTCCCCTCTTCCTAGCCATGGAGAAGATTTGCTCGGTTGAACACCACCGCAATGCTCCCACCTTCGCGAATCTGAACTCCGCTCGCGAAACGGACCTCCGAAGCTTCGCCGGCGGCCGGAACTTGGCCTCCTTGCTTTCCCTTCTCTCTAGAACTTAGAGAGATAAAAGAAAGTGGGGAATGAGGGTTTGGAACTCTATTCCCGGCCTTAAACCGCCCAGGGAGGCCCCCCACCGTTGGATCTTCCAAGGAAAAGAACGAACGGCCACGATCGGAACCCAAATTAGAAAATCTGGGCCGAACACGGGTTGCAACACGGCTGTGTGCATGGCCGTGTTAGCCATTCGCCGTCTCGACCGATTCGACAACCAGCACACAGCCTTCGACACGGCCTTTGACACGGCCTCCGACACGGCCGTGTCGCCATTGACACGCCCGTGTCGAGATCCGTGTCACGCCCCCTACCGACCAATTTTCCCAGTCAGAGAAAGACACGGCCAAGAACACGGCCATGGACACGGCCTTCGACATGCCCGTGTCATCCCCGACACGGCCGTGTCGTGACCCGTGTCACGCCTAGCAGAATAAATCCTGCTAACAGCCCGAGAAGGACACGGCCAGGGACACGCCCGTGTCCAAGGCCGTGTGCCTTCTCGCCGATCGTCGACCAACACGGCTCGGCGACCCAAGCGCAACACGGCTTGTGACACAGCCGTGTCACAGGCTGTGTGCCTACCCCCAAAACCCAAACTTGGCCAAAACGACGCCGTCGTTTCCCCTTCCAAGTTTGGGGTGTTACAAATCTCCCCCCCTTCAAAGAATTTCGTCCCGAAATTTAAAACATGGCAAGTACACAAATTCTAAACGGTACCTGAGGAGAAAAGCTCGGGGTACTCCTCCAGCATGGCCTGCTCTCGCTCCCATGAGAGTTCCTCGCAGCCACAGTTGTCCCAACGGACCTTTACGAGTCTGACTTCCTTGTTCCGCAATTGCCGAACCTCTGAATCTTCTATCCCGATTGGACTAACTCTCGTCCTCAAGTCTTCCTCTACCGGCACCGCTGTCGGCTCAATCACCACGCTGGCTTCTGACAAAGCTTTCCTCAAAACGGAGACGTGAAAAACGTCATGCAATCCACTTAGCTCCGTGGACAACGCCAACCGGTACGCTGCCTCTCCCACTCGCTCGATGACCTTGAATGGTCCCAAAAATCTCGGACTCAGCTTCTTGAGTCGGCGAATTCGTGAAATGCCTTTGAACGGCTTGATCTTAAGATACACCCAGTCGCCCACCGCGAATTCCACATGTCTGTGGCGAGCATTGAAATACTTCGACTGCCGATCTTGAGCTACCTTCATGCGCTCTCAGATGGTCCGCACTAGCTCACTAGCGTAGGCTACCACTTCTTTCCCCAAAAGCTTTGTGTCTCCCGCCTCTGTCCAAGACATCGGTGTTCGACACCGCCTCCCATAAAGTGCTTCATATGGCGTCATCTTGATACTAGCTTGGTAGCTATTGTTATACGCAAACTCCACCATGAAGAGGTGATCCTCCCACTTCTTGCCGAAGTCGAGAGTACACATCCTTAGCATATCTTCCAAAGTACGGTTCGTTCTCTCAGTTTGCCCATCGGTTTGAGGATGAAAAGCCGTACTGAACTTGAGTTTTGTGCCCAAGCTCTTCTGCACCAACCGCCAATCCTTAGACGTGAAACGTCCATCCCGGTTGCTGACTATACTCTTCGGAATCACATGGAGTCGTACAATATTGCGGACGTACAACTCCACCAACTTTTCCACACCGTCCTCCTTCCGGTTTGGGATGAAATGTGCCACTTTGGTCAAGCGGTCCACAATCACCCAAATGGCATCATTACCCTGCTGCGATCTAGGCAACCCATGCACAAAATCCATGGAGATGTCATCAAATTTCCATTCGGGGATTGGAAGAGGCTTCAAGAACCCGCCCAGCTTCTGACACTCGGCCTTCACCAAGGCACAAGTTTGGCACCGACTCACACACAAAGCTACGTCCCGCTTCATCCCAGGCCACCAATAGGACTTCTTCAAGTCCAAGTACATCTTTATACTACCCGGGTGAATGGAGTACTTGGTTAAGTGGGCCTCAAACATCAACTCCTCGCGGAGCTTGCCGAACTGCGGTACACAAATCCTTCCGCCCTTCCTCAGAATCCCATCAACCATCTCCCAGGCGCTACCCTCACCCTTTAGAGCTTCCTCCACGAAAGGTTGGAACTCCGCATCTACACGGGTCGCTTCCCGAATACGATCGCATAAGTCATTCTGCATCTCAATCCAATTTAGTCAAGCCACGCTAGACTCGCCTCTTGCCACACATTCCAAACCAAGGGACTCCCAGTCCCGCCTTAACCGCTCATCGTGAGCTTCAATCCAATTTCCTTGCCCCGAGCACTTCCTACTCAAAGCATCTGCCACCACATTGGCTTTCCCTGGCGTGTACTGAATCGCCACCTCGTAGTCCCCAAGGAACTCGACCCACCTGTGCTGCCGCATATTTAGGTCCTTCTGATCTAGGAGATATTTCAGACTCTTGTGGTCTGTGAAGATCTCCACCTTTGCACCATAAACGTAGTGCCTCCACAACTTCAAAGCAAAAATTACCGCCGCCAACTCCAAATCATGGACGGGGTAATTTCTCTCGTGGGGCTTCAGCTGCCTCGACCCAAAAGCTATCACACTACCATGCTGCACCAACACGCACCCTAAACCGCATCCAGATGCGTCGCTAAAGATCTGGAATCCTTCGGTCCCCTTTGGTAGACTTAGGATCGGTGCCGTCATTAGCCTCTCCTTCAGGGTTTCAAATGCCTGATTGCACTCTTGAGTCCATACAAACTTCTGATCCTTGCGAGTTAGTGAAGTGAGGGGTAGAGCTATCCGCGAAAAGTTTTCCACAAACCTTCGGTAGTACCCGCCTAGTCCAAGAAAACTCCGGACTTCCGCCACGGTCCTCAAAACTGGCCACTCTCTGATGGCTTCTACTTTCGTTGGATCCACTGCCACCCCGTCCCCACTGATTACATGGCCCAAAAATGCCACCTTCTCCAACCAAAACTCACATTTCGAGAAATTCGCATAGAGCTGGTTCTCTCTCAACACTTGTAACACTATCCGCAGGTGCGACTCGTGCTCCGCTTCCGACTTGGAATACACCAAAATGTCATAGATAAAGAAGACTACGAACCCGTCCAAATATTCGCGAAACACTCGGTTCATCAAGTCCATGAACACGGACGGCGCGTTCGTCAGCCCGAACGGCATCACCGAGAACTCAAAATGACCATACCTCATACCAAACGCGGTCTTGGGTATGTCTTCGTCACGAATCCGCAACTGATAATATCCGGACTTCAGGTCCAACTTGGAGTACACCACCGACCCCACCAACTGGTCGAAAAGGTCGTCTATCCGAGGAATCGGATACTTGTTCTTAACCGTCAATTTGTTCAACTCTCGGTAGTCTATGCACAGATGCATGCTACCGTCCTTCTTCTTTACAAATAACACCGGCGCACTCCACGGTGAAGAGCTGGGTATGATATACCCTTGCTCCAAAAGCTCCTGCAACTGAACCTTGAGCTCGGCCAACTCCTTTGGTGCCATCCTAAAGGGTGGACGCGACACTGGTCTAGCTTCGGGCACCAACTCGATGGAGAAATCAATCTCCCGCCGAGGAGGTGCTCCCGGTAGCTCCTCAGGAAATACATCTCCAAACTCCGCTACCACAGGCACTTCTTCAAGAGACAGCCTGGAAAGGCTAACCTCCAACAACGCTACTAGAGCTACACCTCCCTGGCTAACAGCTCGCACTAACTGAAGTGCCGAAACTAGGGAACAGGTCACTCCATGCAGGACTTCAAACTTGACTTCCGCTTGCCCTACGCCCCTCAGGGTTACCACCTTGGACAAACAGTCAATACTGGCACGCTGCTCCGCTAGCCAATCCATCCCCAAAATCACGTCGAACTCGGACAATGGCAAGATCGCCGCTACCAATATGAAGTCGACTCCCTCGAGCCTCCAACAAATCCGGCCTCTAGCCCTGGTAGTCATAGATGACCCATTGGGCATGCGCACTTTCAACTCGGAGTCCGTCGCGAAAGACTCCACTCCGATCCTCCGGATAAAGCCTTCCTCAAGGAAGGAGTGCGACGCTCCCGTATCAAAGAGTACCCTAGCGGGGTACCCAGATACCATTACAAAGCCTACACACATGCAACAAACATAAAGGCTTGAAAGACAGGAATCTAAGGTGCAGGTTGAACTCTCGTACCTGTCACCACATCAGGTTGACAGATTGCTTCTTGTTGCCCAAGGTTGTAGGCCCTTGGCTGCACTGGCTGAAACCGAGAAGCACTCGACTCCGCCATTTTCCCTTTCTCCGCGGTACTGGGGCCGGAGCGCACAGTTTGCTCCTGTCTTGGCTCTTGCTCAGTGCCCCCTTGGGTACAAAATCTTGCTATGTGGCCTGGCTTGCCACAACTATAGCACATCTGAGGGCCCTTAGAACGTGACCCTCCAGACGTCCAATTGCTTTTCTCGCCCGACTTATGTGTGGAAGGCTTCTTCTTCCATCGGCTCCCTTCCGTCTTTCCATGGGACTGAGCAGGCTTCTTCTCCTCCCCCTGCTTGGGTGTGAAGCCCTTGCGACGCTGGGATCGCTCCATGTCACTCTCCAAAATTCGGGCCGCCTCCACCAGTTCGTTGAAACCCGCACGCTTCATCGATATGAGGGGTTGTCTTAGATTCTCCCTCAGTCCATGATAGAAGAGATTGTCCCTCTCTTCATCGTCTGCCATGGTCGTCCCTGCATAACGACCCAAGCGAGTAAATTCTTGAACATACTCATCCACTGACTTGTCTCGCTGCACCAGATGTAGGAACTGCCTCTGGAGGGCTAACCTCGTTGAGGCGGGAATGTACTTCTTCAGGAAGGCATTCCCAAACTCCTCGATGGACGGTGTGCGTCCTGGAAACTGCCGACCACTGGGGCTCACCCACCATAACTTGGCATCTCCCTCCAACATAAAGGCTGCGAACTCTGCCTTTTTCTCATCTGACGCCTCTGACGCCTCTGCCGCCCTCAGAACCTCCTAAATCCTAGCCCACCAATCCTCTGCATCTGTGGGAGTGCCGATTCCCTTGAAGGTTGGAGGGTGGAAACTCAGAAAGTACTTCATTTGCCGGTCCCCATGCCCGACAACCACTCTCTCAGCCTGCGGCTCCGCCCGCCTGGCCTCCTCAACCTGCACGGTCGCTGCCGTGACCGGGGTAGCAGGAGTTGCTACCTGTACTGTCACGGCAGCTTGGGCCGCCACCATCGCTTCTGCAAGCATGCGGCAGAAGTCGGCCGGTGTGACCCCCATCCCTAGCGGACCTTGCGCGGTCGCACTACTTGCCGAGAGCTCTTCTCTTGGCCTCGAGGTCCCAGCCTCGTTGCTTGCACTCTAAACACAAGCAAGAAAACGCAAATCAGTCTCTAATTGCAAGACTCGAACACAAGGACACTCATGGTCCCGCGATACTCCTATGTGGATAACTTCTTATACGCGACTCGACTTATACTTTCGACCGCGAAACTTCTCATTGGAACGCCAACCTGGCTCTGATACCAAATTGTAACACCTCCCCTGTAAAGACCATATAATATGGGTCCGGCCGGGGCCCCACAACATACGGACACCACAACTTTAGTATTAAAAGATGATATGAAACTACCCAAACTCAAAACTCCAGACATACACAGCGGAAACAGAACCAACCGACAGAAGTTATCCACTAACGATAGAGTATCAAATGGCCTTAAGGCCTTACACAATAATAGTCCAAACAAAAATATAAATGTGTCAAGCACTCCTAGGCTACCTCGGCATGCAAGCCGGACAAAAACATAACAGAAGTAGCAAACACACAAAGAGAAACCAAGCACAGCAACACTTCATGAGGCTTAGGGCTTTTCGCCTGGCGCGCTAGCTCCTGCATGCGATCCTTGCCCTGTAAGGATTTGAAGTAACGTGGGTCAGCAAAGGCTGACCTCTACTGTGTAACAAACACATCTCCTCCTGGCCGCCCCTAACGGACCCCGGGGTACCACTCCACCTGCAAGTTAGCACTTCGTATACCAAAAGAGTATATATAATAAAGCGGTAAAACAGGCTTGGATGTCTCATACAGCATACATGTTCTCTATATTTTGTATAAAGTGAAAGGGACCTTGAGAGGACTTAGCGCTACCAACTGCACCAAAAGACCGGCCTGAAGGTCAAAGGCGCATACTAATCTTTATATCAAAGGTCCTCGGGCGGATCCACGTGGCAGCCAGTTAAGCCATTACCGCATAGCACCGCAGCGCGGGGGCGATTCCGGACCGCAGCCCCAACAATCCCCCCCCCGGAAACGACCCCGGGGTTTCGAACCCGCAACCTCCCTCTGATACCAATTGAGATGACTTAGCGCTACCAACTGCACCAAAAGACCGGCCTGAAGGTCAAAGGCGCATACTAATCTTTATATCAAAGGTCCTCGGGCGGATCCACGGGGCAGCCAGTTAAGCCATTACAGCATAGCACCGCAGCGCGGGGGCGATTCCGGACCGCAGCCCCAACAGACCTACTATGCAGCATGAATGCAGCCCGGGTTTCACCCAAGGCACCCTAGTTCGTATGCATCTAGCACAACATCAAACACTGGGTATTTTCGTTTCCCCATTGGCTTAAAGCCGCAAACACAAGGGAACCACCATGTCCCTAACGGCACACACGCCGTCACACGGAACCTTGCAAAGGCCCCACCCGCACAAGGGTCATAACCCCAGGGCTTGCCCGCACAATCTGACTTCGCTCGTCAGGGTTCCGCCTCACACTGACCGATTCTAAGGAGCCTTGCTGGACCCCACCCGCTCATGGCTACATTTCCCGGGCTTGCCCTCCGCTCGGCATTCTTGTCAGTCTCACACAAGGGGCTAGTCTCGCCGGGACACTTTCCCCACATGACTTGCGCGTCACGGAAAAGCCAGCCGACCACGGAGACATAGCCGCGCCTTAGCACAGCACAAACAAAGGTTTCCCCACCCCAATTGCCACTCGCACCGTGTCTTTCCCGTGCTCCAAGGAAACCATCTACCGCACAAAGCGGAGCTAACCTCGTCCGGTTCCGACTATGAGTACTCACTCAAATATAAGGGGGAAAATACATACATACAACGACGTATTGCCGCTACGGATTTCTACCAAATCCTCACATCTCGCTATGCAACATCACCGGGTCGAACTAACGGTCGCGACCACGGCTTCACCCACAATACCTAATCCGCTAACGGAGCGGATCTCTAATGCAAAGCATGTCGGGATGAACATACTCCACCCTGAGGTTCCTCTTGAACCTAGGCTACACAAATCCCTCTCATTTGAGAGATTCAGTGCTCAAAATATGAAAGGAAGGGGATGCTATTCATGCATCCTAAATCCTAAAAACCGAGAGGAGAAGTGTCGTTACCTTTCGTCCCCTCTTCCTAGCCATGGAGAAGTTTTGCTCGGTTGAACACCACCGCAACGCTCCCACCTTCGCGGATCTGAACTCCGCTCGCGAAACGGACCTCCGAAGCTTCGCCGGCGGCCGGAACTTGGCCTCCTTGCTCTCCCTTCTCTCTAGAACTTAGAGAGATAAAAGAAAGTGGGGAATGAGGGTTTGGAACCCTATTCCCGGCCTTAAACTGCCCAGGGAGGCCCCCCACCGTTGGATCTTCCAAGGAAAAGAACGAACGGCCACGATCGGAACCCAAATTAGAAAATCTGGGCCGAACACGGGTTGCAACACGGCCGTATGCATGGCCGTGTTAGCCATTCGCCGTCTCGACCGATTCGACAACCAGCACACGACCTTCGACACGGCCTTTGACACGGCCTCCGACACGGCCGTGTCGCCATTGACACGCCCGTGTCGAGACCCGTGTCACGCCCCCTACCGACCAATTTTCCCAGTCAGAGAAAGACATGGCCAAGAACACGGCCATGGACACGGCCATGGACACGGCCTTCGACACGCCCGTGTCATCCCCGACACGGCCGTGTCGTGACCCGTGTCACGCCTAGCAGAATAAATCCTGATAACAGCCCGAGAAGGACACGGCCATGGACACGCCCGTGTCCAAGGCCGTGTGCCTTCTCGCCGATCGTCGACCAACACGGCTTGGCGACCCAGGCGCAACACGGCTTGTGACACGGCCGTGTCACAGGCCGTGTGCCTACCCCCAAAACCCAAACTTGGCCAAAACGACGCCGTCGTTTCCCCTTCCAAGTTTGGGGTGTTACAAGTTGAAAGGAAAAATAGAACACTCATTGAAGCTGCAGGCAGATTGCTTGCTGATGCTCGCATGCCTCTATCCTATTGGGCAGAAGCTGTAAGCACAGCAAATTATGTCCTGAATAGAAGTTTGATACACAAACTTAAGGGCAAGACTCCCTATGAATTACTCAAAGGTAAGAAACCTAAAATATATTACTTTAGAATTTTTGGTTGTATTTGTTTTATTCACAACAACAACAAAGAGTATCTTAGAAAGTTTGAAGTCAAAGCTACAATGGGAATCTTTCTAGGATATTCCCAAGTTAACAAGGCATATAGGGTTTTCAATAAATCATCCTTGAAAATTGAAGAATTTGTTCATGTTACTTTTGATGAAGCTAATATGTTTTAAAAGGAGAAGGAAACTTCTACTATTAATCATTTGCAGGTACCCAATCTATGTGAGAAATTGGATGACTTAAATCTCACCCAAAAAGTGGCATCTCATCCCTCTTCACAGATTGATGAAGATAGTGAAGAAGAATCTTTGGGAATTGCTGAAGCTTCTCCAATAATAAATTTAGGCTACATTTGGTTCGGCGGTTGCGGATCGATCCGGCTGGTGGAAACAGAGTGTTCGAACCGGAGGGGAGGTGGCTGCTCCAAACGGAGCTTTTTGGGGCGTTTCTCAAGCCGGGCGGGGGGAAACGAAGCAAACGACGTCGGAGGTTCATTTGTTAACCCTCTTTCCGGCGGCATTTGCCCAAAACGGAGTATCAAAACGCTCAAACAAATAGAGCCTTAATTCCACAAGAGGAATTAGTTCATGATGTTGCTGTTGTTGAACAAACTCCATCTCCTGACTATGTTACACTTAGAGATCATCCCATATCTCAAGTGATAGGAGACATGTCAATGGGTGTGCAGACAAGGCACCAACTCAATGAGGATGTGATGCATGCCTGCTTTTTATCTCAAAGTGAGCCCTCATCCATTAAAGATGTTTAGCAAGATCCACACTGGATTATTGCAATGCAAGAGGAGTTAAATCAGTTTGAAAGATGCAAAGTTTAGAACTTGGTTCCCAGACCCAAAGGACAGCTAGTTATTGGAACTAAATGGTTCTTCAGAAATAAATTTGATGCTTAAGGTATAGTTGTCAGAAACAAAGCAAGACTAGTGACACAAGGCTACAAGCAAGAAGAAGATATTGATTATGATCAGACCTTTGCACCTGTTGCAAGGCTTGAAGCTATCAGAATTTTCTTGGCTTATGCTGCTCACAAGAAATTCAAGGTATATCTAATGGATGTCAAAAGTGCTTTTCTCAATGGGGAACTTAAGGAAGAAGTATATGTGGAACAGCCTCCAGGTTTTATCTCTTCAACTCACCCCTCTTATGTTTTCAAATTACATTAGGCTCTCTATGGTATAAAGCAAGCTCCAAAAGCTTGGTATGAAACCCTAGCTAGCTTTCTTTTAGTGCATAAATTTTCTAGAGGCATTTTAGATAGGACTTTGTTTGTTAGACATCATCATGATAGGATTCTGTTAGTTCAAGTATATGTTGATGATATTATATTTGGTTCTACTGATTCTAAACTTTGCAAAAGGTTTTCTGACCTTATGCACTCCAAGTTTTAAATGAGTAGCATGTGTGAACTTTCTTACTTTCTTGGTCTTCAAGTAAAGCAAGCTCCTGATGGCATCTTCATATCCCAGTCCAAATATGCTAAGGAATTAGTAAAAAAATGTTTGGGATGGCTGATGCCTCAGCAATGAAGATACCCATGGATTCTAATGCAGTAATTGATTCTGATGAAAAGGGTAAACCTGTTGATCAGAAAAATTTAGGGCCATTGTTGGGTCCCTACTATATCTTACTGCAAGTAGACCTGATATAATATTTGCAACATTTCTTTGTGCTAGATTTCAAGTCAACCCTAAAGAATCTCATTTAATTCTCCTCAAGATAATTTTAAGATATTTAAAGGGCTGTCCTAATCTAGGACTTTGGTATCCCACAGAGTCAGAATTTGAATTAACTGGATATTCTAATACTGACTATGCTGGATGCAGAGTTGACAGAAAAAGCACTTCAGGAACTTGTCAATTCCTGGGTGATAGGTTAGTATCCTGGTTTTGCATGAAATAATCTTCTATGTCTACATCAACTGTAGAGGCTGAATATATAGCAGCTGGTATTTGCTGTTCACAGATCTTGTGGATTCAAAATCAGCTACTAGATTATGGGTATTCTCTCAAAAATTCCACCATATTTTGTGACAGTACCAGTGCCATATCTATTGCACAAAATCCAGTCCTGTATTCTAGGACCAAGCATATAGACATAAGACATCATTTTCTTAGAGATTATGTTGACAAAAACAAGATTAACCTCAAGTTTATCTCCACTGATTCTCAAAGAGGAGATATTTTTACCAAGCCTCTGGATGTGCAAAAACATCTATTCTTTTTGAATCAGCTTGGAATGATAAATGACATGAATTAAAATTGACTTTTGTCTTTATGAAGATGTGGTCAACGATCGTCGAACAGAGATCGACAATCTTCGAATTCATCTAGAGCAAAATTGTCGACCTGAGATTTACGACAGCTCTGTGTGAAGACAAAAATCGTCGACCGGAGATCGACGACTTTGCTTCAGTAAATCAATCGTCGACCTAAGCTCGACTATCGATTTTTTTTTGACCGAGATCAGAGACCAAAGATGTTATTTGTTTATAAATTAAATCTTTGACCTAAGATCGACGTTTTTATATTTTATCGTCGGACAGAGATCGTCTTTTCATATTCCAAAAAGAAAACCTATATGTAGGTTTCTCTTCGATCTCTGTCCCGCGCTTTCTTTTTCCCTTTGCTCTAGATCTCTCTTTCTCTCTTGAGTCTACAGGTTTTCTTTGGCGATTTCTGCGGTAGTTCTCGCAGCGATGAAGTTCGACACAGGATTCGATGTCGGCTTCGACTCCTTCAATCACTATGAACCTATTTTTCAAGAAATGATACAGTTATGTGATGATCAGGGCTTGAAGAAGTTAATGACTACAAGGATAAAGTTATCTGTCGCTGAAATTAAAGAATGGGTTTTCTCTTCCTCAACTGATGATGGTTCAATGATCGGATCCATCTCTGGACAGCAGGTGACTCTAAACCCTGCGATTCTTACTAAAATTTTTGAGTTAAAAAATGGAACAGATGAGCTAGAATAGGATAGCTCTGAATATAGCAGGAAGTTATTAGAGATGGGTCATGCTGAGGGCATTCCATCTAAGCTTTTAAAGAAAAATTTATCTATTGCTTTTAAGTTTCTTGCTGATTTCGTGGGCAAGGTGTTGCTGGGTAAGCATTCAGCGCATGACAATAGAAACAGGCAACAATTTGCCATTATGTCTGCTTTAGTTAATAAGAAGTCCATAGACTGGGTTGGACTGTTCTTTGATTTGATTAAGAGAAAGAATAGTAAGAAGGAAGTCTGTCTAGGAAGGATTCTTGGAATCTTCCTTCAGAAGAAGGCTCCAGAGCTGTTGGTTGACAACAATAGCCATCAATGCCAGTAAGAGGTTAGACTCCTCTTTGTTTGGGAAGTGGGAGAGGACAATTCAAAAGCCTTCCAAGGATGGAACCTCCTCAAACTTATCTGAGGACATAAGGGCAGTAACAACCGCTCCTCACCCTAATGAAGAAGTTCCTCATCCTCCTCCTCCAGCTTCCCCAGTCATCTCCAGAGTCACTTCCATTCCTATCACTGTGATTCCAACCTCTACTTCCTCCCCAGCTATCATCTCATCTCCTACTCAGTCACCACTTCCCCTCCATCCACTTGAATCTCAAAACCTCCAGATAATAACTTTTCCAAATTTTGACCTACTCTCACCTCTCTCATCTCCTTCTCACCAACCTAATTCACCCATCAACATTAAAACCTCACCACATATTTCCCCTATTTATTCTTCCAGAAACTCACCTATTCAGGATGAAATCATAACTGATTTCACTCCTCCTCCCTCTTTTCATTCTGTCTCAACTCAAACTCCAACTGAGTTTCTTCCAGTTGATCCCTCTTTTCTTCCTCATATTCTGGATCTCATCACTCCAACTCTTAAAACCATAATAACAGAGGCTATTTCACCTCTTGCTCTCTCTATATCTAATCTATCTGCTTCCCTTGCTGCTTCCTCTATCCCTTCTTCATCTAGGGGCCTGGCTCTAGTTTACACTAAAACCAGGCAGGGGGAGATGTCCAATGAAGATGATGCAGGTTCAGTCTCAACAGAGCTTCAGGCTCAGTCTCCTCCAGTTGTGCAGGAAGAAGAAGTGTTTCAGAAATTTTGTGCAGACATAGTTCTTTACTCAGATATGCTAATGTCAGATGAAGACACTGATGTCTCAATTACCGAGATTTTCAGTGGTTACTGTTTTATTAATCCCTCCATTAATTTACAAATTCTTTTATATTCATTCTCTCTGTTTAGATCAGTTTTGTTTTCAGTTGAGATCAATTCTTCTAGGGCCATGGTCTATTATACCAGAACCATGAGTCCTTCTATTGTGAAACAACTTCTGCAGATTCAATCAACTCCAGTTTATATAGATATTCCATCAGTTACATTGTGTACAAATATGTCATCCCCTTTGGATGATGCGCCTATGCTTTTGTCAGAAGAAAAGATTGAGTTTGATGTTATCTTAATTGCTGATAAACTACTTGATCTAGTGGCCTCAGAAAATCTGGCCTTAGCCCTAGAAACAAGTTTAGTTAATCTCTGTGAGTCTTACAACACTATTCCCTCTCTGGATGATTTCATTGCTATTGATATTCAGGAAGAAGCCAAAGAAAAAGCTGCCAAAAAGATTGCTGACAAACAGGTGAAGGAAATTGATGATTTGTATGATAATCCTCAGGGTTCTTCTAATGATGATGATGATGATCCAGAGGATGATAATTATAAGAAAAAGAAAGTTTCAAGGAAAAGAAAAGTTGCTCCCCAGGCTGCTCCCAAGCTAGGAAATACAAATGATACCCCTTATTACATCTTGAAAGGGATTACTCCATACCCTGGCATGGAGAGCTGGATGTGGTTATCAGAAAATGAGCAGAAAGCCAGGAAGAAGAGCATGAGATATTCACCTCCTCCTCAGAAATTCAGAAGAGGTCCTCCTCCTCCTCCTGCTGCTGCTGGTGCTTCAGGTGTTGTTTCTCAAGCATCTTGTGCATCTTACCTGCCTTCCTCTTTCTCAAGATCATATCAAAGACAGGATAGATCTTCCAGAACGCATTCCCAAGGAGACAGCCAGCAATATAGAAGTCCAAGTTCCTCAGAACAAGTAAAAGAAGTGATTTATCAGAACCCCTCCTCATCTCCTCCTCAACAACAAGTTCCTCCCAAGGATTAGAAGACAGCTGCTTATCAGTCAAGAAGACCTATTGTATCTCATAAAATAAAGTACAGTGAGGCTGCTCCTCCAAGATCTCTTTATTCTCAAAGTGATAAACAACACAACCCAACAAAGTTTCAAGCTCAATCCACTCAGTTCAAAGCAGTTACAATGATGCCTCCTCAAGAAGATCAACCACCTGTTGATCAGGAACTTGATCCAAACTTTAGAATGGCCAGGCTTCAGGAACTGATTGGTCTCTCTCAGATCAGAAAAGTTGTAGAAGAAGGAGAAGATCTATCTAAATTCTCTACTATGTCTTCCTACCGAGAAAAAGAGCTGAATAAACTTCAAGTTAGCAAGAAAGTCTTTGATCCAGCTAAATATATGGCATTGCATCCTGAAGCAATTGTGCCCAGGGCCAGCACTCAGACATCTCTTGGTGGACAAGACTTAATGACATCTAAGAAGAATGTACAAGACCCAAGCAGGAAGATAATTTTCTCTAAACCCTCATCTGGTTCTCCATCTGATAGATTATTGTTTGTACTCTTTGTCTATTGCTTAACTGATTATGTACAATGCACTGATATAACATATCTGCTGATGTTATTTCATCCCTTCAGATATTTATGGTCATTGTATTTCATTTCTTTTCAGCTTTTGTTTTTGAGTGACCTCACACAAATAGGGGGAGATCTTTGGAACCCTTGTCTGGATTTGTGTTAGGTTCACTCTTAGGATGTCTTGACCCCCTTGTATAGCTAGGGTCTCTGTCTAAGTCTTAGTTAGGTCCCCTCTAGGTCAGGTCTTGTGCAGACCAGCATTGCAGTGGATTCAGACTTAGATTCAGATAAATGTTGTGGACTATCTATATCAGTTTGACTATAGTCGAACTCAGCTCGACGATCGTCGATCTCCCATCGACAATCTCAGAGTCTTCTACTCTGAACTGAGCTCGACGATCTACGAGCTCAGGTCGATGATTTCGTTTTTCTAAGCAGTAATCTCAGTTCTACGATAGACATTCTCTGGTCGACGATCTCTTAACTCAGTTCGATGATCTCTGAATGGAGCTCTACAATTCTATACTGCTTTCAGTTATCAGTTCTTCAGAACAGTCAAAGTTATTTATTTTGATTATGATAAAGTTTTTCAAGGCAAATATATTCTGATAATTAATGATGATTCTCTCAAGGCTGATAACCGTATTCTTGAAGCATTAATTATGGTATTCACAGAATATCTAATCAAGATAGTTATGGTAATACATTTATGATTGCCAGCAATATCTAGCCGTTAGGGCTCCTCAATTCTTACAGAGAATTATGCTTTATCTTGGGAATTCAAATTGATGCCGTTTTTCTTCATTCTGACAAGATATATATACCTTAGAAAAACAAAAAGGAAAAAGAGAGATAGTGATCAATCAGTAGTCAGAGAAGAATATTGCTCCCAAAGGATCTTGCATGTTTTGCTAAAATGAAGAAGAAGAAGAAGAACTTTTTCCAACAATAACTCCCTCCAGTCTTCTTTCTTCCTTAGTATTCAAAGATTTATAGAGAGCCACAAATCTATAACAATTCACAGAATCAAAAGGCTCTGAAACATATTTTGAAGACCTACGCCCAGGGCCAAGTTTCCTCTTCCTGAACATATACACCATCTCAGGGGGAGCTTGGACACTCAACTTTAATCCACACAGTCTTCTCATTTGCCTGAGAAAGAGAAGATTTCCAATCATTCTTGTTTCTTTTACTTCCATCTGTATAGGTTTATCTCTCCCTCCAAAAGTGAACACTTGTGGTGATAGGGCACCTGATCAAAAACCTATTGGATTTTGAGCTCCTGATCAAAAGCTCAAAAGGTCTCTAGATCTACCTGCAGCAGATCTTGTGATGAAAGGGCACCTGATCAAAAACCTAAGTGGATTCCTACCTGGGTGGTAGAAGAGTGGATGTACCCAGATTTGGGGAACCACTATAAATTTTTTTGTGTCGTCTGGTTGCTGTGTGATCTCTTTGTGTGTTGTGTTATGTTGTGGTATTCTAGTCTATTTTATTTCACTAGTTATAGTTATCAGTATTTTAATTCCGCAATAAATCTAAACAATTTTTTAAATACTCTATTCACCCCCCCCTCTAGAGTAAAACTTATCTATCCCTCTCTTTCATTCCCTTCAGCGGTTTGGTTGCTATGCAGTTGCTGTCTGGAGTTCGAGCGGTCTAAAGGTTTGTCTCAGGCGACTTGGAGACTGAGAGGTCTAGCGGTCTCTCATGGCGATCTCTCCTTCCTCTCTGGTGGTAGCCGAGCGGTTAGCCCTTCCGTCTAACCGCGCGGCTTGTGCGGATTGTTTCTGTATAGACTGCTTAGTCATGTAATTTTGTAGTCCCACATCTCTTTTTTGTATTCTCTCTTCTCTCCTCCATTCTATAAAAGGGAGGTCATACCTTTGTAATAGAGACCTTTTTCAGATAATAAAATTTCTGTTATACCACTTTCGGTTTGTTCTTGTTTGTTTCTTACATGGTATCAGAGGGCTCGATCTACTCCTCCTGATTCTGTGTGCCTTCCCTGTCCGTGCGGTTTGCTTCTTCTTCTCACGACCTATCCTCACGACTTGTTTCTTCCGCCTGCTTACGCCCTGTTCGCGCAGCTTCTTTCTCTCCTTGTCGTTGCCCTTTGTGTGCGCGACCTCTTTGATTCCCCATTCTTCTCGCTGCGACCTGTGCTTAGTCGCCGCGACCTCTTCTTTAGTCGTCGCGACCTGTCGCCGCGACCTGTTAGCCTTGTTCGCCTTGTTTGCCTTCCCGCGGACTTTTCTCTAATCATGCGGTCTTCTCTTTCTTTTGTTCGTGCGGGATACTTTCTAGCCGCTCAACTTCTTCTCCTCTCCTTGGTTCTGCGACTTGGTCGTGGCTTTTCTGGCCGCTAGTGTCTATCATCGTGACCGTCGCAGATCTCTTTCTCCTAACCGCTGCGATTTCTTTCTGTTCGCGCGGCTTGTTTTCTAACCGCACGGTTTGTTTCCTAACCGTGTGGCTTCTTATTGTTTTCTCTTATGTCTCTTTCTGATGCTTCTATTGCCACCGCCTCCTCTTCCAAGCCGTCTGCCTCTGTGGTCACATCATCAGTTAGTGCCCGCATGGTGACTCAAGGTAAATGGCTTCTCGACTCTGGTGCGACTAATCACATGACGGGCAATCCTCAGTGCTTCTCTCTCCTCGAACAGCATGATCGGTTGCCTCCTGTCCTCATTGCAGACGGTTCTCCCTCCCCGGTTCATGGGTCAAGAGTTGTTCATGTTACTTCGTCTCTTCGCCTAGCGGACACTCTCTATGTGCCAAAATTTCCGTACAATTTATTGTCGGTTACCTCTTTATGCAAGCAGCTTCAGTACTCTGTGACGTTTACTCCGACTTCTTGTTCTTTTCAGGATCTGAGCTCTCAATGCACGATTGCTACTGGGACTGAGAGCGGCGGCCTCTACTTCCTCGACAACATTTCTTCCTTGTCCGCCTTCTCCTCTTCTTGTACGGATCTTCTCTAATGACATCTCTGCCTCAGTCATCCTCCTCCACGACTTCTATATCAGCTTCTGCCCCACCTCCCTCCTTCCAGTACTCCTCTCAACTGCGACGCTTGTCAGCTTGGCAAGCATCACCGTTCCTCCTTCCTGCCAATGTAAGGTCGGGGCTCTACCCATCCGTTTGATTTAGTCCACTCCGATGTATGGGGCCCTGCTCCTACCCTCAATATTGGTCAGGGTAGTTCTTATTTTGTAACTTTTATTGATGATTTTTCTAGATGTACTTGGGTGTATCTATTACGAGATCGCTCTGAACTTTTTGATGTATGGATCTCTTTTTATCAATTAATTAAAACTCAGTTTGGTGTTTGTATTAAAACATTTCGCTCAGACAATGCTAAAGAATATCTGAGTCATGCGTTTACCTCTTTCTGTGTGCAACATGTCATTATTCATCAGACTAGCTGTGTTTATACCTCCCAGCAAAATGGGGTTATGAAATGCAAAAACCGTCATCTCCTCGATGTCACTCGTACCTTGATGACCCAGATGCATATTCCTCGCTCCTATTGGGGCTATGCTGTTCTCCTTGCCTGCTAACTCATCAATCGCATTCCCTCCACGGTTCTCCATGGAAAAACCTCATTCTCCATTCTGTATCCGGGCAAGGAGCCTTTCCCTCTCCCTCTCCGAATCTTTGGGTGTACTGCCTTTGTGCATGCCCCATCTGCCACCCGAGATAAGCTCTCCCCTCGCTCCACCAAATGTGTCTTTCAGGGGTACTCCCCCACTCAGAAAGGATATTGTTACTTTGACCCCGTTCTTCGTAAGTCATTCGTCTCTGCTGACGTCACCTTCTTCGAGAATGCCTCCTACTTCTCGGATGAATCCTCTTCTCTCCCCCAGCTTCTGATACTCCTGTTGTTCTCTTCATTCCCTCATCTCCTACTGTAATCTCAACCCCTACACCATCTCCATCCACTCCTCTCCCTCCGTCTCTCTCCCTCTTCTCCGCCATCGTCTCCCTCATCTTCGTCGTCATCGCTCTCTACTCCCGGTCCAGCTCTCTCTGCCACGGATGCTCCGGATACCGAGGGACCCGCTGACCTGGATCTTCCTGTAGCTCTTGGCAAAGGGGTGCGAATATGTACTCTATACTCCTTTGCTGTTGTTGTTTCATATGATCACCTTACCTCTTCTCGCAGGGCCTTTGCACTGGCTATCTCTGCCACTGCCACACCCCGTTCCTACCAGGAGGCCCTTGCTATTCCTCATTGGAAGATGGCCATGGATGAGGAAATGACGACCCTAACTGAGCGGGGTACCTGGACTCTTGTTTCTCCTCCCTTCGGTACTGATGTTGTTGGCTGTCGCTGGGTCTTTATGGTCAAATTTATCCCGGACGGCACTGTGGATCGTTATAAGGCCCGCCTTGTTGCTAAGGGCTTTACTCAGACCTATGGGGTTGATTACTTTGACACCTTCTCTCCCATGGCTCGTCTCAGCACTATTCGGGTCCTACTCTCTGTGGCTGTCAATAGATATTGGCCGATTTCTCAGTTGGATGTCAAGAATGCCTTTTTTTATGGTGATCTTCAGAAGGCCGTCTACATGGAGCAACCTCCTGGGTATGTTATTCAGGAGGAGACACGGGTATGCCAGTTGAAGTAGGCTATCTATGACCTCAAGCAGAGCCCTCGAGCTTGGTTTGACAAGTTCAGTGGCATCGTGGCGGCCGTTGGTTTTACACGAAGCTTTGCCGATCACTCGCTATTCATTCGCAAAATCTCCTCGGGACTGGTGGTTCTTGCAGTGTACGTCGATGATATTCTTCTCACTAGTGATGACCAGGAAGGGGTAGCCTTGACAAAGCAGCATCTTCTTCAACATCTGGCCACGAAAGATATGGGCTCTCCGAAGTACTTTCTGGGGATCGAAATCTCTCGAAAGTCCAACTCCTTAGAAAACCCTAACCGCAACAACTTTCCGCGAGTTCACTTACTGTTCACTCGGTACCATCTTATGTGATAGGGGGGTCCTATTTATTGGCATGGAGAGGAGTGTGATCACTGCCCTAGACAATAGGATAACCGCCCTATCCAGAGCAACCACCAAATGTATCTACAAAGGCTGCAGATAAACACCAGCCCGCCGTCGGTCGAGAAGGTCAAACGCCACCAATACTCAAATTATGAGATAGAGGTGATGATGCAAGAGAATGCATAGGCGGCGGACAAGTGCGTGATCCAGGTGCTGCAGGAGTCCAGCTTTCTGAATGAGGGGGGCGAGACACTCATGCCGCGCGGGATCCTCCCCTGGCTTTATGACCCCATCCCCAAGCCTGTAGGAGAGGATGACTCCCAGGTTGAGGATGATGAAGTAATCCTTGGCGAGAGAACCGGGTCTTCTGAAGAATCCTCCAACGGGACGTCCGACGACTCTTCCTGAAGGGCTTTCATAATTTTGTTTTTTACTTGTAATACTTTTTTTCCTTTTATGAATTTCTGTAAGGGGCGAGATCCCCCAAGCGAATGTAACAACTTTGATATTATAAGAATGGTCTTACTTTTTGTCGAAATGGCTACTGTCTCTCCTATTTATTATTATTATATATTCCCTTTTTTTATCTTGCGTTTCATTATCTACACACGAATCCGCACACTTGCGCAAGCCTTAGGCTCTTAGGTGTTGACCGTCACCCGTTTGACCAAGTAAATTCTGCTTAGAGGGACACGCTGAGAGCCCTACTGAGAGGGACATACCGAGAGCCCTACCGAGAGGGATCTGGTTTACCTCATCCCTACTTAGGATAGGTGTTAGCTATCTGAAAACTTGTTATTGAAGTGCTCCGCAATACTCATCATGAGTCTAGTAGCCCTGTCAGCTAGGTGAGAGCCTGGCAGTGGGAGCGGCTCTAGATCTAATTATTACAAGCATTTTACGTCTTGCCACCGAGTGAGCCGTCGTCCCTGCCATCTTGATGGGAACCTGGTCAGTGGGATATACTCGGGGTCTTGCAAATCACAACCTCTTTCCCTTACCCCCCCCCCCAAGTAAGCCTACGACCCTGCCAGCTAGTGAAAGTCTGACAGCGGGTCTACTCGGGGTCGAGTGCGCCTTCCAGCCCTGCCAGCTAATGGAAGCTTGGACAACGGGATCCTCTTGGGGTCTTTTAAAATTGCAAACCATTTTTCCTTTCCCCCCCAAGCTAGCCTATGACCCTACCAGCTAGTGAGAGCCTGTACAACAGGTCTACTCGGGGTCGAGTATGCATTCCAGTCCTGCCAGCTAATGGAAGCTTGGACAGTGGGATCCTCTCGGGATCTTCCCTTACCCCCTAAGCGAGCCTACGACCCTACCAGCTAGTAAGATCCTGGGCAGCAGGTCTACTCGGGGCCGAGTGTGCCTTCCAGCCCTGCCAGCTAATGGAAGCCTTGACAGCGGGATCCTCTCGGGGTCTTTCAAAATCGCAAACCTTTCTTGCTTTCCCCCCAAGCGAGATTATGGCCTTGCCAGCTAGCGAGAGCCTGGATAGCTGGTCTACTTGAGGCCGAGTGCGCCTTCTACCCCTGTCAGCTAATGTAAGCCTGGCCAGTGGGATCCTCTCGGGGTCTTCCCTTTCCCCCAAGCGAGCCTACGACCCTGCCAGCTAGTGAAAGCCTAGACAAAGGGTCTACTCGGGGACGAGTGCGCCTTCCAGCCATGCTAACTAATGGAAGCCTGGACAGCGATATCCTCTCGGGGTCATTCAAAATTGCAAACGTCTTTTCCTTTCCCCCCAAGCGAGCTTATGACCCTGCCAGCTAGTGAGAGCCTAGACAACGGGTATAATCGGAGCCGAGTGCGCCTTCCAGCCCTACCAGCTAATGGAAGCCTAGACAGCGGGATCCTCTCAGGGTCTTCCCTTACCCCCCAAGCGAGCCTATGACCCTGCTAGCTAGCATGAGTCTGGACAGCGGGTCTACTCGGGGCCGAGTGAGCCTTCTAGCCCTGCCAGCTAATGGAAGCCTGGATAGCGGGATCCTCTCGAGGTCTTGCAAATTACAGCTTTTCACAATCTCCCAAAGAAATAAACCTGAAATAATTCAATAAATTCATTATAGTATGGTTTACAATCTTACCCCAACTAAGGGTAGAAATGCTTCAGGTCATCGCCACTCAAGGTGTGACCCAAGGTCACCCCTTCCACATTCTGGAGGTGATATCCTCCTGACTCAAGGGCCTTTTCAACTATGTAGGGACCTTCCCAGTTAGGATTGAGATTTACGACGGCTGCCGACCTTCCAATGGCGTCGACTTTCTTCGGGACTAGATCCCCCTCTTTGAATTGCTTGATCCTAACATGTTTATCAAAATACTTGGCCATCCGCCGCTTGATCTCCTCCTACTTGATGGTAGCCACGTCTCAAAGCTCTTCCACCATATCCAGCAAGAGCCGTAGCTCGCCTTCATTTTCTTCCCTCCATTCCTCATCTCCGCCACTAGTGGCTTCAACTCGCGGTGACTGAACTTCAAATTCCACGGGCAAAACCGCCTCGCACCCGTGCGAAAGCTTGAAGGGGGTCTCTCTGGTGGTCGTGTTTGGGGTTGTCCGCAGATCCCACAACATCGAGGGGAGCTGTTCCACCCAACTTCCCTTCAAGTTCTCTACCTTCTTCTTAAGCAGGTTGACGATGATTTTATTTGCCGCCTCAACCTGGCCATTGCTCCTGGGATGGTGAACGAAGGCAAACCTGAGGTCAATCCCCAGCTGGGTATAGAAATAGATGAACTATTCGCTTGCAAACTAGGGTCCATTGTCCGTGACGATGACTTGAGGCAACCCATGTCGGCAGATGATCTCCCCTCAGACAAAATTTCTGATGACCTGGGAGGTTACCTTGGCCAATGCCTTGACTTCTAGCCATTTTGAGAAATAATCAATCATCGCTAGAAGAAACCTTCTCTGTCCGCTCGCCGGGGGAAAGGCCCAACCAGATCCATCCCCCAGATGGCAAAAGGCCATGATGTCATGATGCTTTGAAGCCTTTGGGAGGGCAAGAGCTGAAGGGGGCGTAGAGCTGACATTTTTGGCACCTCCTTGCAAACTTTGTTGTATCCTTCCTGAGAGATGGCCAAAAGTAACCCTGCCTGACCACCCTTACTTCCAAAGTTCTGCCTCCCGAGTGACTGCCACATTCGCCAGAGTGCACTTCCTCCAGGATCCGTGGGATCTCCTCTTCAGTCGCGCATCGCTCTAGGAGCCCTGACAACATCTTCCGATACAACCCTCCTTCGTACATTAGGTAATGTGTTGATTTATGTCTGAATCCCTTTGCATCTTTGGTCCCTTTGGGAAGTTTGTCGGTAGTCAAGAAAGCCACGAAGGGATCCACCCATGAGGGCCGCCGATCCACTTCCATCAACTCTCCTTCCTCAATCGCCGGGTGGAACAGCTCGATCAAAGTTCCTCTACCCCGGGGCCCAAATTTAGTCAATCAATCAGCCGCTGCGCTCTCCTCCCTGGGAACATGTTGGATGGAGAATGTCCGGAGCCCGCTAACCCTCACCCTTACCTTGGACAAGTACTTCATGAGGGTAGGTACCTAGCCTCATACTCACCCCTAATCTGCGATGCCAGAACCAACGAGTCTATGAACACTTCCACGTCATGTACCCCGAGTTCCTTGGCTAGTCGCAGCCCTGCTATGACGACCTCGTACTCCGCCTGATTGTTTGTGACAGGAAAGCGCAAAACCACAGCTTGTTCTATGATGACCCCCTGAGGGCTTACCAACACTACCCCTCCTCCTAGAGAATGCTCCCCTGAGGCTCCATCAACCAACATCTTCCAAGCCTCCCGTGGTGGCGGCTTCTTACCCTCTATCTCGACGACGTAGTCGGCCAAGAAATCAGCCACTACTTGTGCCTTAATGGAGAGTCTTGGCACAAAACTAATATCAAATTTGCTTAGCTCGATAGACTACTTGGCAAACCGTCCCGAGTGTTCCACCCCTTTGAAGATCTTGCGTAGGGGATGGTCTATCACTACCTTGATTGAATGAGACTGAAAGTATGGTCTGAGCTTCCTAGACGAGATGACTAAGAAGAAGGCCAGCTTCTACAAAATGGGGTAACAGAGCTCAGTCTTCTTCAAGATTCTGTTGACGTAGTAGACGGGTAACTGCTTATTCTCCTCTTCCCTGAGCAAGACAGAGCTTATGGCCTCCGCCTCTACCCCGAGGTAAAGAGATAGATCCTCCCCCTCCCTCAGGCTCTGAAGAAGCGACGCTTGGGAGAGCCGACCTTTCAATGCCCGGAAATCCTCCTCGCATTCTTTCATCCACTCAAACTTCTGGTTTCCCCATAGCACCTTGAAGAAAGGTGAGCATTTCTCCCCGGCCCGGGAGAGGAACCTACTTATCCCGACGAGTTTACCCATCAGACGTTGAACCTCCTTAGCGTTGCGCGGTGACTCTAGCTCCATGATAGCCTTCACCCTATCTGGGTTAGGCTCCACCCCTGCTGGGGTGAGGAGGTGACCAAGGAACTTTCCCCAGCTTGCTCCAAAGACACATGCACTTCTGGGGATTGAGCCTCATCTTGAACTTTCTCGGGGTGGCGAATGTTTCTTCCAAGTCGAATAGATGTGAACCCATATCCCTACTCTTCACCATGAGATCATCTACATAAACCTCCAAATTTCTACCCCTCTGACTTTGGAAGACCCGGTCCATCATACATTGGTACGTAGCCCTTGTTTTATTTAGCTCGAAGGGCGTCATCTTATAACTGAAGCATCTCTCCCTCATGATGAAGGAGACATCCTTGACGTCGGGGGGATGCAGGCGAATCTGATGGTAACCTGAAAAAGTATCCAAAAAACTCATAATAGGAAAACCGACGGCTGAATCAACCAGTGCGTCGATCCAAGGCAGGAGGTAGCAATCCTTAAGGCATGATTTATTTAATAGAGAAAAATATATACACATACGCCACTTCCCTTCTCCTTTCTTTACAATTACCACATTTGAGACCCAGCCTGGATACTGGATCTCCAAGATGAAACCTGCGTCAAGAAGCTTCTTAACCTCTCCGCAGATGGGCTCCTCCAGTTTGGCGGTGATGGTCCTCATCTTCTGGTGGATGGGACGCATTGCGGGGTCCAGATTCAGACGGTGGCATGCTACGTCCGCATCTATGCCCGACAAGTCTGGCGTGCTCCAAGCGAAGATGTCGACTTTCCTTTGGATGTACTCCCGCATCCTCTCCTGATCTTCAGGGCTCAAGCTGTCGCCGATTCGCACCCTCTCCGTCTTCCCTGCCCTAGTGAAGACCTCTATATCAACGATTTCCTCCGCCGGTTCCAATCGGGACCATTATCCGCCGCTCCTCGGCTCCTCCTCCTGCCCAAACTCTTCCTCCCCTCCTACTTCCTCCAACTCTATTGCCTCCAATAGGCTCTCCCTAGGCTCTACTTCTCCGCCTCCCTGGGCCTCAGCCCCAGCTTCTCCCTCTCCTTACTCCTCTGCAGCTTTCTCTCCAGCCCCAACTTCCTCCCTCAACTTCCTTCCTCTCCCCCGAAAACCCGAACTATGGTCAATTTGAGGCCAAAACCCTCTGGGCCTCCACTTTTATCTCATTGAATGCCTTCTTGAAGATCACATTCACAGAGCTTCTGTTGTCCACCAGAATCCTGAAGACCGTGAAATTCTTTACAGCCGTCTGGACCACCAAGGCATCACAGAACGGGTCTTCTTAGTCGGGCATATCCTTCGATGAAAAAGTGATTTTTTCCTCGGGGGGGGGGGGGAGTTTGGGAGGTCGAGGCAACACTCCTTCGGTACATGGTCTGGAAATTCCCCTTAAAGGTGGCTTCAATCCCAACTCCCCCATAGATCACTTTGATCCCTCCTCGGGCCCCCTCATCTGCCTGGTCCTCGTACCTATCCTCTCCCCCTGGCATAACTTCTTCAATCCTTATGGGTGGCTGCTACCGCACCTACCCCCTGGCCTCCCTTATCTCCAAAAACTCTGGGCAGGTGGCCGTCGTGTGACATTCCTCCTGATGGAAGTCACAGAAAAGCAACGCCACCCTGCCTTCCCTTCTCCTCACTCGTACTTGAGCTCCTCTCCTTCCTTCTCTACCTCGGCTGATCTTCATTGCCTCCTGCTGCCGCGGGAGGGGTGCCTCTGCCCCTGTCTCCACTCCAGCTGATTGAACCTTCCCTGCTCATGGAAGTTATCCCTACCTTGGAAGCCTCCCCCTGCCCCTGGGGATGTCCTTCTTGGGGACTCCAGCCCAACCGGTTGTTCGTCTCCCGCTGCCTCCAACTCGGGTGCTACCCTTGATTCCCCTGACCTCTGGAGTCCTCCTCTCCTCTCTCTGCTCTCTCTGCCTCCTTGCTCCTGGCTCCTTCACATCCTCCTCCGCCAACTTGGCCAACTTCTTAGCGAACGTCGGGTTGGCCTCCTCGATCTCTATATCCTTCGCTTCCCTCTCCATCAGCTCCTCAAAAGAGAGGGGGGGTACTCTCTTCAGCTCCATGCTAATGAAACTCGACCTCAAACCAAGGGTGAAGGCGAGAATCACGGTTTACCCCGGCATCTCCTGGACCTGCAGAATCTCCTCCTGGAACTTATCAACATAGCATCCCAACGTCTCCTCCGGCTTCTGTTTGATGGAAAACAAGCACTCCGCCGATTTCTTCCTTTTATTCGATGTCGAGAACCTCAACAAGAATCCTCGACGCAAATCCTCAAAGCAGTAGATAGAACTCGCGGGCAACTGGTGAAACCAATCCCCAGCCTTCTCTTTCAAAGTGATGGAAAAAATCCTGCACTTGAAGGCATCCGACATCTGCCTTATTGAAACGGCATCTTCGAACCATTGTACATGTTGCACGGGGTCGTATCTGCCCGTGTAGTAGGACATGTCGGTCTCTCGAAACCCATCTGGAACCAGGGTCGAGATGATTAGCTCGCTAAAAGGGCTTCCGCCCACCACCTGGCGAGAAGGTACATCTCGGGATCTCGGCTCGCTGAGCTTGTCAGCACTAGCCTGCCCGGCGAAGAGCTCTCGTCCGGCGACATCCCTCTCGCCAACCTCTACCGGGACCTCCTTTCCGAGACGCTGTCCGAGAGCATTTTCGCCCAACGACGGAGCTACAACCACTTGAACCTGATGTAAGACCCCATTTTTTTCCTTTTTAAACCACCGAGGTCTTAGGCCCAGAACTACTGCTTTGCGGTGACACCAACACGCCCGGGAAGGTCGTCACTATAAAACGCCGATTCTGCCGGCCATATCGATCGCAGAAGTGTAGAATAAAGTATAAGAGTAAGGATGAACTCAAAACTAGTCCACCAGAATCATATGTATATAATAAATCTCCATGAAGGGAGAGTCCACAACAATAATAATAAAGGTACTGTAAATAGGGCTCATGCCCGATACATCAAATCCTCGATACATGTCACTCATCGCGGAAGCAAAACTAAAACATCTACTAACGATCGAGACTCACTGTCCCAGCTGTCTGAACTCCGGTACTAGACTGTCCCGTCTCCACGCGCACTGACATCCGGGGCTGCATCTCCAAGTTCAGCATCACAATCCCCTAAAATGATTTGGTCTGAAAACAGTTAGTCTAAAAGACTAAGTCCTATCATCCCCCACCCCTCCCCCATGGCTCCTAGGCACCGAACGGGGAGAAGGAGAGGAAAGGTAATGAAGGTGGAAAATAACAAAGATAGCAGGTGGCGGCGGAACTAATCTAGCAGTTATTTATAAACATGTAGTAGTAACAAAAGTATGTAGAGTAAGCATAAGTATACGAAGGCAAAATATGAAACATGTAACCTTAACTTATAAGAAGGCACATACAGATTTATAAGTTAAGGGATCTTCTGCAAGGCTCCCATCGTATAAAAATTCTCATACCAATTTATACAATGGGGTGTCGGTTTACAAGCAAGACATATTTATCATAGGAAAATAACCATAACTTATAAGCACGCTCACACAAGCCTATAAACTAAGGGGTCGTTTTGCAGGGCCTATTGTATAAAAAGTTCCATACCAATTTATACAATATGTGTCAAAGGTTATATGCAATGATTATGCTATGTCATTCAAGTATGCTATGATATGAGTCACGCAAATGCAACACACCCACCCGACTCTGTGCACACAGACCTTTAGTTCCCCCTTTCTGGAGCCTAACCTCCCAGGATACCTCCGTAGTGGCAAACGGAAGCGGTGGGTTAGGCCTCACCCACCTCTAAACCGGTATCTGCACTATAAGTCAGGCCTATCATATGCCTAAACACTAGTACACTAAGCGGAGCTCCTGCGTACTCTTGTCGGCTGGTGCACCGGACATAATTGGGCTAAGTGTAAAACCACACCCGCCGAGTCAACGTACTGGTGTCGGTGCGACAACTCTCCAATACCGAAGACCCACCACCTTATATCTTATGCACATGCAATATTAATGTATTATCCACCGAGCCAAAGCTTCCCGGACTATCCCGTCCCTCACAACCAACAACCAAGCCAAAACTCCCCGGACTATCCTGTCCGTCACAATTATCAACCGAGCCTTTGGCTCGTCGGGCTATCCTGCCCATTTCCACAACCACCGAGCCTATCTCTTGGGAGACCCAACCTAACTCCCACAACACCGGGGAGTGTTAGTGTGAGTTTAATCCTAATTATACTAGTTACTCTTTAACATTTATTATTCTTACGGTTTAGGTTACCCCAGGACTGCCCCCGGCATACCTGGTGAAGGGTTCTCAAAGTGCACTAGGAACTATGATGGTAGCTGAAGTCCATCGTTCCCTTTCACAAGTCACTTACTTTTATTGGTATTACTCATTACCCGGTCCCTTTTATATTACTTTGGATCCAACCCTAACGTATTAAGACTCTTCCTCTCTCTATCGGGAAGACGTTGTTTCGTCGATCCCGAGCACCACCTACACTAGTCAACCTCTCTTTATTCCTCATTATAACTCCTGATGATGAACTCATTATACTTTATCATAACCAGCAACCTGAAATCCTCACATCCTAGTTCATTCTTCACCCTATCTCAGTTTCTACAGTTTTACTATATACAGACCACCCTAAGCTATATGATATACATCATGGGAGGTACTCAAAATCTTCTTCCAAATGCCCTAAAATATTTATTGAGGGTCTACCATGATAAATTCAGTCTAAATCCAGAAATTTATAATTTTCTAATTAAACTTGATATTTAATTAATTTTTCCTAGAATTAATCCATGGGTGATTTGAACATGAAGTACTAGATTTACTTAGTGTATGACCATACAAAAATTATGAACACTGTAGGATACCAGGATATCAGTGAATACTAAATATCATAAACTTTCATAAATCAGTTAGCTTCTAAATATTTAAACCAAAATAATTCATATAAATAGGGGTATTGAAGGAAGTACCAAAAATACTAGTCCAAAAATTCCTCAAAAATTAACAGAGCTACATTATGATCATCAAACTTCACTGCCTAAGTTTCATGAAACTCCCAAGTCAGTAAACCAGGTAAAAGATTATCCTAAGTAAAACCATCATAAGGCACTTTATGAAGACACGCGTACCCTTGTAATCTCAATTAAATAATATTTAACAATTTTTCCATGCTTCTATAGGCCCTAACATGTTCCTTGACTAAGCATCACAATTTTTCAGCAAACTATAATATTTATTTCCTATTTATCAAGGTAAGGTGCATTAATTTATTTTACAAAGGAAGTACTACAAATAAAGCTGCAATCACTCCAAATAAACTACTAGTGCAACTAAATGACATTTGATTAGCTATTCCAGAATTTCAAACCATTCTAACACATATACATCATATTTTCAACATTAACATCAAAAAGAACAATATGGAAGCTACTACTACAAGTATGATCTACTGATCTCTAAACACCCTAAGATAAATACCAGAGATTAATAATATTATGAAATTAACCATACCAAAATATCATCAAGATTCAAGATCATTTGACCCATAAGATAATTTCTAGGGTTTAAAGTCCTAAATACTTATTAAGTAGTTTATGTGGGGTGCATATGTCTAAATACCACCATAACCTCTCCTAGGGCATTTCACCACCCTAGGATCACATGGATAACTCCCCAAGTCCATCCAAGAACATAACCCCCTATGTCCTTCACAAGCCCCCAAAGTTCAACCTTAGGGTTAGAACTAGGGTCCTAGGGCAAATCCACCCTAATCCACCCCATAATCCATATGAGGGGGGTCTAATGTCATAACAAATCAGTGGCCCAAGTTTCAACCTCTGTTGAGGTGATTTGGTCACTTAAACCCATAAGGGGGCTTTTGACCTAAATACCCTTCTTAGGGCAAGGCTAGGGTTTGCTAAAAGCCCAGACTAAACATCACCAAATGGGATGAAAATGTATACAGAGACCTACACTGAACCCAAGAACCTCTCACCAAAATTTGGGAGCATTTGGAGTTCATTAGGTCCCTTAATTAATTTAATCATGTTTTATTAAATAATTATAATAACTATAGGAAAACAATATCAAAAAATTCTCATTTTTGGATATGGGGTTGGTATAGTGAGAGTGACCCCCAGTCCAAATTTCAGATCATCTGGATGGCTGGATTGGTGGGAGCACTCAAACCAAGCTCTGATCAATGTATAGACCTCACCAAAATGGGTGTTGTGGTCAAATCACTTATTCAAATGGGTTCAAACAAATTTTAAATTAAACTACACTTCAAGGGATACAATTTTCTTGTTGGCCACTTTTTCTATAGATGGTCCTAGGTATTTTTATTATTTAATTTAAGATAGCCTAGTAAACAGGACAGAAAATTCAGAAATCAAATTTAAATAAAAGAAATTATCCAGCACGGATCTTAAAGCAAATCCAACGCATCCTGGTCATCTTCTTCCTCCAGCCAAGGGATGTGATCAGCCCGACCTGGAGCTTCTTCCAAGCCATTTTCCCAGCCACCCGGCCACCTCCCTAGCTGACCACCGCCGCCACCACCTTTGTTGAGGTGGGGGCTATCACCGGGCCGCCGGAGGGGTGGTTTACGGCGAACCCGACCACTCCATTTTTTCGGAAAAACCATCACACGATCTGTATCATTTGATCCCGATTCTCATCCTAAAAGATTCCTAAGATCTATCCATATAAGAAGGAGTAGAGGAGGACCTTCAACCGTGCTTGCCGACGGGTTTGGTGGTGGTGTGCCATGGTCGGATTTTGGAGCTTTGTGTATGTTAAAACCATGCAGTGGGAGGGCTCAATTTCTTCAGCAAAAGGTGGAAACTTCTTCTCTTTGCCTAGGGAAGCTTTTAAGATCATCAAATGGGGGAGGGGAAGGGCCTAGGCTTCAAAGCCATTTATGGCCATGAAAGGGAATTTCGGCCATGGAGAAAATCCATTGAAATTCACCTCCCCTTGGTACAAATTCGTTTGAAAACTCCTCAAAACTGATAGGGGAGATGAATACTAATTAATTGATGAAGAATGGAGAGGTGATTCACCTTCCCTACCATGAATGACCTTCTCTTTCTCACTTTCTCTCTCCTCCATTAAAGGGCAAATGGAGCTTTATCTCTCCTAGTCATCATGAACGAATTTTCTCATCTCCCTAGCCTATTGGCATCACATCTAACCCACATGAACAATAAAAATGAGGTTAGCCCAAGTGGGTTTGAGTTTGAGGTTGAGTTAGCCATTTGAACCAACTTGAACTAACACTTGGGTAAAGTTAACCTAGGTCAATTTGACCTTTTGGGTTGACCCCAATGGGTCCTTGGTGACCCATTGGGCTCCCCTAAGGTCTAGGTAGGGTTGGTTAGGGTTGGGTAGGATTGACTTGGCACCTTGGAGATCACTTGCCCCTTAGTTAGGGCACTTTGACCACTTTAGGGCTAGGGTTGACTTTGGTCAAAATGACCTTTTGGGTGGACCCCAATGGGTCCTTGCATGGTGACCCATTGGCCTCCCCTAAGGTCTAGGAATACTTCGGTAGGGTTGGTTGGGCACATTAGAAGTCAATTGCCCTTAGTTAGGGCACCTTGTCAAATTTAGGCTTATAGTGATCTTAGGTCAATTTGACCACCCTAGGTTGACTCCAATGGACCCTTAGGGCTCTAATGGACCTTCCAATATGTTAGTGATGTTGTGGTGGGGTCATGGAGTCATGGTGAAGCCCTATGGTTATCCTAAACTAGTGTTTAGAATTCTACTATTTGTAGACAATGGTGATCTCCACCTTCATGCCTAAGCTCACTTGGTCTTCTTGGGGTTTTGTCATGACCTAGTCATGACAAAACCACTCATAGGGGTCTAGCTAGAAATGGGATGTTACAAATCCCAATAAACAAAAACAAAAAAATTTTCCTCGAAATTCAAGTTAGGCCTGCGGGGTTTCTACTGAGGGTAGCTACTTGTAACATCCCATAGGAGGTTGAATGTATACTTTACCCGGAGGGATCCTGGTACCTCTATTGCACTAGATCTAGTGGCTCCCAGGTATGCTCCTCCTGCCCATGGTTCGTCTACAGGACCTTGACCAGTGGGACCTTCTTCGGCCGCAAGACCCGCACGGCTGTGTCATCTATCCTGACCGGCTCATCTTATTACCGATTGATCAAAATCAGCCCAGCCATCTATACCAAGAACCTACTATTCTGGTCGTAGTACATCCTTCCTAAGAGAGGAGACGTTGAAGACGTCGTGCAAACCTACTAACTCCGGTGGTAGCTCCAGCATAAGCTAAAGGGCTGATCCGTTCCCGGATCCTGTAACACCCCATATTCCATGGACTGAGCTTCTTCCGCCTGCGTACCCGCAAGACTCCATGCACCAGACGTATCTTCAGGAATCATGGTCTCCATATTAAGACTATACTTGGCAATATCATGCATTATAATATTTGGTCGGTCTGCTCTAGGCCTCCAGCATCCTTTCTTGAATTAGTCACACCCAGGTATCTGGGTTCTTCATAAATTCCGAGTCGAGTCCCTTTGAATCCTCGTCCTAGATCCATGACAGTGAAATCCTTTACTTCCGTACAAGGGTGGAGAGTTATGTTGAATGTCGGCCGACAGTCCAGATAAAACTAGACTAATCCTCCCTCCTTGGATGTACACCATCCATTCTGATTCGACACGATCACCTTAAGCATACCATGATAACGTACTTCTACTCCCAAACTTCATGAAACACCCACGGGAGTTTTATTCCGGGTCGGGGTGACCCCAGCTACCTCGGTCAGTCTATCCTCGATGTTCCCTTTATAATTGTGCTCGGAGTGGGGATGAGGAATCCTATGTATGAAAATCCCTAATTATACCCTCGAACTTACACTCTAACTCGAGCAGTGTATGATAATTGTGCCTCTTTCTTCACTCTAGGGGGATACATGTTCTTAGATACACCATACTTCCGGTGATATATCATAGCGATTAAATTTTTTTCTTCTCAGATATCCTGAATCTTGTTACCCATAATCTAATTTTTCATGATCATAGTTAATCCTCGTCTTATCACCAAGTCATTGTCTTGGTAATGCTACAGGTCATCATTCCAAATATGTTTTTACAAATTATTATCTTCGCCCGAATAATGTCGAATTATAACAACTTCAATCTCACAATGTTTGTTATGCCTCATTCTCTAAATTAGGTCTAAGGAAAACCCAAGTCAATACTAATTCACCCAATAAACAAAGGGAAAGTCCCCAATAAACAAAGTTAAGCCCCCAATAAACAAGATATAAGCCCCTACCTACCTTGGGCTAAGTATCTTTGATATTACCATGTTATATCCATCCCAGCTGGGTGCATAATTCCTATGGAATCAATCTTCGACATGGGTTTCCAACCTGAAACCTGTTGATATACTCCATACTCTAAACTCTATGAGTCACATTTATGACAACCTTATCGAGGTCAAAATATTACCGTCCCAAATGGGTATCTTCTGAACTTGAATTCCTATCCGACCCTCGGTGTTTGTCTCAGTGGTTGTCTCCAAGTAATCTTATTACTGGTTCGAGGGTTGAGACTATGTGTCTTCTACCATTCTACTAATGGATTATTGGTCTCAATTCTCCTTAAGGCAGTCCTACTGATTTGAGTAATCCTTGATTGGGACCATAGGGACAACTGAGTTTATGTCTTAGGTAGTCATTCTCGTGTTAAACTCCTCCTTTATTCTCTTTGTGTATCTCCCTGCCTTAACCAAGTTCATACCGAAGGTCTACTTCTGACTAGGGCATACTATAAGTTGTCATGGTTAGTCATGAGTCCTAGTGGGTTGAGTCTAACTCGTTGGCTGGAGAACTATAAGATGAGATCTTCGCAACCAGAGGTGCTCCCTGCTGGGGCAGAGTTTGCCGTAGGCTACAAAGAAGAATTCCAATAAATGAAGAAGTGGATTTTTACATGTGATTTTCCTTATGGTCACACCACTGCTTCTGCTGCTAGTTTGTCCTCAAACTAAGCTCGTGCGGGGGTTACCCAGGGTTAGTGGACTTCTACTTTCCGATCGAGGTTTCCCCTCTGATACCACTTGTAAGACCCCCTTTTTTCCTTTTTAAACCACTAGGGTCTTAGGCCCAAAACCGTCGCTTTGCGGTGACACCAACACGTCCGGGAAGGTCATCACTACAAAACGCCGATTCTGCCGGCCATATCGATCGCTGAAGTGTAGAATAAAGTATAAGAGTAAGGATGAACTCAAAACTATTCCACCAGAATCACGTGTATATAATAAATCTCCACGAAGGGAGAGTCCACAACAATAATAATAAAGGTACTGTAAATAGGGCTCATGCCCGATACATCAAATCCTAACTACATCTCACTCATCGTGGAAGCAAAACTAAAATATCTACTAATGATCGGGACTCACTGTCCCAGCTGTCTGAACTCCGGTACTAGACTGTCCCATCTCCACGCGCACTGACCTCCAGGGCAGCATCTCCAAGTTCGGCTTCACGATCCCCTAAAATGATTTGGTCCGAAAATCGTTAGTCTAAAAGACTAAGTTCTTTCATCCCCCACCCCTCCCCCATGGTTCCTAGGCACCGAGTGGGGAGAAGGAGAGGAAAGGTAATGAAGGTGGAGAATTACAAAGGTAGCAGGTGGCGGTGGAAAAAATCTAGCAGTTATTTGTAAACATGTGGTAGTAACAAAAGCATGTAGAGTAATCATAAGTATACGAAGGAAAAAAATATGAAACATGTAACCTTAACTTATAAGAATGCTCATACAGACTTATAAGCTAAGGGATCTTCTGCAAGGCTCCAATCGTATAAAAATCTCATACCAATTTATACGATGGGGTGTCGGTTTACAAGCAAGCAATATTTATCATAGGAAAATAACCATAACTTATAAGCATGCTCACGCAAGCCTATAAACTAAGGGGTCGTTTTGTAGGGCCTATTGTAAAAAAAAGTCTCATACTAATTTATATAATAGGTGTCAAGGGTTATATGCAATGATTATGCTATGACATTCAAGTATGCTATGATGTGAGTCACGCAAATACAACACACCCACCCGACTATGTGCACACAGACTTTTAGTTCCCTCTTTCTGGAGTCTAACCTCCCAGGATACCTCCGTAGTGGCAAACGGAAGCGGTGGGTTGGGCCTCGCCCACCTCTAAACTGGTATCAACACTACCAGTCAGACCTATCGTACGCCTCAACGCTGGTGCACTAAGCGGAGCTCCTGCGTACTCTTGCCGGCTGGTGCATCGGACATAATTTGGCTAAGTGTAAAATCACACCCGTCGAGTCAACGTACTGGTGTTGGTGCGACAACTCTCCAATACCGAAGACCCACCACCTTATATCTTATGCATATGCAATATTAATGTATTATCCACCGAGCCAAAGCTCCCGGGACTATCCTGCCCATCACAACCAATAACCGAGCCAAAAATCCCCGGACTATCCTGTCCGTCACAATTATCAACCGATCCTTTGGCTCGTCGGGCTATCCTTCCCATTTCCACAACCACCGAGCCTACCTCTCGGGAGACCCAACCTAACTCCCACAACACCAGGGAGTGTGAGTCTAATCCAAATTATACTAGTTACTCTTTAACATTTATTATTCTTACAGTTTAGGTTAGCCCAGGACTGCCCTCGACATACCCGGTGAAGGGTTCTCAAAGGGCACTAGGAACTATGATGGTAGCTGAAGCCCATCGTTCCCTTTCACAAGACACTTATTTTTATTGGTTATTACCCATTACCCGATCCCTTTTATATTACTTTGGATCTAACCCTGGCATATTAAGACTCTTTCTCTCTCTACAGGGAAGACGATGTTTCGTCGACCCCGAACACCACCTACACTAGTCAACCTCTCTTTATTTCTCATTATAACTCCCGATGATGAACTCATTATACTTTATCATATCCAGCAACCTGAAACCCTCACATCCTAGTTTATTCTTCACCTTATCTCAGTTTCTGCAGTTTTACTATATGCAGACCACCCTAAGCTATATGATATACATCATGGGAGGTACTCCAAATCTTCATCCAAAAGCCCTAAAATATTTATTGAGGGTCTACCATGATATATTCAGTCTAAATCCAGAAATTTATAATTTTCTAATTAAATTTGATATTTAATTAATGTTTCCTTGAATTAATCCATGAGTGATTTGAACATGAAGTACTATATTTACTTAGGGTATGACCATAAAAAATTATGAACATTGTAAGATAACAAGATATCAGTGAATACTAAATATCATAAACTTTCACGAATCAGTTAGACTCTAAATATTTAAACCAAAATAATTCATATAAATAGGGGTATTGAAGGAAGTACCAAAAATACTAGTCCAAAAATTCCTCAAAATTAACAGAGCTACATTATGATCATCAAACTTCACTGCCTAAGTTTCATGAAACTCCCAAGTCAGTAAACCAGGTAAAAGATTATCCTAAAGAAAACCATCACAAGGCACTTTATGAAGACACACCCTTGTAATCTCAATTAAACAATATTTAACAATTTTTCCATGCTTCTATATGCCCTAACATGTTCCTTGACTAAGTATCACAATTTTTCAGCAATCTATAGTATTTATTTCCTATTTATCAAGGTTAGGTGCATTAATTTACTTTACAAAGGAAGTACTACAAATAAAGCTTCAACCACTCCAAATAAACTACTAGTGCAACTAAATGACATTTAATTAGCTATTCCAGAATTTCAAACCATTCTAACACATATACATCATATTTTCAACATTAACATCAAAAAGGGCAATATGGAAGCTACTACTACAAGGATGATCTACTGATCTCTAAAAATCCTAAGATAAATACCAGAAGTTAATAATACTATGAAATTAACCATACCAAAATATCATCAAGATTCAAGGTCATTTGACCCATTAGATAATTTCTAGGGTTTAAAGTCCTAAATACTTATTAAGTGGTTTATGTGGGGTACATATGTCTAAATACCACCATAACCTCTCCTAGGGCATTTCACTACCCTAGAATCACATGGACTACTCCCCAAATCCATCCAAGAACATAACCCCCTATGTCCTTCACAAACCCCCAAAGTTCAACCTTAGGGTTAGAACTAGGGTCATAGGGCAAATCCACCCTAATCCACCCCATAATCCATATGAGGGGGGTCTAATGTCATAAAAAATAATTGTCCCAAGTTTCAGCCTCTGTTTAGGTGATTTGGCCACTTAAACCCACAAGGGGGCTTTTGACCTAAATACCCTTCCTAGGGCAAGGCTAGGGTTTGCTAAAAGCCCAGCCTACACTTCAAGGGCTATAATTTTTATGTTGGCCACTCTTTATGTAGATGGACCTAGGTATTTTTAATATTTAATTTAATACAACCCAGTAAACAGGACAGAAAATTCAGAAATAAAAACTAAATAAAAGAAATGATCCAGCGCGGATCTTAAAGTAAATCCAACGCATCCTGGTCATGATCAGCCCGACCTGGAGCTTCTTCCAATCCATTTTCTCGGCCACCCGGCCACCTCCCTGGCCGACCACCGCCGCCGCCACCTTCGTTGAGGTGGGGGCTATCGCCGGGCGGCGGCACGGCCACCGGAGGGGTGGTTTCCGGCGAACCCGACCACTCCATTTTTTAAAAAAAACCAACACCCGGCCTGGCTCATTTGAGCCCGATTCTCATCCTAAAAGATTCCTAAGATCTATCTGTTGAAGTTGGAGACTGGGCGGTCTGTCGGTCTGGCTTGGCGGGTTATTGACCGGGCGGTCTAGCGGTTTGCCTTCAGCGGTTTGGTTGCTGTGTTGAGGTCTGAGGTCCAAGCGGTCTAGCGGTCTGTTACTGGCGACTAGGAGATCGGGCGGTCTAACGGTCTCACATGGCGGCTTGTCTCTCTCTCTGGCAGTGGCCGAGCGGTTAGCCCTTCTGTCTAACCGCGCGGCTTGTTTCGGTCTGTTGTTCTAGCCGCCCAGTTTTTTTGTATAGTTTTAGTCTCACATCTCTTATTTGTATTCTCTCTTCTCTCCTCCATTCTATATAAGGGAGGTCATATCTTTGTAATAGACACCTTTTTCTGATAATAAAATTTCAGTTATACCATTTCTGGCTTGTTTTAGTTCGCTTCTTACATGGTATCAGAGGAATCGATCCTTTCCTCCTGATTCTATTCCCTTCTCTGTCCGCGCGACTTGCTTATCCGGCTTGCGCCCTGTCCGCGCGGTCTCCTTGTCGTTGCCCTCTGTGTGTGCGACCTGTTCCCTTGTTCGCTGCGATCTGTCGCCTTGTTCGCCGAGACCTATCTATTTGCTCTTGCTCTGGTCGTCGCGACCTGTTGCCTTGTTCGCTGCGGTCTGTCGCCTAGTTCGCCGCGACCTATCGCCGTGTGCCTTTCCCTCTCTTGTGCTTCTATTCGAGCGGACTGTCTGCTTGCCGCTCGACTTCTTCCCCTCTGCTTGATACTGCGGCTTGGTCGTGGTCTTTCTGGCCGCTGGTGTTTGACATCCTGACCGCTGGAGTTCTTCTTCTGCCTATCCGCGCGGCTTGTTTCCTAACCGCGCGGCTTCCTGTTGTTTGCTCTTATGGCTCTTTCTGATGCTTCCACTGCCACCACTCATGCAGCCACCCCTGTAGCCAATCCGGCTCCGCCTCTTCCTCCTACTCCTTCCGGGAACCTTGGCACCGTTTCCAAGCTTGTCGACTCCAACTACCCGGATTGGAGCGTCTCTGTCACCTCTCTCCTTCAGCGCCCTCTTCTGCCCGCTCCTTCTCCTCCGGATAATTATGCTCATCAAACTCAGCGAAGTGGCTCTGGTAGCCGCAATCATCAGTCTGGCGGACGTCCTTCTTCCTGCTACCTCTGCTCTCACTGCAGCCGCACCGGACACACTCTTGACCGCTGCTGGACAAAGCATCCCCATCTTCGCCCCTCGGGTGACTCTTCCGCCTCCTCTTCCAAGCTATCTGCTTCCGTGGTCACATCATCAGGTAGTGCCCATGTGGTCACTCAAGGTAAATGGCTTATCGACTCTGGTGCAACTAATCATATGACGGGCAATCCTCAGTGCTTCTCTCTCCTCGAACAGCATGATCGGTTGCCCCCGGTCCTCATTGCAGACGGTTCTCCCTCCCCGGTTCATGGGTCGGGAGTGGTTCATGTTACTCCGTCCCTTCGGCTAGAGGACACACTCTATGTGCCCAAGTTTTCGTGCAATCTGTTGTCGGTTACTTCTTTGTGCAAGCAGCTTCAATGTTCTGTAACGTTTACTCCATCTTCTTGTTCTTTTTAGGATCCGAGCTCCCAGCGGACGATTGCTACTGGGACTGAGAGCGGCGGCCTCTACTTTCTCGACAACGTTTCCGCTTTGTCCGCCTTCTCTTCTTCTTGTACGGATCTTCTCCAGTGGCATCTCCGTCTCGGTCATCCTCCACCACGGCTTCTACATCAGCTTCTACCCCACCTCCCTCCCTCCAATACTACTCTCAACTGCGAAGCATATCAACTTGGCAAGCATCATCGTTCCTCCTTCCCGCCGAAGCAGGGTCGGGGCTCTACCCGTCCGTTTGATCTAGTCCACTCCGATATCTGGGGACCTGCTCCTACCCTTACTATTGGTCGGGGTAGTTCTTATTTTGTAACCTTTATTGATGATTTTTCTAGATGTACTTGGGTGTTTCTCTTACGAGATCGCTCTGAACTTTTTACTGTATGGACCTCCTATTATCATTTAATCAAAAATCAGTTTGGTGTTGGTATTAAAACTCTTCGCTCTGATAATGCAAAAGAGTACTTAAGTCATGCTTTTACCTCTTTCTGTGTGCAACATGGCGTTATTCATCAGACAAGTTGTGTCTATACATCCCAACAAAATGGGGTGGCGGAACGCAAAAACCGTCACCTCCTCGATGTTGCTCGAACATTGATGACTCAAATGCATGTCCCTCGCTCATATTGGGGCTATGCTGTTCTTCATGCCTGCTATCTCATCAATCGCATTCCCTCCTCCGTTCTCAAGGGAAAAACCCCTTTTTCCATCCTTTATCCAGGCAAGGACCCTTTTCCTCTCCCTCTCCGAATCTTTGGGTGCACTGCTTTTATGCATGCCCCATCTGCCACCCGTGATAAGCTCTCCCCTCGCTCCACCAAATTTGTCTTTCTGAGGTACTCGGCCACTCAGAAAGGCTACTGCTGCTTTGATCCTGTTCTTCGTAAGCAGTTCGTCTCTGCTGACGTTACCTTCTTCGAGAATGCCTCCTACTTCTCGGATGACTCCTCTTCTCTTCCCCCCACCTCTGATTCTCTTGTTATTCCGTTCGTTCCCTCGTCTCCTACTGCGATATCCGCCCCTCCTACATCTCCGCCCACTCCTCTCCCTCCGCCTCTCTCTCCGCCTCCATCTCCCTCATCTCCGCTGCCGTCGCTCTCTCCTCCCGGGCCAGCTCTCTCTACCACGGATGCTCTGGATGCCGAGGAGCCCGCCGACCTGGATCTTCCTGTAGCTCTTCGCAAAGGGGTGCGGACATGTACCCTACACCCCCTTGCTACTGTTGTTTCATATGATCGTCTTACCCCTTCTCGCAGGGCCTTTGCACTGGCTATCTCTGCTACTACCACACCTCATTCCTACCAGGAGGCCCTTGCTATTCCTCACTGGAAGATGGCCATGGATGAGGAAATGGCGACCCTCACAGAGCGGGATACCTGGACTCTTGTCCCTACTCCCTTTGATACAGATGTTGTTGGTTGTCGCTGGGTCTTTGTGGTCAAATTTGGCCCAGATGGCACTGTGAACCGTTACAAAGCTCGCCTGGTGGCTAAGGGCTTTACTCAAACCTATGGGGTTGATTATGTTGGTACCCTAGTTTGATTTGAGTTCAGTCCTCTCCTTTGTGCTCCTTGACCCAAGAAATATCTATGGTCAATGGTTAGGAGTCTAGCTGTAGAGTCCTCGCTTTTCCAAATTGAGAATTTGGTTAAGTAGTTTTTTCGTTCGACCATAGTCGAACGCCGTTCGACTATCGTCTATCGACTGATCGACGATCGTCTATCAGTTGGTCGACGCCTTGGTCTGCGCTGATAGTTCGACTATCTGTTGATAGGTCGACTATCTGTTCTGCGCTGATAGTTCGACTATCTGTTGATAGGTCGACTATCTGTTCTGCACTGATAGTTCGACTATCTGTTGATAGGTCGACTATCTGTTCTGCGCTGATAGTTCGACTATCTGTTGATAGGTCGACTATCTGTTCTGCGCTGATAGTTCGACTATCTGTTGATAGGTCGACTATCTGTTCTGCGCTGATAGTTCGACTATCTGTTGATAGGTCGACTATCTGTTCTGCGCTGATAGTTCGACTATCTGTTGATAGGTCGACTATCTGTTCTGCGCTGATAGTTCGACTATCTGTTGATAGGTCGACTATCTGTTCTGCGTTGATAGGTCGACTATCTGTTGATAGGTCGACTATCTGTTTTCTGAGGTAGGTCGACTATCTGCTTGATAGGTCGACTATCTCTGTGCGCTTGATAGTTCGACTATCTGTCCTGATAGTTCGACTATCTGGTAGTTCGACTATCTGTTCTGATAGGTCGACTATCTGCCGGGGTAGTTCGACTATCTTCTTCGATAGGTCGACTATCTGGATCGTTCGACTATCTGCCCGATAGATCGACGATCTCCGTGCGTCGGTCGACGATCTCCGAAGGTCGTTCGACGCTTTCTGCCTGCCTTTGCATTTTGTATTTATTTATTATATTTAATTATTTAATACATTTATTGGCATATTATTTCAAGCTGTATGATAAAGTTTCCAGGCATTATTTGCTCTATTCTGTTTGCCTGAGTTCAAATCTTTTAAGATAAAGTTGTTTGTCTTATTAGCTGTCATTATAATTTACTTTATCTGCTGACACCCCTTTATAGCCGTTGGACTGAAAAGTCTTCTATTTGCTATAAAGAGATTATTTCTGATGTGACTTTATTTAGTCCTTTGTTATTTGATTTAAACCTGCAGCTTCTTAGAAAGAGGTTTATTCCTTTTTATAGAATGTTTTGCTGCAGAGATATTTCTGTCTTCTTTTATATTTACAGCCCAGGTCTCAAGGCTCAGAAGAAGACAAATAATTCAAATGGAAGAGAGCCGTTGCTTGATAATGATTATAAAAAGAACCCTTTGCTGAAGGATTCAAACTAGTCAATAGAAGCTAATAGCCAACCTGTGTTCATTCAAGCTTTCAAGCGTTCAAGCTTCCTGCTCTCAGCAAACTCCATCTAACTGAGAAGTGTTAAGATCTTCATCTCTTCTTCACCTGAGTTCTCCTGCTTTCAGGAAGTTCAAACTCAGAGATTCTTTGAAGAAGAAGAAGAAGAAGAATAGCTGCTTGAAGAGATTTCTTTTTGTCATTTATTTTCTTCCTGTAGCTTTTCCTTCAGAATTTTCTGAAGAGTTTTTCTGCACTGAAGCAAGACTTCACCTGGACATCTTTGAGCCAGGGGGAGCCTTGATTCTTTAGAGCATTCTAGCTCAGTGCAAGTTTTGTGCTTCTCTAATCCATTGAAAAATAGAGAAGACATCTTAACCTTCTTCCCCCTCCTGTACAGGGTTATTACTCCCTTCAAAAGTATCCCTTGGTGGCAGGGCACCTGATCAAAAACCTGTGCTTGGTTTTTAGACACCTGATCAAAAGTCTAAAGGGTTTCTGAATCTACCTGAATCAGATTCTGTTGGTGGCAGGGCACCTGATCAAAAACCTGAGTGGATTCCTACCGTGTGGGTAGAAGAGTGGACGTACCCAAGTTGTTTGGGGAACCACTATAAATCTCCTTGTGTCGTCTGGATTCAATTGTTTAATTCCTGCATTGTGGCTGTGATTAGATATAACTAGGCTGCTAGTTGCTGATTAGGTTTTTCCAAGCTTAACTGTAATTACAGTTAGCTTGTGTTTGTACACAACACTTGTGTTAGGCTTTAAGGTTAAATCAATATCTATAATCTTTTCATTCCGCACTTCACTCCAAGGGAGTTGAGTAGACTATTAAGTTTTGTCTGTGCAAAATTTGATAACTCTATTCACCCCCCCTCTAGAGTAGTATCTATCCCTTCACTTTCAATTGGTATCAGAGGGAGGTTGACTGACTGAATAGGCTAACACCTAAGTCACAAGATCCTGATAGATACCAAGAGTTTATAGATATTCACTATCATGGCCCAGTCTAAGGATTATTCAAGCACCAGACCTCCAGCATGCAACTTAGCAAAGTTTGGCATCTGGAAGGCAAGGATCAAACTTTATATGAATTCTATTGATGAAAGTATTTTTGCTTCTATTTTGTCAGGTCCCCCAAGAGCACCTGCTGCTGCCACTGCCTCATCATCTGATATGAGTGCAGTGCCTCCTCCAGATTATAATGATGAGTACAAGAAGGCCAAAATTGCTGATGCCAAAGCAATGAACATACTGGCTCAGACTATGTCTGATGAGGTGTTCCAGAAGGTTGCTGATTGCTCCTCAGCAAAGGCCATGTGGGACACACTGAACCAGATTGTAGCTGGTTCAGCTGATGAAAGGAAGGACAGAAGGTCCAACCTGATCTCTCAGTATGAGAACTTCAAGAAGACTGATGCTGAATCAGTTGAAGCTATGTACACCAGGCTCAGCTCAATCATCAATGAGCTGAGGACCCTGGACAAGGACATATCATTGACAGAGGTCAATGATAAGATTCTTATGTGCTTCCCTAGCACATGGGATCTAAGAATCTGGCCCATCAAAGAAGCCAGAAGTACAAATGAGATCTCAACTGAAGCTCTCCTCGGCAAGCTCAAGTCTTTTGAGCAAGTGCTGAAGACCAGAGAAGCAGAAGCTGAAGCCAAGACCCCCACTCCAACAAGAAAAGAGCAGTCTCTTGCTCTTAAGGCTGTAGATGTTTCTGAAAACAGCCAATCTAATGAGGAACTTATGGCACTGTTTGCCAAAAGATTTCTCAAAATGGGGAGAAAGGAGTTCAGAAAGAAGTCTTCACGTTATGAAGACAAACCAAGGTATGATCGCTCTCCTGCTAAAGAAATTATTTGCTATGGTTGCAGGAAGCCTGGACACATCTTGCCAGAGTGTCCAGAGCAGAAGAACAAGGAAAAGAGAAAAGACAAAGAACAACACAGGAAGCACTCCAAGCCATCCTCCTACAAAAACAAGAAGAAGGAGAGAGGTTTCATTGCTGAAACCTGGAGTGATTCTGATGAAGAATCCTCCTCATCAAGCTCCAGTGAAGATGAGGAAGAGAAGAAGGCAAAAGAAATTTGCCTCATGGCAATAGATGCCTGCAGCAACCACTCTGCTGCAGAGAGTTCTGATTCTGATGAAGAGATGCCTACTGAAGATGAGGTACTTTCATCTTATGATTTTACTTCAGAAGAGTTTAAGTTAGATTTTAAATCTCTATGTTTAGATTTAATTAGTTCAGAAAAAGAGATAAAAGAACTTAGAAATAGGTTAGTTGACTCTGAATCAATAGCCTCTGAAAACATTAGGTTAAAGGAAGAACTCACTACCTGTAGTGAAGAAATTAAATTTCTTAAAATAGAATTAGCTAAGTCTAAGAGATTAGAAGAATCCCTTAATGGTAGAAGCCTTAAGCTGTTAGAAATTACCAGCATGACTAACACTAGGTCAGGTAATGATAAACTAGGCTTAGGAGCTTCTCCCAGTGAACCCCTAGTCTTGCTTAAAAATAATCTTTCAACTCCAGTGAACTTCATTTCAGCTAGTGGAAAGAAGAACACTGAGCAAGTAAACCTTGTAAATAAAACATTAAATAAGGCTAAGAGAGAAAAGAGAAAGAAGTTTTTCAAAGAAATGCAAAAAGCGTCGAACGTAGATCGACGATCGGAAGCTCCATGGTCGAACGAAGGTCGACGATCTGAGCACCCATCGTCGAACGTCGATCGACGATTTCAATATGATTTTCAAAATCATAATCAATTCCATAGAAACCTAAATGAGAATAGAAACCCTAGGTTTGTTGACCCATCATCAGTATGGAGAATCCCACCTAGGAGATCTCACCCACTAGGTTATCACCCTCAGCCTGCATTCTCATACATTTCCAGTTTTTCTTATGTGAAAAACAAGGGACCCAAGGTTACCTGGGTCCACTCTGTCTAAATAATTGTCTTGCAGGTGAAGGCCTATCCAATCACTCAAAACAAGTGGTATTTGGATAGTGGATGCTCTAAGCATATGACAGGAAATAAAGATCTACTGTCAAAGTTCAAAGCTAAGCTCGGCCCAAAGGTTATCTTTGGAGACTCCAGCTGTGGTCAGACAGAAGGCTATGGCAAGATCACCATTGGAGCAGTTACATTCAAGAGAGTTGCTTATGTCAATGGACTAAAGCATAATCTGATTTCAGTCAGCCAGCTATGTGATGCTGGCTACCAGGTTTCATTTTCTAATTTCTCTTGCAATATTACTTTAAATAATAATGTTGTTTTAGTAGGTATTAGAATAGGAAATATATATTTAGTAGATTTTAATTCATCTCAATCTGAAATCTGCCTGTTTAATGAAGTAACCCTTAATAATAATTCCCTATGGCATAAAAGGCTTAGTCATGTAAACCTGAAAAATATATCTAGGTTATCTAAGCACAACCTTGTTAGAGGTTTACCTTCTTGCCCCTACAAGAAGGAGAGCCTATGCAAGGTTTGTCAGCTAGGCAAGCAAACCAAGAATTCATTTAAATCTGTAAATAAAAGTGATTCTCCTAGAATCCTGTATTTATTACATTTGGACCTCTTTGGCCCAATAAATGTACAGAGTTTAGGAGGGAAGTATTACACATTAGTAATTGTAGATGACTTCTCTAGGTTCAGTTGGGTTTTCTTTTTGAGAACTAAGTCTGATAACTTCAAAGCCCTTACAGACTTTCTACTTTGTGTGCAGACTGAGTACTCTACTCATGTGGCCTTGATCAGAAGTGATCATGGTACTGAGTTTGACTCTCTTCTCATGCAAGAATTCTATGAGAGAGAAGGTATCAAACATAGCTTCTCAGCTCCTAGAACTCCCCAACAAAATGGGGTAGTTGAGAGGAAGAATAGAACACTAATTGAAGCTGCTAGCACATTGTTGGCAGATGCTAACATGCCTCTATCCTATTGGGCAGAAGCTGTTAGTACAGCCAACTATGTCTTGAATAGAAGTTTGATACACAAACTTAAGTGTAAAACTCCTTATGAGTTGCTTAAAGGAAAGAAACCAAAAATCAATTACTTTAAAGTTTTTGGCTGTATTGTGTATATTCATAATAATAATAAAGAATATATTAGAAAGTTTGAAGCAAAAGCTTCAATGGGAATCATGCTTGGATATTCCCAAGTAAGCAAAGCTTATAGGGTTTATAACAAATCAACCTGTAAGATAGAAGAATCTGTGCATGTATCATTTGATGAGCATCAGATGTTTTACAAGGAGAAAGAAAATTCTCCTTCCTCCAGTTCTTTGCAGGTACATGATGCCCCTCAAGAAATCCTTCAACTTTCAACTCTTCAGATCACTGAATCAGACAGTGATGAAGACATTGCTGAAGCTGTTGAAGCTGCTGTTGTACCACCAACAGTAGATCAAATTCCTCCTGAGGAATTAATCCCAACTGTTGCTGAAGATCACATCCCACCTGCTGATATTGTCACACTTAGAGATCACCCCACATCTCAAGTGATTGGAGACATATCAGCTGGTGTGCAAACAAGACATCAATTAAGACAGGATGTGATGCATGCTTGTTTCCTCTCACAGGTTGAACCCCTCACCTTTAAAGATGCAGAGCTAGATCCCCACTGGATCATTGCAATGCAAGAGGAGCTCAATCAGTTTGAGAGATGTAAAGTTTGGACTTTGGTTCCAAGACCTAAAGGCCAACTGATCATAGGCACCAAGTGGGTGTATAGAAACAAGTTAGATGCAAATGGAATCATAGTAAGGAATAAAGCTAGGCTTGTAGCTCAGGGCTACAGACAGGAGGAAGGTATAGACTATGACCAAACCTTTGCTCCTGTTGCAAGGCTAGAAGCAATAAGGATCTTCTTGGCCTATGCAGCCTTCATGAAGTTTAAGGTGTTCCAAATGGATGTCAAAAGTGCATTCCTGAATGGTGAGCTTAAGGAAGAGGTGTTTGTTGAACAACCACCAGGGTTTGTTTCATCAACTCAGCCTTCTCATGTTTTTAAGTTACAGAAAGCTCTGTATGGACTAAAGCAAGCTCCTAGGGCCTGGTATGAGACCTTAGCTAGTTTCCTGTTAGAGCACAACTTCACTAGGGGAGTAGTTGATAGAACCCTTTTCGTTAAGCATCACAAGGACACAATCCTGTTAGTTCAGGTGTATGTAGATGATATTATTTTTGGCTCCACTGATCCCAAACTGTGCAAAAAGTTTTCTAACTTAATGCATTCCAAGTTTGAGATGAGTAGCATGGGTGTGCTGTCTTACTTTCTTGGTCTCCAAGTTAAGCAAGATGCTGATGGTATCTTCATCTCCCAATCCAAATATGCCAAGGAATTGGTAAAGAAATTTGGGATGGCTGATGCTTCAGCAATGCCTACACCCATGGCTACTAATGTAGTTATTGATTCTGATGATCACGGCAAGCCAGTTGATCAAAAGAATTATAGGGCCATTGTTGGTTCCCTATTATATCTAACTGCAAGTAGGCCAGATATAATGTTTGTTACATGCCTTTGTGCTAGATTCCAGGTCAACCCCAAGGAATCTCATCTGATTCTTCTAAAGAGAATCCTGAGATACCTGAAAGGATGTCCAGATCTAGGACTTTGGTACCCAGCTGAGTCAGAGTTTGAATTAATTGGATATTCTGATTCTGATTATGCTGGTTGCAGAGTTGACAGGAAGAGCACCTCAGGAACTTGTCAGTTCCTGGGAGAGAGATTGGTCTCTTGGTTCTGTAAGAAGCAGGCTTCTGTCTCAACTTCAACTGCAGAGGCTGAATATATAGCAGCTGCTAGTTGTTGTTCACAGATCCTGTGGATTCAAAACCAGCTTGTGGATTATGGTTACTCACACAAGAACACCAAGATCATGTGTGATAGTACCAGTGCTATCTCAATTGCACAAAATCCAGTGCACCACTCTAGAACGAAGCACATTGAGATTAGGCACCATTTCCTGAGAGATTGTGTGGAAAAGAACAAGATCTGTCTTGAGTTCATATCCACTGAGTTTCAGAGAGGTGATATATTCACCAAGCCTTTAGATGAACAGAAGCATCTGTTCTTTTTAGTTCAACTAGGCATGATCAATGGACGAGACTAAGTGTGACTTTATCGGCCTATGTTGAAATCTGTTTGAAGATAGTCGAACGAGGTTCGAAGATAGTCGAACGGCTTAAGCTTATCGTCGACCTCTGGTTAATGATAGCTTATCTGTTTGAAGATCGTCGATCGACGTTCGACCATCGTCGAACAGGTTAGGCACATCGTCGATCTCTGGATGACGATAGCCTGTTGTTTGAGAAGCCAGAAATAGTCGAACGATTGTCCGACTACTCTGCTTCTGAGCCGATCGTCGAACGACCGTTCGACCATCGGGTCAAGATCTTTTTAATAGACCGACTATATCCGGTCAGATATAAAGCCGATAGTCGACCTAGGTCAAAAGATCTTTTGTTTTATCGTCGACGGAGCGTGCCCTTTCGCATTCTGCTTTCCCGCTTGCGATTTTGTGCCGTTTCGTCCTCTTCGTCTTCCTCCTCCTTCTCGCGTTTCTCCAGCGATTCTATGGCGGTTTCCCCAGCTGTTCTAGCCGTCGTCAAGTTCGATGCAGGATTCAGTGTGGATTTTGAAGCTTTCAGCAGTTGCGATGCCGGAATAGTGGAAGTTCTCCAGCTCTGCAGGGATCAAGGTTTAGAAAAGTTAATGTCTGAAAGAATTAAGATTAACATTCCAGAAATTAAAGAATGGGCTTTCACGTCGTCTTCCTCAGACGAAGCGATGACTGGTACCATAGGCGGAGAAGAAGCTATCCTGACTCCGGCCGTCCTATCTGATGTTTTTGGTTTAGTTATTGGTGACGAAGATTATGAGCAAGACGCTCAGGAGTTTGGAAGAATGCTGGTCGAGCTGGGACATGCCGAGGGCATTCCCACCAAGCTGCTCAAGGTAAACTTCCCCTTCAAGATTAAGTTTTTGGCTGAGATAGTTGGAAAAGTGCTTCTGGGCAAGCACTCTGCCCATGATAACATAACAAGGCAGCAATTCGCACTTATGTGTGCAATTGTTAATCGTAAAAGGATCGATTGGGCTGCAGTTCTGTTTGATTTAATCAGGAAAAAGAATGGAAAGAAGGAAGTTACCCTCGGAAGGGTTATAGGTATTTTCCTGAAGGAAAGATTTCCCCATCTGCTGAGTTCTACTGCAACAACCATCAATGCCAGCAAGAAGATGGATCCCCATCTATTCTCAAAGTGGAAGAGGACGTTCGTGAAATCTGCTCCAGCACCATCTGAGGACACAAGGACTGCATCAGTCGCTCCTCAACCTATTGAAGCTGGCTCAGCTCTTCCTTCCTCCTCCTCTGCATTGCCGTCTGCCTCAGCTGAAGTACCATCAACTTCAGTTGAAGTAAGACTTTCTTCCTCTGCTGCCCCTGAAACAACTACGGTTGTTCCTTCTTCCCCTCCAGCCTCTCCTCTACCTATATATCTGGCTAGGATATCTGCTCCTAGCTTCGATTTGTTAGGATCAGAGAGAATTCTTACTCCTCATGCATCTCCCGTTCATTCCCCATCCCCTGCTCCCTCTCCTGCTCGATCCCCTGTCCCCATTATTTCTCATCCCAGCACCCCTACCATATCTACTGCTGCTCCATCCACCTCTCATCCATCATCTTTTGAAATCTCTCCAGAGATTATCTCCCGCATCGTGGAGCTGATTACCCCGTCAATCAAAACCATGATTGACGAGGCAATCGCTCCCCTTGCCGCCTCCATTGACCGTTTGACTGCCTCCATCCAATCCATCTCAAAATCTACTGAGCCGTCTTCCTCTAGGTGCCTGGTTTCAGTAGCTACTGAAATCAGGCAGGGGGAGATGTTCAATGAAGATGTCTCAGTCCTTCCTGCCTCTCCTCCAGCTGAAATAGAAATAGCTCTAGATGTTGTCATGTCTGCCCAGGAAGAGATAGCTCCAGCCCAGGAAGAAATAGCTCCTGCTGAGTTAGTATTAGCTCCAGTTTTGTCTGAGAAAGAAATTGCAGATGGAATATTATTATCTGAGATTGCAGTTAAAGTCTGCTTAGAAGATCTAACCTCTCCTGTGATAGTTAGATTCCTGGAAGGAATTATAACTTCTTATCTGAATGACTGCTGGGAGATGGTTAAATATGAAGGTAACTCTTTCATTTGTTTTGTTGATGAGTCTATTAATTTGATAGTCTGTGAATGCATTGAAGGAATGATATCTGTTTATTTAGCAGATCTATATTCATAATTTTACATATATTATTAGAGAAGATTTAGCTGCCCAAATAATAGAAGTTGTTTCTGAGGCTGTACCAAGTATTCCCGATATTCAAGTTGACCCTGAGTTGGAATCCTTCTTGGATAATAAAGAAGATGAGTCTGAGAAAGAGGAAGTCAAAGTTGACTCTCCAGTTCTGAGTTTGGAAGAAGCTCAAGCAAGAGCTGCATGGAATTTAAGAGCTCTATCTTTAAAAGAGAAAGAGAAAGATTTGCAAGTTGAGAAGTCATCCATCTGGGATGACTCTCCAGGATTAGATTTAGACTCCCTTCTGGCTTTGGATGCCATAGAAGAAGAAAAGGAGAAATCTGCTTCAAAGCTTAAAGAAAAGGCTGTCTCAGAAGCCTATGACCCTTATGAGAACCCTCCATCATCCCATTCTGATGATGATGATGATTCTGATATTTCTGAAAAATCAAAGAGAAAGAAATCTGCTGCAAAGAAGAGAAAAGCTGCTCCTCCTCCACCTCCTAGCAAGGATAATGATACTCCGTATTATATTTTGAAGGGCATTGACCCTAAATCCAAGGATTTTAAGCATTGGATGTGGTTTTCGAAAAATCAGCAAAAAGAAAGGAAAAGAACCAAGAGGTATGATAGTCCTGTCTCTAAATGGACTCCCAGAGGTCCTCCTCCTCCTCCCGGTGCAGGAGCCTCTGGGAACCTTTCAGCTCTTCCTACTGCCTCCTCTGGAAAATCTGTGTCTGCTCAGCCCCAGCCAAGGCAAGGTTATCAAAGCTCTCAAGGAAAATCATTTTATGGTTCTCAAAGACAAATGAAGGAGACTGTGAGTCAAAGACCAACCTTTTCCCCACCTCCTTCTCCAAAGAAGAGAATTTCATCTCCTTCTCCAGTACAGACTGAGGAAATTGTATCAAAAGGTAAATAGTTCACCTTTGTTTTAAAATATCTAGCATGAACCTATCTGCTAAGTATTCTTTAATGTCTTATCTAGATAAAATAGCTGATGCTGCTTCTCCTGAGCCCGTATATGAAAATCCTGAGCTCGATCCTAACTTTAGGATGGCTCGCTTTCAAGAACTTGTAGGAGCAGCCCAGATAAGAAAAGCAAGAGCTGAAGGAAAAGATATAACTGGTTTTTCTACCATGTCAGCCTATAGAAAGAAAGAATTTGAAAAGTTCCAGGTAAATCCTGAGATATTTGACCCGTCAAAGTACATGGAAAAACATCCTGAAGCTGTTGTCCCCAGAGCTACAGAACTGAAGATTATTGGTGCTCAGGATCTAAAAATGTCAAAGAAAGAATCAGATGACCCGCTTAGAAAAATTTCTTTTGTTTCAAGTTCTTCTGATCCTTTACCAGACTCTAAAGATTCATAATAGTTTAATTAACTGCTGTGGTATACTTATTTATCTGATTGATAATCTGCCAGTTTATTGTTATCTATTTGCTTAAATCATTCTTTAGTATTCTATTGCTAGCTGTTTTTAGTTTTTGAGAGACTTAACTCAAATAGGGGGAGATTGTTGGTACCCTAGTTTGATTTGAGTTCAGTCCTCTCCTTTGTGCTCCTTGACCCAAGAAATATCTATGGTCAATGGTTAGGAGTCTAGCTGTAGAGTCCTCGCTTTTCCAAATTGAGAATTTGGTTAAGTAGTTTTTTCGTTCGACCATAGTCGAACGCCGTTCGACTATCGTCTATCGACTGATCGACGATCGTCTATCAGTTGGTCGACGCCTTGGTCTGCGCTGATAGTTCGACTATCTGTTGATAGGTCGACTATCTGTTCTGCGCTGATAGTTCGACTATCTGTTGATAGGTTGACTATCTGTTCTGCGCTGATAGTTCGACTATCTGTTGATAGGTCGACTATCTGTTCTGCGCTGATAGTTCGACTATCTGTTGATAGGTTGACTATCTGTTCTGCGCTGATAGTTCGACTATCTGTTGATAGGTCGACTATCTGTTCTGCGCTGATAGTTCGACTATCTGTTGATAGGTCGACTATCTGTTCTGCGCTGATAGTTCGACTATCTGTTGATAGGTCGACTATCTGTTCTGCGCTGATAGTTCGACTATCTGTTGATAGGTCGACTATCTGTTCTGCGTTGATAGGTCGACTATCTGTTGATAGGTCGACTATCTGTTTTCTGAGGTAGGTCGACTATCTGCTTGATAGGTCGACTATCTCTGTGCGCTTGATAGTTCGACTATCTGTCCTGATAGTTCGACTATCTGGTAGTTCGACTATCTGTTCTGATAGGTCGACTATCTGCCGGGGTAGTTCGACTATCTTCTTCGATAGGTCGACTATCTGGATCGTTCGACTATCTGCCCGATAGATCGACGATCTCCGTGCGTCGGTCGACGATCTCCGAAGGTCGTTCGACGCTTTCTGCCTGCCTTTGCATTTTGTATTTATTTATTATATTTAATTATTTAATACATTTATTGGCATATTATTTCAAGCTGTATGATAAAGTTTCCAGGCATTATTTGCTCTATTCTGTTTGCCTGAGTTCAAATCTTTTAAGATAAAGTTGTTTGTCTTATTAGCTGTCATTATAATTTACTTTATCTGCTGACACCCCTTTATAGCCGTTGGACTGAAAAGTCTTCTATTTGCTATAAAGAGATTATTTCTGATGTGACTTTATTTAGTCCTTTGTTATTTGATTTAAACCTGCAGCTTCTTAGAAAGAGGTTTATTCCTTTTTATAGAATGTTTTGCTGCAGAGATATTTCTGTCTTCTTTTATATTTACAGCCCAGGTCTCAAGGCTCAGAAGAAGACAAATAATTCAAATGGAAGAGAGCCGTTGCTTGATGATGATTATAAAAAGAACCCTTTGCTGAAGGATTCAAACTAGTCAATAGAAGCTAATAGCCAACCTGTGTTCATTCAAGCTTTCAAGCGTTCAAGCTTCCTGCTCTCAGCAAACTCCATCTAACTGAGAAGTGTTAAGATCTTCATCTCTTCTTCACCTGAGTTCTCCTGCTTTCAGGAAGTTCAAACTCAGAGATTCTTTGAAGAAGAAGAAGAAGAAGAATAGCTGCTTGAAGAGATTTCTTTTTGTCATTTATTTTCTTCCTGTAGCTTTTCCTTCAGAATTTTCTGAAGAGTTTTTCTGCACTGAAGCAAGACTTCACCTGGACATCTTTGAGCCAGGGGGAGCCTTGATTCTTTAGAGCATTCTAGCTCAGTGCAAGTTTTGTGCTTCTCTAATCCATTGAAAAATAGAGAAGACATCTTAACCTTCTTCCCCCTCCTGTACAGGGTTATTACTCCCTTCAAAAGTATCCCTTGGTGGCAGGGCACCTGATCAAAAACCTGTGCTTGGTTTTTAGACACCTGATCAAAAGTCTAAAGGGTTTCTGAATCTACCTGAATCAGATTCTGTTGGTGGCAGGGCACCTGATCAAAAACCTGAGTGGATTCCTACCGTGTGGGTAGAAGAGTGGACGTACCCAAGTTGTTTGGGGAACCACTATAAATCTCCTTGTGTCGTCTGGATTCAATTGTTTAATTCCTGCATTGTGGCTGTGATTAGATATAACTAGGCTGCTAGTTGCTGATTAGGTTTTTCCAAGCTTAACTGTAATTACAGTTAGCTTGTGTTTGTACACAACACTTGTGTTAGGCTTTAAGGTTAAATCAATATCTATAATCTTTTCATTCCGCACTTCACTCCAAGGGAGTTGAGTAGACTATTAAGTTTTGTCTGTGCAAAATTTGATAACTCTATTCACCCCCCCCTCTAGAGTAGTATCTATCCCTTCACTTTCAGATTACTTTGACACCTTCTCTCCCGTGGCTCGTCTCAGCACTATACAGGTCCTTCTCTCTGTGGCGGTCAACAAAGACTGACCACTTTCCCAGCTGGATATCAAGAATGCCTTCCTTTATGGTGATCTTCAGGAGGCCGTCTACATGGAGCAACCTCCAGGGTATATTGCTCAGGGGGAGACACGAGTATGCCGGCTACAGAAGGCAATCTATGGCCTCAAGCAGAGCCCTCGAGCTTGGTTTGACAAGTTCAGCGGCATCGTGGCGGCCGTTGGTTTTGCTCGCAGCGCTGCTGATCACTCTCTATTTATTCGCAAAACCTCTTCGGGACTGGTGGTTCTTGCAGTATATGTTGATGATATTCTTCTCACTGGTGATGACCAGGAAGGGGTAGCCTTGACAAAGCGGCATCTTCGCCAACATCTAGTCACGAAAGATATGGGTTCTCCGAAGTACTTTTTGGGGATCGAAATCTCTCGGAAGCCCAACTCTTTAGTCCTCTCTCAGCGTAATTATGCTCTTGATATTTTAAAAGAAGCAGGATTGACTGGGGCCAAACCTGCCTGATGTCCCATGGCTGTTGGAGAAGACAAAACCTGGACAGATGATTCGCCTCTTCTTTCAGATGCTTCGCGGTACAGGCGTCTGGTTGGTAAGCTCATATACCTCACCGTGACTAGGCCCGACATTTCCTATGTTGTGGGCAAGGTGAGTCAATTCATGCAAGCTCCCAGGGAGTGTCATCTACAGTCCGCCATGCAGATCTTGGAGTACGTCAAAGCAGCCCCTGGGAAAGTATTGCTCTTTCAGAAGAATGATCATCTGAGGGTTGAAGCTTACTCAGATGCGAGTTACGCTGATGACAAAGGGGACCGCAAGTCTACCTCCGGTTTCTGTACTTTTGTTGGGGGCAATCTGGTAAGCTGGAAGAGCAAGAAGCAATCTGTTGTCTCCAGGTCCAGTGCTGAAGCAGAGTATCGGAGTATGGCATCAACCACTTGTGAGCTAAAATGGCTACGGGCTCTCATGTTGGATTTAGGAGAGGTCTACCACCATCCTCTACCTATATTCTGTGACAACAAGGCTGCTATATACATCTCCAAAAATCCAGTCTTCCATGAGAGAACCAAGCACATTGAGGTCGGCTGTCATTTCATTCGTGAAGAGATTCTGAAGGAACAAATTTACACCCCCTTCGTCACGTCTGAAAAAGAGCTGGCTGACATCTTCACCAAGCCAGTATCCGCCTCGTTTCTTCATATATGTGACAAGCTGGGAATGATCGACATATATGCTCCAGCTTGAGGGGGAGTGTTGAAGTTGGAGACCGGGCGGTCTGTCGGTCTGGCTTGGCGGGTTATTGACCGGGCGGTCTGGCGGTCTGGCGGTTTGCCTTCAGCGGTTTGGTTGCTGTGTTGAGGTCTGAGGTCCAAGCGGTCTAGCGGTCTGTTACTGGCGACTAGGAGATCGGGCGGTCTAACGGTCTCACATGGCGGCTTGTCTCTCTCTCTCTGGCAGTGGCCGAGCGGTTAGCCCTTCTGTCTAACCGCGCGGCTTGTTTCGGTCTGTTATTCTAGCCGCCCAGTTTTTTTGTATAGTTTTAGTCCCACATCTCTTATTTGTATTCTCTCTTCTCTCCTCCATTCTATATAAGGGAGGCCATAACTTTGTAATAGACACCTTTTTCTGATAATAAAATTTCAGTTATACCATTTCCGGCTTGTTTTAGTTCGCTTCTTACACTATCCATAGAAGAAGGAGTAGAGGAGGACCTTCAACCGTGCTTGCCGATGGGTTTGGTGGTGGTGCGCCATGGCCGGATTTTGGAGCTTCGTGTATGTTACAACCATGCAGTGGGAGGGCTCGATTTCTTCAGCAAAAAGGTGGAAACTTCTTATCTTTGCCTAGGGAATCTTTTAAGGTCATCAAATGGGGGGAGGGGAAGGGCCTAGGCTTCAAAGCCATTTATGGCCATGAAAGGGAATTTCGGCCATGGAAAAAATCCCTTGAAATTCACCTCCCCTTGGTCCCAATTCATTTGGAAACTCCTCAAAATTGATAGGGGAGATGAATACTAATTAATTGGTGAAGAATGGAGGGGTGATTCACCTTCCCCACCATGAATGACCCTCTCTTTCTCACTTTCTCTCTCCTCCATTAAAGGGCAAATGGAATTTTCTCTCTCCTAGTCATCATGAACGAATTTTCTCATCTCCCTAGCCTATTGGCAGCCCATCTAACCCACATGAACAATAAAAATGAGGTTAGCCCAAGTGGGTTTGAGTTTGAGCTTGAGTTAGCCCATTTGAACCAACTTGAACTAACACTTGGGTAAAGTTAACCTAGGTCAATTTGACCTTTTCGGTTGACCCCAATGGGTCCTTGGTGACCCATTGGGCTCCCCTAAAGTCTAGGTAGAGTTGGGTAGGGTTGACTTGGCACCTTGGAGGTCACTTTGCCCCTTAGTTAGGGCACTTTGACCACTTTAGGGCTAGGGTTGACTTTGGTCAAAATGACCTTTTTGGTGGACCCCAATGGGTCCTTGGTGACCCATTGACCTCCCCTAAGGTCTAGGAATACATAAGTAGGGTTGGTTGGGAACATTAGAGGTCAATTGCCCTTAGTTAAGGCACCTTATCCAATTTAGGCCTATGGTGATCTTATGTCAATTTGGCCACCCTATGGTTACACCAATGGACCCTTAGAGCTCTAATGGACCTTCCAATAGGTTAGTGATGTTGTGGTGGGGTTATGGAGTCATGATTAAGCCTTATGGTCATCCTAAACTAGTGTTTAGAATTCTACTATTTGCAGATAATGGTGATCTCCACCTTCATGCCTAAGCTCACTTGGTCTTATTGGGCTCTTAGGGTTTTGTAATGACCTAGTCATGACAAAACCACTTATAGGGGTCTAGCTGGAAATGGGATGTTATACCTGAGGCCTCACCCATTCGCTCCTTGCCGAGAACGCTAAGTGGATGGTCTGCAAGACTTCCTGCCTGAAGTCTTCTAGTATCCCTAACGTTACTCCACTCGTCTGGGGTGGAGAACCTCCTAAGACCGCTCCTTCCTCCTCACCTCTAGCCATGAGACTAAGCCTGATATTTTTTTGAATTAGCTACGGTCCACGTTCACCGCACCAGAAATGTTGGAACCAAAAACTGGCCCCAATAAGAGTTCGGACCCTGGGGTGTAGCTAACACTTACTTCTCCCAAGCCCATACCCCTGACCAGACACAAGGAACAAAGAAACTGACCCTAGGCTACAGCACGGAGGTCCCTCCACTAACCTGGAAGATCTCAAAGCGCTTTCCCTCCTTAGCCAAGTGCTGAGCTAAGGATACATCAGAAAGCGTTGCAAGACTTCGGGAAAATGAGAAAGCTTGCCTTCTGAGGTACCCTGTGGGTCTATTTATAGAATCCAAAAAGTTGGTTTTCCAACATCATAACTCCACTGTTAAAAAATGTTATATGCAGCCCAAAGTGGTCTGCTAACAGCCAAACTCCGTTGTTCTGAGGAGCTAAATGCAGGCCTCCTAGGGTATCCAGGTATTTTTACCTCTGAACCCTACTCGGCAGAAACCCTTCCGTTGATTCCCGTGGGCTTCCCGCTCAGCCAGGCGGAAACCCTTCAGCATGCCCTATCGAAAGGTCAAAATCCGGCTGAGGGTGGGATTACCTCCCCCCTCCCATCTGCCCACACAGAAGACCAAGACACAAAACACTCGATCGCCAAAAGCTAAGGCGTTTAGTGGAGAAGAATCACTCAATGTCGGGAACTAAGGCGTTGAGTGGAGAAGCATCACTCAACGCCGGGAACTAGGGCATTGAGTGGAGAAGCATCACTCAACGTCGGTGACTAGGGCGTTGAGTGGAGAAGCATCACTCAACATCGGGGACTAGGGCGTTGAGTGGAGAAACATCACTCAACGCCGGGAACTAGGGCGTTGAGTGGAGAAACATCATTCAACGCCGAGAACTAGGGCGTTGAGTGGAGAAGCATCACTCAACACCGGGAACTAGGGTATTGAGTGGAGAAGCATCAGTCAACACCGGGGACTAGGGTATTGAGTGGAGAAGCATCACTCAACGCCGAGAACTAGGGCGTTGAGTGGAGAAGCATCACTCAACGCCGGGAACTAGGGCGTTGAGTGGAGAAGCATCACTCAACACCAACCCCGAGGGCCTCCTGCTTACCCGGGTGGAGACCTTCTTGCATACCCCAGGCGGGAACCCTTCCGCCCACTCTACTCGCCTGTCCCGATTAGCTTAAAGCCCACTCAAGGTTGGGGTCCCAGGCCTTTAGATCCCACTCAGCGAATATGGGGTTGTACAACAGCATCGAAGGTCTGTATATATACACGGTCACGGTTATTCCGAAATGTCGTGGCATACATAATGAGAGCCTAACATTGTAGGTATAAGAGTTCTACTAATTTTTTTTAATTTTATGAATTTTCATCGTTACTTTCAATTTAGGGGTAAGTTGTAATTATTTAAATGTCATTGTATTTTAAATTTTTTTTAATAGATTATAATACGTGTTGAGTAATTATATTTGTTGCTAGTCGCTTGACGCTCTCGTAGACCAGTCGAAATGAACCTACTTAACATGAAAGAGAGTCTAGCGTGCAAACAGACACAAAGAAGACTAACGGCTGACAAGAATACCTTTATGTGGAAAACCCGAAAAGAGTGACAAATAACGGGGCTGAATCGGTGTCGACCAAGATGCATTATTTTCTCTGAGTGTTACAAAAGTTATATTTCAAGAGTGAAAGACCACCACTTGTTACAATAGTTCTTCGGGATCGTGGAAGTCATTTGGAGCAAAGAGCTAAGGTGCATCTTCGGAGGCAATCCGGAGAGATCGGTGCAACGATGGGGGCTCTAGAATGGTAGCTAAGAGCCGAGCAGATCGTGGAAGGCGAAAGAGATCTTTGTGTCTGGAAGGAGATTTTCGAGTTTCGAAAGAGATCGATCTTCGAGTCTCGAAGGAGATCTTCGGGTCTCGAAGGAGATCTTCGGGTCTCGAAGGAGATCTTCGGGTCTCGAAGGAGATCTTCAAGTCTCAAAGGAGATCTTCAAGTCTCAAAGGATATTTTCAAACCACAGAAGAGATCTTCAAGTCAAGACCGTCCAAGCGCTCCTCTGCGCGGCCCACCATCAAGACCGTCCAAGCGCGCCTCTGCGCGCCCCGCCGTCAAGACCGTCCAAGCGCGCCTCTGCGCGCCCCGCCATCATGACCGTCTAAGCGTGCATCCGCGCGCCCCACCGTCAAGACCTTCCAAGCGCGCCCCCGCGCGCCCCCGCGCGCCCCGCCGTCAAGACCGTCCAAACGCACTTCACGCGCCCCGCCGTCAAGACCGTTCAAGCGCGCCTCCGCGCGCCCCGTCGTCAAGACCATCCAAGCGCGCCTTCATGCACCCCGCCATTAAGACCGTTCTAAGCGCGCTTCCGCACACTCTGCCAGGACCACCAAGCCTCCTCAGTGTTAGTAGGCCAAACCCGCTAGAGCGCCCAAAGTTAATGTCCCCCGCACCGCCAGCAATTTGCAAGTGCGGCTTCTGAGCCAACCAAGGACTGCTCAACTGCAATCCAACGTACAGAACACTCAGCATTCTCAGCACCCTCGACTCAACAGCAATCTCGTCGGGTAACGACAAGTCAGCCATTCCAGATTCATCCAAGTGTGACAGGAGACAAGCCTCAGATACCAAGACGAGCGTAGCAAGTCATCTCTACTTCCGGGCATCGGCAAAGGACTCCAAAGAGCGGTCAGTACATCGCTGACCACAACTCACAAAGAAATACTAAGCTCCGGGAGCGGTGGCCTATCACTCTCCGAGTCCTTCCCATTTTCTCTCTCCACAATTGTAACGAGAGACGGCTTGTCACTCTCGAGTTCTTCAAGAAAATTCTGTACAACAACAAACAAATAGTGGAGGTTTGGCCGGCACAGATCCGGCCAAGTGGTTTTTCACCCAGTTGACGGATTTTTCACGTTAACAAATTCTTTTTCCAGCATTTTTACTTACTGTGACTGTTAGTACGCTCGATTGCTCCTGGACTAAGGCGATCCAATTTAGTTCCGCCTACCAGAGTGTTGAGTGATCCCTAACAAAACTCATTACTTTTATTAGTTAATTTGACATGCACGATGATATATGGATCAAACTTAAATTTATTTTATAACAAAAATAGAAAAGTGATGTATACATGTATATTTATTTTAAGGTGATAATCGTACGGACAAATACTTATGTATGTCACACATTATATAAATATATAATTATAAGTAATTTTATTTCTAACTGAAACAATATTATATGTCAAAACATATTTTTACGATATATAAATATTTTTGAATAGTTATACGCTTTGTTAATATCAATATGCATTAAAAATGAATAGGTTTTATTATGTTAAAATTCCAAAGACAACAAAAATATGTCTTAACAGATTGTATTGATGGTTTGTGCGTGTCCGCCCCCACCCACACATTATTGTAGATAATTAATATATATTTGTTTAATAGACAATATAAATATAGTTTAATTTACATCAATACAATTTTTTGAAGAAACTTAAATAATAAAAAATAAGTCCCCCTGAGATTCTGAGAATGCTTAATTACAAAAATGCGAGCAAAAAGAATTTGTGTGCCTTGGCCCTTGTGCCATAATTGATAATTTTTTTTAGAATGAGTCAATGTACTTATTATTAAAATTAATTAGGGCGAAGTCAATATTAACATCGCATTTTTGATTATTCGCACTTAGATATTGATATTTTTTATACTTATAAAATTCATATTAGCGCCGCACTCACTTAGCTGCACCACACTGCAGAATCTTTCATCGCGCGGATGTACTATCATCTCCCTATTTCTACAGACTTCGACGTTGTAGAGCTTGCTGGAGACACCTCTAAAATCTCCATCGCCGCCTTTTCGCTCCAGAAAATCAACTTTCCCCGTTCCAAAGCATTAAAAAAATAATAATTAAATTTTGTTTGTAAAACTTCCAAAAGTAAGAATGATGATTTCAATCTTTCTGTTTCTGGTACGAGGATGGTGTTCTTTCAGTATCTGTAAGTCTTATAAAGAATTACAGAATGATTGTTGTTGCGGACTAACTCGATGTCTCGATCGGACCGGATTAATTTGGACCGTCTTAGCCCACGGGGCGGTCGAGCGCGCACACAGCCAATGAAAATGAGTAGTTGACATAAGGTGTGATGACGTGGAAAAACCCCCTTATATTGGTAAAAAATCACGTGACCGGGTCTGTGCCGGTCAAATTCCACTAGCTTCTGGTGATTACAATATGTTTGAGGAATCGGGGCGATAGGCCGCTCACATTACAGCTTGGGGGGTAGAGAGAGAGGCTATGACTCCCCGCGGGCAACAGACTGCATCGCGGAAGTGACTTGGACGTTGAAATGTGAGGGATGATCCTGGTGCTCTGGTGCTCGTAGCGGCACGCGTTTGCTTGCGACGGATGTCTTCCTCCTTTTGTTCCCACGGGGACTTGGGCGTTTTCTGCTATCAACGGGTTGGTGGTGCGCTGGTAGCCGCTGGTGGCCGCCGGTGGCTGAAGGCAGATTCGGTGGAGGAGTCTGGCAGAGCTGTTACCTGAGGAAGGAGATGACCGGGAGCCGAAAAAGTGTCGAATGAGGAGACCCCTGGGTCTCCTTTTATAGCCTCCGGGGGTAGATCATGGCGGGCCCCACCACTAACGTAGTGGGTTAGTGGGTGGTTACCCTTCTGATCGGACTGCGAGGAGTGCCTCCCCCCGATCGGACGGTGGGGAGATTGTCCACAGTGACGGGTCGCCACGGTGGCGGGGGCGGCCGGCGGCCTGGCGGCGGGGGCGGCTGACCAGGAGGCCGACGGCGGGGGCGGTCGGCCGGCGGCTGGGGCGGCCGACCGGGCGGCCGTCGGCGGCGGCAGCCTGCCAGGGGCCGGTTGCGGTCGGACCGGCGGCCTGCCACGGCTAGGCCGGCGGCCGGCGGTGGTCGGTCGGCCGGCGGCTAGGCCGCGGCTAGGCCGGTCGTGGCCACCCGCGGCTGGGCCGGTCGGGACCAGGTCGCGGCTAGGCTGGCCAGGACCAGGCCGCGGCTAGGCCGGCCCCAGCCGGCCGTGGCTAGGCCGGCCCCGGCTAGGCCGATGGCCTGCCGCGGCCAGGTTGCCGGCGGCTAGGCGGCCTGCCGGGGCGAGGCCGACGGTCCGGCCGCGGCGAGGCCGGCTGCTGGCGGTGGTCAGACTGCCTGACGGCGACGGCCTACCTGGCGGCAGTGGCTTTCCTCTATGGGGAGAGGGAGTGAGTCATGCCCCCATGATTCTCTCATCATGAGAGTTCATGGAGGGGGTGGGCCACCCATGATCCACTTTGAGAGGAGATCATGGGGGGGGGGGTTCTCCTATAAATGATGGTGGAACCCATCAATTTCCCCCCAAATTCTTGCTATCCGAGAGTGAAGTGAGCCAGAGAGGAAAGATTTCCCCTACTGTCCTGTTTCCATGACGGTTTCTGGTGAGAAGGCTAAGGCGGTGGCGGCCAGCGCTTCCAAGGTATTTGGAGGAGGATTTGCCAGACGACGACGCCAAGTCTGGACGTACGAAGGTGGAGCATGCACAGGGCGCTCGCACAGGCCGTGCGCACAGGCCGTGCACGGGTTGGCCGCGCGCTGGCTGCGGGCACTGGCCGTGCGCGTACACAGGCCGCGCGCGCGCACAAGCGCAAGCCGCGCGCGCGCAGGCCGGCTGTGCGCGCGTAGGTCGTGCGTTCGTGCGCGCCGCCCGGTTGTGCGTGCCCTTGCCATGCGTATGCTTGTGCGAGCATTCTGCTTCGCGTGTTTTCTTCTTTTGTGCGCCATTTTGGGTTGTGTGCGCTTGGACGTGTGGTTCCAAGTCTTTATTTTGGGTTGACCTTTTACCTTTTGCTTTGCACAGGTTTCAAAGCGCTCTTCTGGCTCGATGCGCCTGCGCTCTTCTTTGACCGATGATGGTGTCGATATCTGGAGGACGAAGTATGGGCTTCCAGCTGATTTGGAAGTGAGGATCCCGCATCGTGAGGAGCGGGTTCAGAATCCTCCTCGTGGTTGGTTGACGATCTGCGAAGTCTCCCTGAGGTCCGGCTTCCGTTTTCCGCCCTGCGAGGAGGTGATTGAGATCTTGAAGTTCTGTGGAGTGCTTATCTCTCAATTTGTTCCGACTGGAATTACTCGAATCATGGGCTTGGTCGTCTTCTTCCACGAGCATGGGGGCCGGTTTTCTTTAGACCAGTTCCGAGATTGGTGTGATGTTCGTCCTGATGGTGGCGAGCAGATGGAGGTACGCAGCAACAAGGTTTGGTTGGAGTTTGAAGCCCGCAAAGACTGTCGCCATGACAGCACTTTGTTTGGATACGTCAAGAATTCATTGGGTCTTCCTGAGGTGTGGGATGCGCTTCCCGATCGCTGCCGCCGTGTGAGGGGGAAGGAGCGAGATTTTTCCCCGGTGCTTGGATTTTCTGAGTCTCGCGAGCTGGTCAACCGTCTTTTCAACATTTATGTTTATGTGGAGGAAATGCGATTGGTGCGATGTGGTATCTCGGCGGACACAGTTCGACCAGCGGAGACTTCTCAAGGAGGGGGTCGTAAGAGGAAAGCGGTGACGGCTCTGTCTAGCGACTTTGATGTGGTGGTGGCAGCGGTAACTTCTGATACTTGCCATGATTCGACTCCTGAGCTATAGATACTTGCTTCCCTAATTCCTTAGGTGTCTGCTGGTACAGTAGCTCCGCAGATGTCCTCTTACTTGAGGGCGATGAGCGATGCGGTAAAGGTTTGACTTACTCCCAAGGCTTTTTCCCGTGCTTTTTCTTGCTGATAGAGGCTAACTTCGTTTTCTTCTTTGTGCAGATAGAGACCCAGGCGCAGATTACAGTGACCTGGAATGATCATTACATGAGTCTGAAGGATGGGTACCTTACTCTTTAGGAGAAGTTTCGGTCGACGGTGAGTTCGCTTGCCTCCTTGAAGGAGGAACACCACTGGGACATTGCGCAGTTCCGCCGGATTGGTTCGGAGCTGAAGTCCGAGCCAGAGGATGCACGCGCGGCTTTGGAAGTGGAGAAGACTTTGGTGGAGAGGACCACCCAGATGTTGAAGCATTCGAAGAAGGAGACTTCAGGCTTGGGAACCCAGTTACAAGCGGCGCGGGAGGAGGTCTAAGGCCTTGGGACTCAGCTTCGAGCGGCGAAGGCGCAGGTGGAGATGTTGTCCTCTGATGACCATGCGTTAGAGCTGAAGGCTGTAGGGCTTGCAAAGTACTTGGAGTCACTGGACTACATGCGAGACCGTAGCCTGATTGCGGAGGAGGTTCGTGACGATATCTGGTCTAAGGAGGTGGAGTCTCAGATGGATGACATACGCGAGCTGGCGCTCCGACGCGGTGTTTCGAAGGCTTTTCACTTTGGTGGCAAGATCCTTGGATGCGACACATCCTGTTTCAGCTTTGCAGATTTTTCTGAGGATGAGCGCTTCGACTCAGATGCCGAGGACGAGTAGCGGCACGTATACACTTGTTGTTGTACGTTTATGCTTTGTTGTTCAGTTGAGCGTATTGTATTTTGCCCTTTGTTTAGTATTGGCTGTTGTTGCCTTTAGGCGCTGATTGTCCTTGTATCATTTTGTTATGACATTATTATTCTTTATGTCATCTTAGCTGTTTGTTTGCGCTGGTTCGATGCTTAATTTGCACAGCTTGGGTCCACGATATAGATTGAGCGAGGGATGCTTGCAACTTAGTTTATGCAAGAGATACTCGCGGCTTAGCTTGCGCGAGGGATGCTCACGGCTTGATTTGCGCGAGGGATGCTCGCAGCTTTGTTTGTGCGAGGGATGCTCGCGACTTGATTTGCGCGAGGGATGCTCGCGGCTTGGTTTGCGCGAGGGATGCTCGCGGCTTGGTTTGTGCGAGGGATGCACGCGGCTTGGTTTGCGTGAGGGATGCTCGCGGCTTGGTTTGCGCGATGGATGCTCGCGGCTTTGTTTGCGCGAGGGATGCTCGCGGCCTTGTTTGCCCGAGGGATGCTCGCGGCTTGGTTTGCGCGAGGGATGCTCGCGGCTAGGTTTGTGCGAGGGATGCTCGTGGCTTGGTTTGCGCGAGGGATGCTCGCGGCTTCGTTTGCGCGAGGGATGCTCGGGGCTTGGTTTGCGCGAGGGATGCTCGCGGCTTCGTTTGCGCGAGGGATGCTCGCGGCTTTGAAAGTGAAGGGATAGATACAACTCTAGAGGGGGGGTGAATAGAGTAATCAAATTTTGCACAATACAAAACTTAACTGTCTACCCAACTCCCTTGGAGTGAAGTGCGGAATGAAGAGATTATAGATTTGATTAAACCTTAAAGCCTAATACAAGTGTTGTGTACAAACACAAGCTAACTGTAATTACAGTTAAGGCTTGGAAAACCTAAACAGCAACTAGCAGCCTAGTTATATCTATTCACAGCCACAGTACATGAATTAAACAGTTGAATCCAGACGACACAAGGAGATTTATAGTGGTTCCCCAAACAACTTGGGTACGTCCACTCTTCTACCCACACGGTAGGAATCCACTCAGGTTTTTGATCAGGTGCCCTGCCACCAACAGAATCTGATTCAGGTAGATTCAGAAACCCTTTAGACTTTTGATCAGGTGTCTAAAAACCAAGCACAGGTTTTTGATCAGGTGCCCTGCCACCAAGGGATACTTTTGAAGGGAGTAATAACCTTGTACAGGAGGGGGAAGAAGGTTAAGATGTCTTCTCTATTTTTCAATAGATTAGAGAAGCACAAAAAGCTTGCACTGAGCTAGAATGCTCTAAAGAATCAAGGCTCCCCCTGGCTCAAAGATGTCCAGGTGAAGTCTTGCTTCAGTGCAGAAACTCTTCAGAAAATACTGAAGGAAAGAGCTACAAGAAGAAAATAAATAACAAAAAGAAACAGTCTTCAAGCAGCAATCTTCTTCTTCTTCTTCTTCAAAGAAACTCTGAGTTGAACTTCCTGAAAGCAGGAGAACTCAGGTGAAGAAGAGATGAAGATCTTAACACTTCTCAGATAGATGGAGTTTGCTGAGAGCAGCAAGCTTGAGCTTGATGAAGGCTTGAGTGCTTTTGAATATGTGTGTAACCCTCCTGTTAACTAGCTTCAATCCTTCTGCAAAGGGTTCTTTAAATATTAGCAGCAAGCAACGGCTCTCTTCCATTTGAATAATTTGTCTTCTACTGAGCCTTGAGACCTGGGCTGTAAATATCAAGAAGACAGAAATATCTCTGCAGCAATACATTCCATAAAAAGGAATAAATCTCTTTCTAAGAAGCTGCAGGTTTAAATCAAATAACAGAGGACTAAATAAAGTCACATCAGAAATAAACTCTTTATAGCAAAGAAGAAGACTTTTCAGTCCAACGGCTATAAAGGGGTTGACAGCAGATAAAGTAATTTAAATGACAGCTAATAAGACAAACAACTTTATCTTAAAAGATTTGAACTCAGGCAAATAGAATGAAGTAAATAATGCCTGGAAACTTTATCATACAGCTTGAAATAAAGTGCCAGAAAATGTATTAAATTAATTAAATATAATAAATAAATACAAAATACAAAGGCAGGCAGAAAGCGTCGAACGACCTTCGGAGATCGTCGACCGACGCACGGAGATCGTCGATCTATCGGGCAGATAGTCGAACGATCCAGATAGTCGACCTATCAAAGAAGATAGTCGAACTACCCCGGGAGATAGTCGATCTATCAGAGCAGATAGTCGAACTACCAGATAGTCGATCTATCAGGACAGATAGTCGAACTATCAAGCGCACAGAGATAGTCGACCTATCAAGCAGATAGTCGACCTACCTCAGAAACCAGATAGTCGACCTATCAACAGATAGTCGACCTATCAGCGCAGAGCAGATAGTCGACCTATCAACAGATAGTCGACCTATCAGCGCAGAACAGATAGTCGACCTATCAACAGATAGTCGAACTATCAGCGCAGAACAGATAGTCGACCTATCAAGCAGATAGTCGAACTATCAGCGCAGAACAGATAGTCGACCTATCAAGCAGATAGTCGAACTATCAGCGCAGAACAGATAGTCGACCTATCAAGCAGATAGTCGAACTATCAGCGCAGAACAGATAGTCGACCTATCAAGCAGATAGTCGAACTATCAGCGCAGAACAGATAGTCGACCTATCAAGCAGATAGTCGAACTATCAGCGCAGAACAGATAGTCGACCTATCAAGCAGATAGTCGAACTATCAGCGCAGACCAAGGCGTCGACCAACTGATAGACGATCGTCGATCAGTCGATAGACGATAGTCGAACGGCGTTCGACTATGGTCGAACGAAAAAAACTACTTAACCAAATTCTCGATTTGGAAAAGCGAGAACTCTACAGCTAGACTCCTAACCATTGACCATAGATATTTCTTGGGTCAAGGAGCACAAAGGAGAGGACTAAACTCAAATCAAACTAGGGTACCAACAATCTCCCCCTATTTGAGTTAGGTCTCTCAGAAACTAAAACAGCTAGCAATAGAATACTAAAAATAATTTCAACAGATAGATAACAATAACTCTGGCAGATTATCAATCAGATAAATAAATATAACACAGCAGTTTAAATCAAACTATCAAGAATCTTTAGGGTCAGGTAATGGATCAGAAGAACTAGAGACAAAAGAAATTTTTCGAAGAGGGTCATCTGATTCCTTCTTTGACATCTTCAGATCCTGAGCTCCAAGAATCTTTAGCTCTGTAGCTCTGGGAACAACAGCTTCAGGATGTTTTTCCATGTACTTTGCTGGATCAAATATCTCAGGATTGACTTGGAATTTCTCAAATTCTTTCTTTCTATATGCTGACATTGTAGTAAAACCAGATGTATCTTTACCTTCAGCTCTTGCTTTTCTTATTTGGGCTGCCCCTACAAGCTCTTGAAAGCGAGCCATCCTAAAATTAGGATCGAGCTCGGGATTTTCATATACGGGCTCTGGAGAAGCAGCAGCTATTATATCTAGATAAGACATTAAAAAAACTTAGCAAAAGGAACTTGCTAGAAGGTTTTAAAACACTGTAAACTATTTACCTTTCGAAATACATTTCTCAGATTGAACTGGAGAAGGAGGTGGGGAAAAAGTTGGTCTTTGGGCCACAACCTCCTTCATCTGTCTTTGAGATCCAGAGAAAGATTTTCCTTGAAAACTTTGATGCCCTTGTCTAGGCTGGGACTGAGCAGACTCAGATTTTCCATAGGCAGCAGACTGATTTGCAGGTAGATTCCCAGAGGCTCCTGCACCGGGAGGTGGAGGGGGACCTTTGGGAGTCCATCTGGAGACTGGACTATCATACCTTTTAGTTCTCTTCCTTTCTTTTTGCTGGTTTTTCGAAAACCTCATCCAATGCTTAAAATCTTTAGATTTGGGGTCAATGCCCTTCAGGATGTAGTAGGGAGTGTCATTGTCCTTATTTGGAGGTGGAGGAGGAGCTTTTCTCTTCTTAACAGCAGATTTCTTTTTCTTTGAATTTTCAGACACATCTGAATCAACATCATCATCAGAATTGGATGATGGAGGATTCTCATAGGGATCATAGGCTTCTGAGACAGCCTTTTCTTTAAGCTTTAATGCCGACTTCTCTTTTTCTTCTTCAATGACATCCATAGCCATAAGAGAGTCTAAATCTAAACCAGGAGAATCATCCCAGATGGATGACTTCTCAAATTGCAAATCTTTCTCTTTTTCTTGTAAAGATTTTACTCTTAAGTCCCAAGCAGCCCTTGCTTGAATTTCTTCCAAACTTAAAACAGGAGAATCAACTTTGATTTCCTCTTGATTTTCATCCTCTTTATCATCTAAAAACACATCCAATTCTGGATCTAATTGAGTATCAGAATCACTTGGAGCAGCCACAGAAACAACTGCTATTTTCTGGGCAGTTACATCTTCTTTAATAATATCTGTAAAATTACGAATACAGATCTGCTAAATAAACTTGAATCATACCTTCAAGGTATTCACAGACTATCAAATTAATAGATTCATCAACAAAGCGAATGAAAGCGTTACCTTCATATTTAACCATTTCCCATGACTTGTCCAGATATGAGGTTACGATTCCTTCTAGATATCTTGCAATCACAGGGGTGGTGAGATCATCTAGGCATATTTAGACTTCAATCTCAGATAGAAACTTTGTTATAATTTCGTCTATAAATTTTGCAATCTCAGGAGTTGAAATATCTTCTAGGCATACCTTTACAGCAAATTCTGATTGCAAGATTGCATCTGCTATATCCTTCTCAGTCAAAACTGGAGCAACCTCTTGCTCAGCAGGGGCATTCTCTTCCTCAGCAGACATAACCACATCTGAAACTTCTTCTGGCTCAACTTGAGCAGATTCTGGAAGAGCAGACAAAACTGAATCTTTTACAACTTGAGGAGAGGCAGGGAGGCCTGAGACATCTTCATTGGACATCTCCCCCTGCCTGATTTCAGTGGGTACTGAAACCAGGCCCAAAGAGGAAGATGGCTCAGCTGATTTGGAAATGGATTGGATGGAGGCAGTTAGACGGTCAATGGAGGCAGCAAGGGGAGCGATTGCCTCGTCAATCATGATTTTGATTGATGGGGTAATCAGCTCCACAATGCGGGAGAGGAATTCAGGGGTAATTTCAAAAGATGATGAATTTGAGGTGGATGGAGCTGCAGCAAATATGGTAGATGTGCTGGGATGAGGAGTGGTGAGAGCAGGGGATCTCTGAGGAGGTGAGTTAATTGGGGAATTAACATGACTGGGGGACGGAGGAGGAGAGGGAAATCTCTCAGAACCTAACAAATCAAAACTAGGAATAGATAACCCAGTTTGATTAGAAGGAATGGGAGAGACTGGAGAGGAAGGAGAAACAACCATAGCTGTTTCAGGTGCAGCAGAAGAAGAGGGTCGTACCTCAGCTGAAGTTGATGGTACTTCAACTGAGGCAGACGGCAAAACAGAGGATGAGGAAGGGATAGCTGAGCCAGCTTCACTAGGTTGAGGAGCGACTAAGGCAGTCCTTGTGTCCTCTGATGTGGCTGGAGCAGATTTCACAAAAGTCCTCTTCCACTTAGAGAATAAGTGGGGATCCATCTTCTTGCTGGCGTTGATAGTAGTTGCGGCAGAACTCAGCAGCTGGGGGAATTTCTCCTTCAGGAAAATACCAATAACCCTTCCGAGGGTAACTTCCTTCTTTCCATTCTTCTTCCTGATCAAATCAAACAGAACGGCTGCCCAATCGATCCTCTTTCGATTAACAATTGCACACATAAGTGCGAATTGTTGCCTTGTTATGTTATCATGGGCGGAGTGCTTGCCCAGAATCACTTTTCCAACAATCTCAGCGAGGAACTTAATCTTGAATGGGAAATTTACCTTGAGCAACTTGGTGGGAATGCCCTCGGCATGTCCCAGCTCGACCAGCATCCTTCCGAACTCCTGAGCATCTTGCTCATAGTCTTCATCACCAATAACTAAACCGAAAACATCAGAAAGAACGGCCGGAGTCAGGACAACTTCTACTCCGCCGATGGTGCCGATCATCGATTCGTCTGTGGAAGACGACGTGAAAGCCCATTCTTTTATTTCAGGAATGTTGATCTTGATCCTCTCAGACATCAGCTTCTCTAGACCTTGATCTCTGCAAAGCTGCAGAACCTCTACTATGCCGGCATCGCAACTGCTGAAAGCTTCGAAATCTACACTGAATCCGGCATCGAACTTTACTACGGCTAAAATAGCTGGAGAAATCGCAATTGATCTGCTGGAGAAACGCGAGAAGGAGGAGGAAGACGAAGGGGACGGAGCAGCAGGAAATCGCAAGCGGGAAAGCAGAATGCGAAAGGGCACACTCCGTCGACGATAAAGCAACAGATCTTTTAACCTAGGTCGACTATCGGCTTTATATTGAACCGAATATAGTCGGTCTATTAAAAAGATCTTGACCCGATGGTCGAACGGTCGTTCGACGATCGGCTCAGAAGCAGAGTAGTCGGACAATCGTTCGACTATTTCTGGCTTCTCAAACAACAGGCTGTCGTCGTCCAGAGATCGACGATGAGCCCAAGCCGTTCGACGATGGTCGAACGTCGATCGACGATCTTCAAACAGATAAGCTATCATTAACCAGAGGTCGACGATAGGCTTAAGCCGTTCGACTATCTTCGAACGTCGTTCGACTATCTTCAAACAGACCTCAACATAGGCAGATATCGTCACACTTAGTCTCGTCCATTGATCATGCCTAGTTGGACTAAAAAGAACAGATGCTTCTGTTCATCTAAAGGCTTGGTGAATATATCACCTCTCTGAAACTCAGTGGATATGAACTCAAGACAGATCTTGTTCTTTTCCACACAATCTCTCAGGAAATGGTGCCTAATCTCAATGTGCTTCGTTCTAGAGTGGTGCACTGGATTTTGTGCAATTGAGATAGCACTGGTACTATCACACATGATCTTGGTGTTCTTGTGTGAGTAACCGTAATCCACAAGCTGGTTTTGAATCCACAGGATCTGTGAACAACAACTAGCAGCAGCTATATATTCAGCCTCTGCAGTTGAAGTTGAGACAGAAGCCTGCTTTTTACAGAACCAAGAGACCAATCTCTCTCCCAGGAACTGGCAAGTTCCTGAGGTGCTCTTCCTGTCAACTCTGCAACCAGCATAATCAGAATCAGAATATCCAATTAATTCAAACTCTGACTCAGCTGGGTACCAAAGTCCTAGATCTGGACATCCTTTCAGGTATCTCAGGATTCTCTTTAGAAGAATCAGATGAGATTCCTTGGGGTTGACCTGGAATCTAGCACAAAGGCATGTAGCAAACATTATATCTGGCCTACTTGCAGTTAGATATAATAGGGAACCAACAATGGCCCTATAATTCTTTTGATCAACTGGCTTGCCGTGATCATCAGAATCAATAACTACATTAGTAGCCATGGGTGTAGGCATTGCTGAAGCATCAGCCATCCCAAATTTCTTTACCAATTCCTTGGCATATTTGGATTGGGAGATGAAGATACCATCAGCATCTTGCTTAACTTGGAGACCAAGAAAGTAAGACAGCACACCCATGCTACTCATCTCAAACTTAGAGTGCATCAAGTTGGAAAACTTTTTGCAAAGTTTGGGATCAGTGGAGCCAAAAATAATATCATCTACATACACCTGAACTAACAGGATTGTGTCCTTGTGATGCTTAACGAAAAGGGTTCTATCAACTACTCCCCTAGTGAAGTTGTGCTCTAACAGGAAACTAGCTAAGGTCTCATACCAGGCCCTAGGAGCTTGCTTTAGTCCATAAAGAGCTTTTTGCAACTTAAAAACATGAGAAGGCTGAGTTGATGAAACAAACCCTGGTGGTTGTTCAACAAACACCTCTTCCTTAAGCTCACCATTCAGGAATGCACTTTTGACATCCATTTGGAACACCTTAAACTTCATGTAGGCTGCATAGGCCAAGAAGATCCTTATTGCTTCTAGCCTAGCAACAGGAGCAAAGGTTTGGTCATAGTCTATACCTTCCTCCTGTCTGTAGCCCTGAGCTACAAGCCTAGCTTTATTCCTTACTATTATTCCATTTGCATCTAACTTGTTTCTATACACCCACTTGGTGCCTATGATCAGTTGGCCTTTAGGTCTTGGAACCAAAGTCCAAACTTTACATCTCTCAAACTGATTGAGCTCCTCTTGCATTGCAATGATCCAGTGGGGATCTAGCTCTGCATCTTTAAAGGTGAGGGGTTCAACCTGTGAGAGGAAACAAGCATGCATCACATCCTGTCTTAATTGATGTCTTGTTTGCACACCAGCTGATAAGTCTCCAATCACTTGAGATGTGGGGTGATCTCTAAGTGTGACAATATCAGCAGGTGGGATGTGATCTTCAGCAACAGTTGGGATTAATTCCTCAGGAGGAATTTGATCTACTGTTGGTGGAGCAACAACAGCTTCAACCGCTTCAGCAATGTCTTCATCACTGTCTGATTCAGTGATCTGAAGAGTTGAAAGTTGAAGGATTTCTTGAGGGGCATCATGTACCTGCAAGGAACTGGAGGGAGGAGAATTTTCTTTCTCCTTGTAAAACATCTGATGCTCATCAAATGATACATGCACAGATTCTTCTATCTTACAGGTTGATTTGTTATAAACCCTATAAGCTTTGCTTACTTGGGAATATCCAAGCATGATTCCCATTGAAGCTTTTGCTTCAAACTTTCTAATATATTCTTTATTATTATTATGAATATAAACAGTACAGCCAAAAATTCTAAAGTAATTAATTTTTGGTTTCTTTCCTTTAAGCAACTCATAAGGAGTTTTACACTTAAGTTTGTGTATCAAACTTCTATTCAAGACATAGTTGGCTGTACTAACAGCTTCTGCCCAATAGGATAGAGGCATGTTAGCATCTGCCAACAATGTGCTAGCAGCTTCAATTAGTGTTCTATTCTTCCTTTCAACTACCCCATTTTGTTGGGGAGTTCTAGGAGCTGAGAAGCTATGTTTGATACCTTCTCTCTCACAGAATTCTTGCATGAGAAGAGAGTCAAACTCAGTACCATGATCACTTCTGATCAAGACCACATGAGTAGAGTACTCAGTCTGCACACAAAGTAGAAAGTCTGTAAGGGCTTTGAAGTTATCAGACTTAGTTCTCAAAAAGAAAACCCAACTGAACCTAGAGAAGTCATCTACAATTACTAATGTGTAATACTTCCCTCCTAAACTCTGTACATTTATTGGGCCAAAAAGGTCCAAATGTAATAAATACAGGATTCTAGGAGAATCACTTTTATTTACAGATTTAAATGAATTTTTGGTTTGCTTGCCTAGCTGACAAGCCTTGCATAGACTCTCCTTCTTGTAGGGGCAAGAAGGTAAACCTCTAACAAGGTTGTGCTTAGATAACCTAGATATATTTTTCAGGTTTACATGACTAAGCCTTTTATGCCATAAAGAATTATTATTAAGGGTTAATTCATTAAACAAGCAGATTTCAGAATGAGGTGAATTAAAATCTACTAAATATATATTGCCTATTCTATTACCTATTAAAACAACATTATTATTTAAAGTAATATTGCAAGAGGAGTTAGAGAATGAAACCTGGTAGCCAGCATCACATAGCTGGCTAACTGAGATCAGATTATGCTTCAGTCCATTGACATAAGCAACTCTCTTGAATGTAACAGCTCCAATCGTGATCTTGCCATATCCTTCTTTCTGACCACAGCTGGAGTCTCCAAAGATAACCTTTGGGCCGAGCTTAGCTTTGTACTTTGACAGAAGCTCTTTGTTTCCTGTCATATGCTTAGAGCATCCACTATCCAAATACCACTTATTTTGAGTGATTGGATAGGCCTTCACCTGCATAACAATTATTTAGACAGAGTGGACCCAGGTAACCTTGGGTCCCTTGTTTTTCACATAAGAAAAACTGGAAATATAAGAGAATGCAGGCTGAGGGTGATAGCCTAGTGGGTGAGATCTCCTAGGTGGGATTCTCCATGCAGATGATGGGTCAACAAACCTAGGGTTTCTATTTTCATTTAGGTTTCTATGATACTGATTATGATTTCGAAAATCATGTTGAAATCGTCGATCGACGTTCGACGATGGGCGCTCCGATCGTCGACCTTCGTTCGACCATGGAGCTTCCGATCGTCGATCGGCGTTCGACGCTCTTTGCATTTCTTTGAAAAATTTCTTTCTCTTTTCTCTTTTAGCCTTATTTAATGTTTTATTTACAAGGTTTACTTGCTCAGTGTTCTTCTTTCCACTAGCTGAAATGAAGTTCACTGGAGTTGAAAGGTTATTTTTAAGCAAGACTGGGGGTTCACTGGGAGAAGCTCCTAAGCCTAATTTATCATTACCTGACCTAGTGTTAGCCATGCTGGTAATTTCTAACAGCTTAAGGCTTCTACCATTAAGGGACTCTTCTAATCTCTTAGACTTAGCTAATTCTACTTTAAGAAATTTAATTTCTTCACTACAGGTAGTGAGATCTTCCTTTAACCTAATGTTTTCAGAGGCTATTAATTCAGAGTCAGCTAGCCTATTTCTAAGTTCTTTTATCTCCTTTTCTGAACTAATTAAATCTAAACATAAAGATTTAAATTCTAACTTAAATTCTTCAGAAGTAAAATCATAAGATGAAAGTACCTCATCTTCAGTAGGCATTTCTTCATCTGAGTCAGAACTCTCTGCAGCAGAGTGGTTGCTGCAGGCATCTATTGCCATGAGGCAAACTTCTTTTGCCTTCTTTTCTTCTTCATCCTCACTAGAGCTTGAGGATGAGGATTCTTCATCAGAATCACTCCAGGTTTCAGCAATGAAACCTCTCTCCTTTTTCTTGTTCTTGTAGGAGGATGGCTTGGAGTGCTTCCTGTGCTGCTCCTTTTCTTTCCTCTTGTCTTTGTTTTTCTCCTCTGGACACTCTGGCAAGATGTGTCCAGGCTTCCTGCACCCATAACAAATAATTTCTTTAGTTGGAGTACGATCATACCTTGGCTTTTCTTCATACTTTGAAGATTTTCTTCTGAACTCTTTTCTCCCCATTTTGAGAAATCTCTTGGCAAACAATGCCATGAGCTCCTCATTTGATTGGCTGCCTTCTGAGGCTTCAGCAGCTTTAAGAGCTAGAGATTGCTCTTTTCTTGTTGGAGTGGGGGTCTTGGCTTCTGCTTCAGCTTCCCTTGTCTTCAGCACTTGCTCAAAAGATTTGAGCTTGCCGAGAAGGGCTTCAGTTGATATCTCATTGGTGCTTCTGGCTTCCTTGATTGGCCAGATCCTCAAATCCCATGTGCTAGGGAAGCACATAAGGATCTTGTCATTGACCTCTGTCAATGAGATATCCTTGTCAAGGGTCCTCAGCTCATTGATGATTGAGCTGAGCCTGGTGTACATCGCTTCAACTGATTCAGCATCAGTCTTTTTGAAGTTCTCGTACTGAGAGATCAGGTTGGACCTTCTGTCCTTCCTTTCATCAGCTGAACCAGCTACGATCTGGTTCAGTGTGTCCCACATAGCCTTTGCTGAAGAGCAATCAGCAACCTTCTGGAACACTTCATCAGACATAGTCTGAGCCAGTATGTTCATTGCTTTGGCATCAGCAATTTTGGCCTTCTTGTACTCATCATTATAGTCTGGAGGAGGCACTGCACTCATATCAGATGATGAGGCAGTGGCAGCAGCAGGTGCTCTTGGGGGACCTGACAAAATAGAAGCAAAAATACTCTCATCAATAGAGTTCATATATAATTTAATCCTTGCCTTCCAGATGCCAAACTTTGCTAAGTTGCATGCTGGAGGTCTGGTGCTTGAATAATCCTTAGACTGGGCCATGATAGTGAATATCTATAAACTCTTGGTATCTATCAGGATCTTGTGACTTAGGTGTTAGCCTATACAGTCAGTCAACCTCCCTCTGATACCAATTGAAAGTGAAGGGATAGATACAACTCTAGAGGGGGGGTGAATAGAGTAATCAAATTTTGCACAATACAAAACTTAACTGTCTACCCAACTCCCTTGGAGTGAAGTGCGGAATGAAGAGATTATAGATTTGATTAAACCTTAAAGCCTAATACAAGTGTTGTGTACAAACACAAGCTAACTGTAATTACAGTTAAGGCTTGGAAAACCTAAACAGCAACTAGCAGCCTAGTTATATCTATTCACAGCCACAGTACATGAATTAAACAGTTGAATCCAGACGACACAAGGAGATTTATAGTGGTTCCCCAAACAACTTGGGTACGTCCACTCTTCTACCCACACGGTAGGAATCCACTCAGGTTTTTGATCAGGTGCCCTGCCACCAACAGAATCTGATTCAGGTAGATTCAGAAACCCTTTAGACTTTTGATCAGGTGTCTAAAAACCAAGCACAGGTTTTTGATCAGGTGCCCTGCCACCAAGGGATACTTTTGAAGGGAGTAATAACCCTGTACAGGAGGGGGAAGAAGGTTAAGATGTCTTCTCTATTTTTCAATAGATTAGAGAAGCACAAAAAGCTTGCACTGAGCTAGAATGCTCTAAAGAATCAAGGCTCCCCCTGGCTCAAAGATGTCCAGGTGAAGTCTTGCTTCAGTGCAGAAACTCTTCAGAAAATACTGAAGGAAAGAGCTACAAGAAGAAAATAAATAACAAAAAGAAACAGTCTTCAAGCAGCAATCTTCTTCTTCTTCTTCTTCAAAGAAACTCTGAGTTGAACTTCCTGAAAGCAGGAGAACTCAGGTGAAGAAGAGATGAAGATCTTAACACTTCTCAGATAGATGGAGTTTGCTGAGAGCAGCAAGCTTGAGCTTGATGAAGGCTTGAGTGCTTTTGAATATGTGTGTAACCCTCCTGTTAACTAGCTTCAATCCTTCTGCAAAGGGTTCTTTAAATATTAGCAGCAAGCAACGGCTCTCTTCCATTTGAATAATTTGTCTTCTACTGAGCCTTGAGACCTGGGCTGTAAATATCAAGAAGATAGAAATATCTCTGCAGCAATACATTCCATAAAAAGGAATAAATCTCTTTCTAAGAAGCTGCAGGTTTAAATCAAATAACAGAGGACTAAATAAAGTCACATCAGAAATAAACTCTTTATAGCAAAGAAGAAGACTTTTCAGTCCAACGGCTATAAAGGGGTTGACAGCAGATAAAGTAATTTAAATGACAGCTAATAAGACAAACAACTTTATCTTAAAAGATTTGAACTCAGGCAAATAGAATGAAGTAAATAATGCCTGGAAACTTTATCATACAGCTTGAAATAAAGTGCCAGAAAATGTATTAAATTAATTAAATATAATAAATAAATACAAAATACAAAGGCAGGCAGAAAGCGTCGAACGACCTTCGGAGATCGTCGACCGACGCACGGAGATCGTCGATCTATCGGGCAGATAGTCGAACGATCCAGATAGTCGACCTATCAAAGAAGATAGTCGAACTACCCCGGGAGATAGTCGATCTATCAGAGCAGATAGTCGAACTACCAGATAGTCGATCTATCAGGACAGATAGTCGAACTATCAAGCGCACAGAGATAGACGACCTATCAAGCAGATAGTCGACCTACCTCAGAAACCAGATAGTCGACCTATCAACAGATAGTCGACCTATCAGCGCAGAGCAGATAGTCGACCTATCAACAGATAGTCGACCTATCAGCGCAGAACAGATAGTCGACCTATCAACAGATAGTCGAACTATCAGCGCAGAACAGATAGTCGACCTATCAAGCAGATAGTCGAACTATCAGCGCAGAACAGATAGTCGACCTATCAAGCAGATAGTCGAACTATCAGCGCAGAACAGATAGTCGACCTATCAAGCAGATAGTCGAACTATCAGCGCAGAACAGATAGTCGACCTATCAAGCAGATAGTCGAACTATCAGCGCAGAACAGATAGTCGACCTATCAAGCAGATAGTCGAACTATCAGCGCAGAACAGATAGTCGACCTATCAAGCAGATAGTCGAACTATCAGCGCAGACCAAGGCGTCGACCAACTGATAGACGATCGTCGATCAGTCGATAGACGATAGTCGAACGGCGTTCGACTATGGTCGAACGAAAAAAACTACTTAACCAAATTCTCGATTTGGAAAAGCGAGAACTCTACAGCTAGACTCCTAACCATTGACCATAGATATTTCTTGGGTCAAGGAGCACAAAGGAGAGGACTAAACTCAAATCAAACTAGGGTACCAACAGGCTTGGTTTCCGCGAGGGATGCTCGCGGCTTCGTTTGCGCGAGGGATGCTCGCGGCTTGGTTTCCGCGAGGGATGCTCGCGGCTTGGTTTCCGCGAGGGATGCTCGCGGCTTCGTTTGTACGAGGGATGCTCGCGGCTTCGTTTGCGCGAGGGATGCTCGCAGCTTCGTTTGCGCGAGGGATGCTCGCGGCTTCGTTTGCGCGAGGGATGCTCGCGGCTTCGTTTGCGCGAGGGATGCTCGCAGCTTCGTTTGCACGAGGGATGCTCGCGGCTTCGTTTGCGCGAGGGATTCTCGCGACTTCTTCTTGAGGGGGGCAGACCCCCACCGTGTTGCGCGAGGGTTGCTCGCGGCTTTTTTTGTGCGAGGGATGCTCGCGGCTTCTTCGTGAGGGGGCAGGCCCCCACGGTGTTGCGTGAGGGTTGCTCGCGGCTTAGTTTGCCCTTGGGATGCTCGCGGCTTCTTCGTGAGGGGGCAGGCCCTACGGTATTGCACGAGGGTTGCTCGCGACTTAGTTTGCGCGAAGGATGCTTGTGGTTTCTTCGTGAGGGGCAGGACCCCACGGTGTTGCGCGAGGGTTGCTCGCGGCTTAATTTGCGCGAAGGATGCTCGCGGCTTCTTTGTGAGGGGGGCAGGACCCCACGGTGTTGCGCGAGGGTTGCTCGCGGCTTAGTTTGCGCAAGGGATGCTCATGGCTTCTTCGTGAGGGGGGCAGGCCCCCACGGAGTTGCGCGAGGGTTGCTCGCGGCTTCTTTGTGAGGGGGGAAGGCCCCCACGGTGTTGCGCGTGCCTTAGTTTGCACGAGGGATGCTCGCAGCTTCTTCGTGATGGGGGCAGGCCCCCACGGTATTGCGCGAGAGTTGCTCGCGGCTTCTTCGTGAGGGGGGCAGGCCCCCACGGTGTTGCGCGTGTGTTGCTCGCGGCTTAGTTTGCGCGAGGGATGCTCGTGGCTTCTTTGCGAGGGGGGTAGGCCCCCACGGTGTTGCGCGAGGGTTACTCGCGGCTTAGTTTGTGCGTGGGATGCTCGAAGCTTCTTGTGAGGGGGCAGGACCTCGCGGTGTTGTGCGAGGGTTGCTCGCGGCTTAGTTTGCGCGAGGGATGCTCGCGGCTTCTTCGTGAGGGGGGGTAGGCTCCCACGGTGTTGCGCGAGGGTTGCTCGCGGTTTCTTCATGAGGGGGGCAGACCCCCACGGTGTTGCTCGAGGGTTGCTCGCAGCTTAATTTGCGTGAGGGATGCTCGCGGCTTCTTCGTGAGGGGGGCAAGCCCCCACGGTGTTGCGCGAGGCTTACTCGCGGCTTCTTCGTGAGGGGGGCAGGCCCCCACGGTGTTGCGCGAGGGTTGCTCGCGGCTTAGTTTGCGCGAGGGATGCTCGCGGCTTCTTCGTGAGGGGGGCACGCCCCCACAGTGTTGCGCGAGGGTTGCTCGCAGCTTAGTTTGCGCAAGGGATGCTCGCGGCTTCTTTGTGAGGGGGTAAGGCCCCCACGGTGTTACGCGAGGGTTGCTCGCGGCTTAGTTTGCGCGAGGGATACTCGCAGCTTCTTCGTGAGGGGGGAAGGCCCCCACGGTGTTGCGCATGGGTTGCTCACGTCTTAGTTTGCGCGAGGGATGCTCGTGGCTTCTTCGTGAGGGGGGCAGGCCCCCACGGTGGTGTGGATGTTTCGCGACGACTTGGCGTACACGTTCGATTTGGTTGCGCGATCTAGTCTTGCAAAACCCTTTCTTGATTAGGCACTGCTGTAGCAAATACTGAAAAGATAATCTTCGCCAACTCGGGCTCGTGATTTTTACAATAGTAAATAAAAAATGAACGAAAGTGGAAGCTGCTTAAGGATGGAAGTGGCGAGAGAGGGATTGGAAGACGTCCAGGAGAGATTGTTGGAGTATTGCTGTGTGCTCAGAATCAGCTTGGATGACGACGAACTGCACGTCGTAGGATGCATGTCGATGTGTTTCTTCAAGTGTGATTGAGAGCGTGATGATGCTGATGACTGGTACTGGGTTGTTCCCCGTAACATGCGCGTTGGCAGACGTTAGCTTGAGGTTGCCAGTGGTCAGCTTGAGTTGAAGTAGTGTTGATAAAAATAGCACATTAACGGTGATCTCTCCGTCCACCAAAACTTGATTCAACTCGGTATATGGGTCGTCGATTTTGATTGTTGTAGATATCATACTCTGACTGGGAGGCGGTCTCTTTCTTGATAGGAACCGATCAACTTCCCCCAGACTGGTCAATCGCCGGATTTCTTCCTTTAGTCGATTGCATTCGTTGGTGATGTGGCCATGACCATGGTGATACTCGCAATATTTTGATAAATTTCCTCGGCCGGGGGCGAGCGGCCTGGGCCTGCACAAGGCCGGATGGTCACGAATTGCTTCGAAGACCCTGCCCTTAGGGGCGTTGAGTGCCACAAACTGATGCAACTCTCGTCCTTTGTGAGTATTTGCGTGTTGATTGCAGTTTCTCTTATGCTCGAGGCACGTATCGCTCTCTAGTTTCCTTTTCTGGATTCTACTTGGACCTGGCTTTTCTGGTGAGGGCTTCTTGACTGTCGTGAACCTTTTGATGAAGAGAGTTGCGATTTCAATATAGTTATCCATCTTTTCTTCTTGTAGAGAATAAAACCAAGCCCGAGCTTTCCCTTTTAGTGTTGTTGGAAATGCTTCGATCATGAGTTGATCTGAGGCGTTGCGAGCTTGCATGATAGCTTCGAAATACTCCACGTGTGCTAGTGGGTTACCTGTTCTGCTGAAACTACGGGTTTCAAGGCCATCTTCTGCACCCGGGGTTGCCCAGGAGTTAGGTGAGTTATTGTTGTGTAGGTATTCATTTAGTCTTTGCTTCGTGGCAGAGGTATCAGGATTCATCATGTTTCTGGTGCTCTCTTCGTAATGAGGACAGACGAGGTGATGATCATACATCTCTTGAAGTGATGGAGCGGGTGCCGGGGAGCTGCTTGTGCTCGAGAATTCCTTCTCTATGTCGTATTTCCTGAGCAGGCAATACCTGGCTGGGGCAGAGAGTTCTTCTGGTGGCCGTGAATCAGCTTGCTTAAATGATTGAGGAGCTTTAGGCCAGTGAAATGTTGGATCATTCCGCATTGTGTGTATCTGGTCAGTGCGGGTAATATTCAGAGGGGAGTATTCTTAAGGCGGACGTTGCCCCCAGTCCCTTGAGGGTAATACTGATGGGGCTCAGCTTGACGCCATTCTTCCTGTCCCGGAAGAGTTTGTCCTTTTCTTTGCGGAAATCCTTGCATCGGGCCATGATTTAGCAGAGGCAGGAGAATGATCGGTGTTGTTGGTGGCGAGGGAGCAGGTGGTGCTCCCAATCTTCGGAGCAGGGTGAGCACTTTAGTTTGCTGTTCTTCCATTTGGCGGACGTGTCCCTCCAAGGCGGTGACAGCAGCTAATGCGGCTTCAGCAGTCAGTGGCACGTCCACCAGCGAGTGTGGATGTGCAGGCTCGGGGTGTCCGCCAAGGGCGGAGCCTTCAGCGGTACGGGTGCTTCTTTTTGCCATTGGGGAGGATCTTGAAAGCGGTGAAGCTGGTAATCTTGTACTTCAAAGGATGTTGGGGAAATCATTTTCCCACAGACGGCACCAAACTGTTGCGGACTAACTCGATGCCCCGATCGGACCAGATTAACTTGGACCGTCTTAGCCCACGGAGCGGTCTAGCGCGCGCACAGTCAATGAAAATGAGTAGTTGACACAAGATGTGATGACGTGGAAAAACACCTTAAATGGGTAAAAAATCACGTGATCGGGTCTGTGCCGGTCAAATTCCACTAGCTTCTAGTGATTACAGTATGTTTGAAGAATCGGGGCGACATGCCGCTCCCGTTACAGCTTGGGGAAAGAGAGAGAGGCTATGACTCCCCGTGGGAAACAGACTGCGCCGCAGAAGTGACTTGGACGTTGAAATGCGAGGTATGATCCTGGTGCTCTGGTGCTCGTGGCGGCACGCATTTGCTTGCGACGTATGTATTCCTCCTTTGGTTCCCACGAGGACTTGGGCGTTTTCTGCTATCAATGGGCTGGTGGTGCGCTGGTGGCCGCCGGTGGCTGAAGGCTGATTCGGTGGAGGAGTCTGGCAGAGCTGTTACCTGAGGAAGGAGATGACCGGGAGCTGAAAAAGTGTCGAATGAGGAGACCCCTGTGTCTCCTTTCATAGCCTCTGGGGGTAGATCATGGCGGGCCCCACCACTAATGTAGTGGGTTAGTGGGTGGTTACCCTTCTGATTGGACGACGAGGAGAGCCTCCCCCCGATCTGACGGTGGGGAGATCGTCCACGGTGACGGGTCGCCACAACGGCGGAGGCGGCTGGCCGGGCGGCGGGGGCGGCCGGCCTGGTGGCTGGCAGTGGAAGACTGCCGGGGGCCGGCCGCGGCTGGACCGGTGGCCTGTCGCAGTTAAGCCGGTGGCCTACCGCGGCTGGGCCGGCGGCCTACCGCGGCTGGGCCGGCAGCCTGCCGCGGCTCTGCCGGCGGCCTGCCGTGGCCGGGCGGTCGACGGCTGGGCCGGCCACGCTTGGCCGCGGCTAGGCCGGTCGTGGCCGGTCGCAGCAAGGCTTGTCGTGGCCGCCCGTGGCTAGGCCAGCCGGGGCCAGGCCGGTCAGGGCCAGGCCGCGGCTAGGCCGACCGCGGCCAGGTTGCCGGCGGCTAGGCGGCCTGGCGTGGCCGGGCCGCGGCGAGGCCGGCGGTCCTGCCGCGGCGAGGCCGACGGTCCTGCCGCGGCAAGGCCGGCTGCCGGCGGTGGTCAGGCCGCCCGGCGGCGGCTTTCCTCCATGGGGAGATGGAGTGGGTCCCGCCCCCCATGATTCTCTCATCATGAGAGTTCATGGAGGGGGTGGTCCACCCATGATCCACTTTGGGAGTAGATCATGGGGGGGGGGGGCTTTTCTCCTATAAATGATGGCGGAACCCATCACTTGCGGATTGTCAATTTTTTTGGAAAAACGCTTACTAATAGAAACTGTTTGTGAATAGTCAGCCTCTTAAAACTATACTTGTGGTTAACCGTTAGCGTGAGTTGCCTAAAATACCGGGCTAATTTCAGCAACCAAAATTAATCTCCAAAAAAAAAAGAGTGATATTTTATTTTGACAGGGAAAGAATTATAATATAGTCAAACTGCATAGAACCCTAAATTGTTTTTTTATTTATAATTTTCAACTTTAAAACTCAAGGTTGACCTATGACCTGTTCAATTGACATAATCAACAGGCATAAATCTTCATTGGGGCTGCTGCATAACACGATGCTCCAATTGTCAACTCATAGTATTATTATTTGATGATTTTGATGAATCGCAAATATTAAATTACTAATTGTAAAAGGATTAGGCATGAAATGAAATTCTAAATAGTTAAGGGTTGAATCTGTAAATAAATACCCTGTGCTTATAAAATGGCCGTGGCAGCCGGTAAGAGGAAGCACTGCGCTAACTAACATCCTCTTTGCCGCTGTGATGAGCAAGAGAAGGAGATTTCTTTCTCTGGGGAAACAATAATGTATTGAGAAATGAAAAGGTTTTTTTTTTCTTTTACTTTCTTTTATTTATATGTTTAGTTTATAAATAATTATAAATAAAACTTTCAAGATTATTTTCATCCCGAGTTAATTTTCAAGTTTATTTTTTCCCATTGTTAACTGTATTACTTATTTTATAGCAAGCTTCAATTTTTCTTATAGTTAATTAACTGTAGCCTTCAATTGAAGCTCTTTTTATTGAAGTTCTTAGCCTTACCTTCAATACAAACCTATAGAAATAGAAAGGAACCTCTCTTTTCATTGAAGTCATTGCATGTGTTAAGCATGCAATTGTTTGCAGATTCTTTGCTTGTGTTCTTCCTGACTCTCTTTTACTTGTTTAAAAACAAACACTGTGGTCAACCGTTCCCCTTACCCTTTTTTTTTTTGTCTAAAATCTATTGCTCATATGGACATTACATCACTAAAGGAGAAGGTGTGAGATCATAAGATTTAATTTCTCATCTTTGCACTTCACTTTTTGATCTTTACTTCGAAAATCAAGCTCCAGTTGGGCACCATAATGAGGCTATATAAGAAGACGACGACAAAATTGCTATTGAATAATATATATGTGTGATATGTACGGGGCTCCGCCCCTACGACCATCCGCGACTGTATCTCCACGATATTATTCCGGCCACGACATTGTCCCGGTGCGACAGCTCTTCCGCCGCTCGCAAACCCCCTGAGTGTTATACTATGCTCGTCACTCATTTTTGCGGTGTGCACGGGGTTTGCGAATGGCTGGGAGAACACATTTTTATTGTAGTTAGAGATTTTTTTCTATTGAAAGCGCATTTTTTAAAATAAAAGAAAAACATAAATTTTAAAAGTTAGCATTTTTTTAATAAAAAGGAAAAAAATCGGAAAATGAATGTTTAACAAAAAAATGTTTTCCTTTTTACCATATATTTGACATGACAATGATTATAACCGTCACTAAGAAAAGAACACCTGTTGTCTGTTGAGGACATTCCTGGTGATAGTAGAGCAGCATACCTGAAACGTGAGATTTGAAGCTTTGTTTAATTAAATAGATCCCCTTATATGTTTTATTTTATGTCTTTTATTTTGTGAGGTCATCTTAGTCTTTTGAGTATCCAATATATAAGGCTTAGGATTGATGTTTTAGGGCAGATTTGATATTGAAGAAAACTTGTGAACCTTCAGCCACCGGCTGTGCCTTGCGGACCCCTAAATCACCGGCGTTCGCAGTGGTTTTTCTCCCTTTTCATTCTGTTGTTCTACTCTAGATAAGTACAGGGTTCAGCCTCAACAACCAACCGCGACAGTACCTCCACGCTCATTATTCCGGCCACAATATTGTCCCGGTGCGACAGCGCTCCCGTCGCTCGCAAACCCCTCAACACATTTTTTTTAAAAATGTCAATTGTTTTTGCTAAAATTCAATCATCCCTTGCTCCAATTCCGCATCCTCATTCATGTTTTAACTTCCCAAAAGGCCAAATGCATATTTTCTAGCTAGCGCTCAACTTCTACAGCCGTACCTTTCATAAGTATTTCAAGCTGAACTCGAATCGGCTCCGATAGAACCGATCGTTCGAGTCCAAGTGGATTTTGAGGGGGCTCGTATATCATGGAGCCCAGATCAAGCCGAGCTGCTCGATGCGGAGCGAAATAATATAGCCTACCAAAGAAAGATAGAATTGTGAATGAATGAATATATAAATTTACCCTTCCAGCTGCCTTCCAGGTCTAATAATGCATTTATTCTCTTGGCAGTGAAATGCAGCATCATGGATTGGATTCAATGCATCAAAGTTCGTGCGAAGGACCAACGAAAGTACTAAAATTAAAACCTATGCTAATCGGCGAGGTTTCATTAATTAACTACTTTCATCGTGTATTTAAGAGCCGTGTTTTCTTGATATGAGCTTAATTATGTATGATTAATAAAAAAGTTGAATATTACTGCTCTTTTTGGGACAGCTTATGCTGATCAATAATCTCTATTTAAAACGCAAAAATAGATTTATAACTGTTTGTTTGTGCAGCTTATATAAAATCACTTATTTTAAAATTGATGATAAGTTGATTTTTTATAAGCTATATGGATCAAGTTTATGGCTTCTCATAACCGCTCATCCCTTTAAAAAGTCATTTGCGTGATTTTTTTGTACAAATGTGATTTTTTTATCTGGACGTAATTTTTTCACTCGGGCACGAATTTCTCGTTCGCGAGAGAATTTCTCACCTGAGCGCGATTTTTTCGACCGGCGAAATTTTTTCGCAAGAAAGCGATTTTTTTACCGGGCGCAATTTTTCCCCCGGGCACAATTTTTTCGACCGGTCGGGAATTTTTTCGTCAGGATGCGATCATTTCGCCATAGCACAATCTTTTCGCCCGGACGCAATTATTTAGCCATAGCATGTTTTTTTCGCCCTGGAGCATTTTTTCGCCCGGGCGGGATAATTTTTGCCCGGGCGCGATATTTTTGCCCCGTGCGAGTTTTTTTTCTCCAGGGTGTAGTTTTTTCGCCCGGGCGCGATTTTTTTCGCTCCAGCGTGTTTTTTTTCGTCCGGTCGCGTTTTTTTGCCCGGGCGAGTTTTTTTCGCTTGAACGGAATCTTATGAATAAATATAATTTTAGATAATCACTTATGAACAAACTATCCAAACAGTCGATAACTTATTCATCATTGATTTTATAAAATCTCTATGCAAGCATAATGTTGAAGCCAGGAAAATCCCGACCTCAGAATCAGACAAGGCGACCTAAGGTTACCGGTCTCGCAGTGAATTCAGACGGCCCTCAGATGCGAAAAGGATGAGCTAAAGAAACTAGACCCCAGACGCTGCGGCAGGAAGGTCCCACCACGTACCCGGTCGCTTAGACGAAGCAACCCCTTCTCAACTAAAATGGCCGAGCTAGATACGAAGGAGATGCGCGAGCTGGAGTTCGCGAGTAACTATCCGAGAATTTCCGGTCCTCCCCTTCGTACCCCCTGGGGTCCTATTTATAGGGAAATCCAAAGAGAGGGGGGGTCTTACTTATACTCCCACCCTGACGATCGGGCGACTTTCTGGGGAGCTCGCACGGGACAGGCGAGTATCTCGCCTTAGTCGTCACCTGGCGAGTAGGCCTGGGGAGCTCGTCATACTCGCTCGAGTCTTCTGCGGCCTGGGGCGCTGATCTTGACCCCCTTCTTGACTTGTTGACCTTGACTTCTGATGACCTGGCGGTGGTAGGGCCTACCCTCGTCGAATACGGATTGTACACATAAATTTTCAATTAACGACTTATTCATCATCATAAGTTGTCACAAACAAAACCTACATCTATAAATCTTATTAAATTTTCACATTATGATTTTTCGTTATAAGACGTTGTGACCGTTGTTATTTGTTGAGATATATACATGATTATTGATTTAGATGAAAAATAGGTTTTTTTTTTTTTCCGAATATAAAGAAGACCCCGGGTTGAGCCCCCTGAGAGCCGTCGCCCTGGTAGATGAAAAATAGGTTGGTGTTAAATATCCTGTGGTTGAAAGTGTACGTTGTTCACCATTGATCGATGTATTATTATTGCTCAACTTTAATTCTCTCTCAGCCGAGCTCGAGATGTTTATGAATTCGATCTACGGCTACTATGAGACTCGGTCGTGCCATAAATCACGGTCGAGCTTTGCGCGTGACTCCCATGACAGAAATTAATTTGGTTGATCAAACAAAATAGTGTATGAGACTGAATGATGGTGCGAAAAACTCTCATATGAGTACGAGATTGTTAAGGCATGTGAATTGTTGAAGCCAAAATTGACCCCAACGAATGTTCACGAACCAAAGTGTAGCCAACGCCTACTTCTCCCAAATCTCGACCCCTGACTGGCTGCTAAGGTTCTAAGACTGACCCAAAGCCTCAGCTGGGAGGTCCCACCTCACACCCGGAAGATCTCTGAGAGCTTCCCCTCCAAAGCCAAATGCCGGGCTGGGAGCTCTTCAGAAAGCACTAGAGTTGGAGAATAATGAAAAAGCCTTGCTTTTCAAAGAGCCCCTATGGGTCTTTTTATAGTCTTCCCCTGACCTGAAAATACTGAAATACCCCTGATGGGTCTACCAATAGCCAAATCCCGCTGTCCACCCGGGGGCAGACAGGTAATTTTACCCGGGGATAATAAAATAATCTACTCTTGGGCGCCGGGCCCCACCACCTGGACCTGCTTGGCGAGAACCCCGGGCGAGAAGGCTCTCGCTGAGCCTTAGCTGGGCTTACCTTAGCGAGATCTCCCGCCCAGAGGGTTCTCGCTCTCGGTGGTTGACGTCACTGCCGTTGGACGTGGCGCTGAGTGGGTGAAGATCACTCTACGCCTTCCCTGCTAATCACGGCGTTGAGTGAATAAAGCTCACTCAACGCCCTTTTCTGCCGGAGGCGGCGTTGAGTGAGTGAAGCTCACTCAACGCCCTTTGCTGCCGAAACACGGCGTTAAGTGAGTGAAGCTCACTCAACACCCTTTTCTGCCGGAGGCGGCGTTGAGTGAGTGAAGCTCACTCAACGCCCTTTGCTGCCGAAACACGGCGTTGAGTGAGTGAAGCTCACTCAACGCCCTTTTTTGCCGGATGCGGCGTTGAGTGAGAGAAGCTCACTCAGCGCCCTCTCGCCCGAGTCCCGAAGCCTAAAGCTGACCTGAAGACCCGAGTCCCGGCGCGAGCGATCTCGCCTACTAATGGGCGGGAGCTCCTTAAGGGCGAGAACTCTTCCAGTCTGCCCCAGGGCTAACCCGGGACTAGCCCAACTCTGGCCACTGAAGTCTTGGTCTTCTGGGTCCTACCCAGCAAATATGGGGTTGTACACAATCCCCGCTCTTTTCGAGCTAGCCCTGCGCTCGACAAGACAAGTCCAACCCCAAAATATTCGCTGGACACGTGCCTGTCTGCCAAGGGAATCTTTCGGTGGGCCCTACTTCGGCTATAAATACGTGCTGGCTAGGCGACCATAAGACTTGCCTCTAAACCACTGCTTCCTGACCGAGCTCTCGCCTGAGTTTTTTGCGCGAGATACCAAGATGTATGCTAAGCGCGCCGGCAAGCCACTTCCGCAGGACCTTCAGGATCGGTTGGCCGCGGCTCAAGCGCGGGCCCTAGCCAACTGCGCTGCGGTAGCGCCCTGGCTATCGAGGAAATCTCCAAACGCCGGTCCTTCGGAGCCGAAGAAGAAAAAGGGCAAACGAAAAGCGAAGGTGGTCCGGCGAGATCTTGCTAGCGAGAACAGGGATCCACCTTCTCCTACTCCCAATCCCGCGGAAGGCCCCTCCCCGCAGAAGGTATGCCTTTCGGCCACTCTTACCAAGATGCTTATGCTGCAGGCCCGACAGCTAACGTGGCCTCTCGCAGGAATCCCTTCCTAACGATGACGCCGGGTCCTCCCCGATTCCCCCCGATTTATCAGCTCCCCCTCCTGAGGATCTAACGAGGGTCTCGGAGGAAATTCCTCCGGCTGGGACCCAGGTGATGGGTACGCTTTCCGCTACTTCTCGCTAATTCAATCATGCCTTTCCCTTTCTGAACTGCCTTCTCGCAGAGCCAGCTTCCGCTCTCCCGGGTTTTGCCACCCGGGAAGATGGAGCGAGAACCGGTGCGGCGCATTCTTCTGCGGCAAATCCCGCCTTGCTGGCGGGAGGGGTGGCCCTCGAGCCCTTCACTACCCCTAAGGATGCCGATCATCCCTCGGGAGAGGACAACCCTCTCCACGCTTCTGGCCTGGCCGGGACCCCTGTGCGTAAACCCTTTCGCCCAGGGCGGGGTAAGCCTCTCCACCTTCTTTATGGCACCGACGGAGGGGTCGGGCCTTCTCATCTGTTGCCAGTCAATGGCTCTCGCCAGGCTACAGGTATGCGAGATTGAAAGTGAAGGGATAGATACTACTCTAGAGGGGGGGTGAATAGAGTTATCAAATTTTGCACTAGACAAAACTTAATGGTCTACCCAACTCCCTTGGAGTGAAGTGCGGAATGAAAGATTATAGATATAGATTTAACCCTAGAGCCTAACACAAGTGGAGTGCACAAACTCAAGCTAACTGTAATTACAGTTAAGGCTTGGAAAAACCTAATCAGCAACTAGCAACCTAGTTATATCTACTCACAGCCACAATACAGGAATTAAACAATGGAATCCAGACGACACAAGGAAATTTATAGTGGTTCCCCAAACAACTTGGGTACGTCCACTCTTCTACCCACACGGTAGTAATCCACTCAGGTTTTTGATCAGGTGCCCTGCCACCAACAGAATCTGCTTCAGGTAGATTCAGAAACCCTTTAGACTTTTGATCAGGTGTCTAAAAACCAAGCACAGGTTTTTGATCAGGTGCCCTGCCACCAAGGGATACTTTTGAAGGGAGTAATAACCCTGTACAGGAGGGGGAAGAAGGTTAAGATGTCTTCTCTATTTTACAATAGATTAGAGAAGCACAAAAACTTGCACTGAGCTAGAAAGCTCTAAAGAATCAAGGCTCCCCCTGGCTCAAAGATGTCCAGGTGAAGTCTTGCTTCAGTGCAGAAAACTCTTCAGAAAGTTCTGAAGGAAAAGCTACAGGAAGAAAATAAATAATAAAATGAAATCTCTTCAAGCAGCTATCTTCTTCTTCTTCTTCTTCAAAGGAACTCTGAGTTTGAACTTCCTGAAAGCAGGAGAACTCAGGTGAAGGAGAAATGAAGATCTTAACACTTCTCAGTTAGATGGAATTTGCTGAGAGCAGAAAGCTTGAAGGCTTGAAAGCTTGAGTGAACAACTGGTTAGCTATTAGCTCTCAACTATTGACTATTTTCTCTTTTTCTATTGACTAGCTGACTCGCTTGAATCCTTCTTCAAAGGGTTCTTTATATAATAGCAGCAAGCAACGGCTCTCTTCCATTTAAATTATTTGTCTTCTTCTGAGTCTTGAGACCTGGGCTGTAAATATCAAGAAGATAGAAACATCTCTGCAGCAAAACATTCTATAAAAGGAATAACCCTTTTTCTAAGAAGCTGCAGGACCAAATCAAATAACAGAAGGACTAAATAAAGTCACATCAGAAAATAATCTCTTTATAGCAAAAAGAAGATTTTTCAGTCCAACGGCTATAAAGGGCTGTCAGCAAATAAAGTAATTTACAAAGACAGCTAATAAGACAAACAACTTTATCTTAAAAAGATTTGACTCAGGCAAAAGAGATGGAGCAAATATTGCCTGGTAATTTTATCATACAGCTTAAAATAATGTGCCAGAAAATGTATTAATTAATTAAATATAATAAATAAATACAAAATATAAAGGCAGGCAGAAAGCGTCGAACGACCTTCGGAGATCGTCGACCGACGCACGGAGATCGTCGATCTATCGGGCAGATAGTCGAACGATCCAGATAGTCGACCTATCGAAGAAGATAGTCGAACTACCTCGGCAGATAGTCGACCTATCAGAGCAGATAGTCGAACTATCAGATAGTCGATCTATCAGGACAGATAGTCGAACTATCAAGCGCAAACAGATAGTCGACCTATCAAGCAGATAGTCGACCTACCTCAGAAAGCAGATAGTCGACCTATCAACAGATAGTCGACCTATCAGCGCAGAACAGATAGTCGACCTATCAACAGATAGTCGAACTATCAGCGCGGAACAGATAGTCGACCTATCAACAGATAGTCGACCTATCAGCGCAGACAAAGCGTCGACCAACTGATAGACGATCGTCGATCAGTCGATAGATGATAGTCGAGCGGCGTTCGACTATAGTCGAACGAAAAAACTACTTAACCAAATTCTCAATCTGGAAAAGTGAGGACTCTACAGCTAGACTACTGACCATTGACCATAGATATTTCTTGGGTCAAGGGGGCACAAAGGAGAGGACTAAACTCAAATCAAACTAGGGTACCAACAATCTCCCCCTATTTGAGTTAAGTCTCTCAAAAAATAAAACAAACAGCTAGCTATAAAACACTAAAAAAATACAGGAAATAGACTAACAGATTATCAAACAGATAAACAAATATAGCACAGCAGTTAATCAAACTATGGATCAACAGAGTCAGGCTTAGATACAGAGGAGCTAGAAACAAAAGATATTTTCCTTAACGGATCATCAGATTCTTTCTTTGACATTTTCAGGTCCTGCGCACCAATGATCTTCAGCTCTGCAGTTCTTGGGACTACTACTTCCGGATGCTTTTCCATGTATTTGGAGGGGTCAAAAACCTCAGGATTAACCTGGAACTTTTCAAGCTCTTTCTTTCTGTAAACAGACATGGTAGTTAAACCAGTCGTATCTTTTCCTTCGGCTCTAGCTTTTCTAATTTGAGCTGCTCCAACTAGTTCTTGGAAACGAGCCATCCTAAAATTAGGATCAAGCTCAGGATTTTCATAAACAGGCTCAGGAGGAGCAGCCTCAGATACTTTATCTAGATAAGATTTTAGAGAATACTTAGCAAAAGATTCTTGCTAGAAATTTTAAAACAAAGTAAACTATTTACCTTTTGAAACACTTTTCTCAGAAAACGATTTGCCTTGCGAGCTTTGATAACTTTGTCTTGGCTGGGGCTGAAAATAAGCAGATCTTCCAGAAGAGGCAGCAGGATTAGCTGATAGGTTCCCAGAGGCTCCTGCACCTGGAGGAGGAGGAGGAGGACCTCTGGGAGTCCATCTTGAGACAGGACTATCATACCTCTTAGTCCTTTTTCTTTCTTTCTGCTGATTCTTTGAAAACCACATCCAGTGCTGAAATTCCTTGGATTTAGGGTCAATGCCCTTCAGAATATAATAGGGAGTGTCATTATCTTTACTTGGAGGAGGAGGAGCAGCAGCTTTCCTTTTCTTTGAAGCAGCTTTCTTTTTCTTTGATCTCTCAGAAACATCAGAATCATCCTCATCATCAGAGGGAGATGATGGAGGATTTTCATACGGGTCATAGGCTTCAGAAACAGCCTTTTCTTTAAGCTTCAGAGCAGATTTTACTTTTTCCTCTTCCATGGCATCCAGAGCCAGAAGGGAATCTAAGTCCAACCCTGGAGAGTCATCCCAGATGGTTGACTTTTCAACTTGCAATTCCTTTTCTTTCTCTTCTAAAGATTGAACTCTTAAATCTCAGGCAGCTCTTGCTTGAACTTCTTCCAAATTCAGAACAGGAGAGCCATCTTTGACTTTATCTTGATTCTCAGATTCATCTCTATCATCTAGAAAAGATTCCAGATCAGGATCTACTTGAATATCAGGAAAACTTGGAGCAGCCTCTGAGACAATTTCTATTATCTGAGCAAATAAATTTTCTCTAATATCATCTGTAGAATTATGAATATAGATCTGCTAAATAAACAGAAATCATTCCTTCCAGGAATTCACAAACTAATAAATTAATCGATTCATCAACAAAACGAATAAATGAGTTACCTTCATATTTGACCATCTCCCATGATTCATTCAGATATGAAGTTATAATTCCTTCTAAGAATCTAGCAATCACAGGAGTGGTAAGGTCTTCCAGGCAGACTTTCACTGCAAATTCAGACAACATGATTCCATCTGTTATTTCCTTATCAGACAAAACTGGAGCTATTTCTTTCTCAGCAGGAGCAGATTCTTCCTGGGCAGTCATTACTGTATCTTTTATAGTTGGAGGGGAGGCAGGATGGTCTGAGGCATCTTCATGGAACATCTCCCCTTGCCTGATTTCAGTGGATACTGAAACCAGGCCCCTTGAGGAAGATGGCTCAGCAGATTTTGAAAGGGATTTGATGGAGGCAGTTAAGAGATCAATGGAGGCTGCAAGGGGAGTGATTGCCTCTTCAATCATGGTTTTGATTGACGGGGTAATCAGCTCCACAATGCGGGAGATAAGCTCAGGAGAAATTTCAATAGATGATGGATGAGAAGTGGATGGAGCTGCAGCAGATATGGGAGTGGTGCTGGGATGAGAAATGGTGTGGACAGGGGATCGAACTGGAGATGGAGCTGGAGAGTTAATTGGAGAATTAACTTGGGAATGAACGGGAGACGGAGGAGGAGTAGGAATCCTCTCAGAGCCTAGCAAATCAAAGCTAGGAGCAGATATCCTAGCCAGATGAGCAGGTAGAGGAGAGGCTGGAGGGGAAAGAGGAACAACCGTAGTTGTTTCTGGAGCAGCAGAGGAAGAAGGTCGTACTTCAGCTGAAGTTGATGGAACTTCAACTGAGGCAGACAATAATGCAGAGGAGGAGGAAGGAAGAGTTGAGCCAGCTTCAACATGGTGAGGAGCGACTGATACAGTCCTTGTGTCCTCAGATGTTGCTGGAGCAGATTTCACAAACGTTCTCTTCCACTTAGAGAACAGGTGGGGATCCATCTTCTTGCTGGCGTTGATTGTTGTTGCAGTTGAACTCAGCAGATGGGGGTACCTTTCCTTCAGGAAAATTCCGATAACCCTTCCTAGGGTGACTTCCTTCTTGCCATTCTTTTTCCTGATTAAATCAAACATCACTGCTGCCCAATCTATCCTTTTTCGATTAACAATCGCACACATCAGTGCGAATTGCTGCCTTGTTATATTATCGTGAGCCGAGTGCTTACCCAGGAGCACTTTTCCTACTAACTCAGCCAGAAACTTGATTTTGAAAGGAAAATTCACTTTGAGCAGCTTCGTGGGAATGCCCTCAGCATGTCCCAGCTCAACTAGCATTCTTCCGAAATCCTGAGCATCTTGCTCATAATCCTCGTCACCATTAACTAATCTAAAAACATCAGATAAAACGGCCGGAGTCAGGATTACCTCTTCTCCGCCGATGGTACCAGTCATCGATTCGTCTGAGGAAGACGACGTGAAAGCCCATTCCTTGATTTCTGGAATGTTTATCTTAATCCTTGCAGACATTAACTTCTCTAATCCCTGATCCCTGCATAGCTGTAGAACTTCTATGATTCCTGCATCGCAGCTGCTGAACGCGTCGAAATCCACGCTAAAACCTGCATCAAACTTCACGACGGCCAGAACTGCTGGAGAGACCGCCATGGATTCGCTGGAGAGAGCTCGAGAAGGACGGCAAAGACGAAGGGGACGAAGCGGCAGAAAATCGCAAGCGGGAAAGCAGAATGCGAAAAGGCACGCTCCGTCGACGATAAAGCAAAAGATCTTTTGACCTAGGTCGACTATCGGCTTTATATCAGACCGGATATAGTCGGTCTATTAAAAAGATCTAGACCCGATGGTCGAACGGCCGTTCGACGATCGGCTCAGAAGCAGAGTAGTCGGACAATCGTTCGACTATTTCTGGCTTCTCAAACAACAGGCTATCGTCATCCAGAGATCGACGATGAGCTCGACCTGTTCGACGATGGTCGAACGTCGGTCGACGATCTTCAATCAGACAAACTTTCATCAACCATAGGTCGATGATGGGCTTGACCCGATCGACTATCTTCGAACGTCGTTCGACTATCTTCAAACAGATTTCAACATAGACAGATATAGTCACACTTAGTCTCGTCCATTGATCATGCCTAGTTGAACTAAAAAGAACAGGTGCTTCTGTTCATCTAAAGGCTTGGTGAATATATCACCTCTCTGAAACTCAGTGGATATGAACTCAAGACAAATCTTGTTCTTTTCCACACAATCTCTCAGGAAATGGTGCCTAATCTCAATGTGCTTCGTTCTAGAATGGTGCACTGGATTTTGTGCAATTGAGATAGCACTGGTACTATCACACATGATTTTGGTGTTCTTGTGTGAGTAACCATAATCCACAAGCTGGTTTTGAATCCACAGGATCTGTGAACAACAACTAGCAGCAGCTATATATTCAGCCTCTACAGTTGAAGTTGAGACAGAAGCCTGCTTCTTACAGAACCAAGAGACCAATCTCTCTCCCAGGAACTGGCAAGTTCCTGAGGTGCTCTTCCTGTCAACTCTGCAACCAGCATAATCAGAATCAGAATATCCAATTAATTCAAACTCTGACTCAGCTGGGTACCAAAGTCCTAGATCTGGACATCCCTTCAGGTATCTCAGGATTCTCTTTAGAAGAATCAGATGAGATTCCTTGGGGTTGACCTGAAATCTAGCACAAAGGCATGTAGCAAACATTATATCTGGCCTACTTGCAGTTAGATATAATAGGGAACCAACAATGGCCCTATAATTCTTTTGATCAACTGGCTTGCCGTGATCATCAGAATCAATAACTACATTAGTAGCCATGGGTGTAGGCATTGCTGAAGCATCAGCCATCCCAAATTTCTTTACCAATTCCTTGGCATATTTGGATTGGGAGATGAAGATACCATCAGCATCTTGCTTAACTTGGAGACCAAGAAAGTAAGACAGCACACCCATACTACTCATCTCAAACTTGGAATGCATTAAGTTGGAAAACTTTTTGCACAGTTTGGGATCAGTGGAACCAAAAATAATATCATCTACATACACCTGAACTAACAGGATTGTGTCCTTGTGATGCTTGACGAAAAGGGTTCTATCAACTACTCCCCTAGTAAAGTTGTGCTCTAACAGGAAACTAGCTAAGGTCTCATACCAGGCCCTAGGAGCTTGCTTTAGTCCATAAAGAGCTTTCTGCAACTTAAACACATGTGAGGGTTGAGTTGAAGAAACAAACCCTAGTGGTTGTTCAACAAACACCTCTTCCTTAAGCTCACCATTCAGGAATGCACTTTTGACATCCATTTGGAACACCTTAAACTTCATGAAGGCTGCATAGGCCAAGAAGATCCTTATTGCTTCTAGCCTTGCAACAGGAGCAAAGGTTTGGTCATAGTCTATACTTTCCTCCTGTCTGTAGCCCTGAGCTACAAGCCTAGCTTTATTCCTTACTATAATTCCATTTGCATCTAACTTGTTTCTATACACCCACTTGGTGCCTATGATCAGTTGGCCTTTAGGTCTTGGAACCAAAGTCCAAACTTTACATCTCTCAAACTGATTGAGCTCCTCTTGCATTGCAATGATCCAGTGGGGATCTAGCTCTGCATCTTTAAAGGTGAGGGGCTCAACCTGTGAGAGGAAACAAGCATGCATCACATCCTGTCTTAATTGATGTCTTGTTTGCACACCAGCTGATATGTCTCCAATCACTTGAGATGTGGGGTGATCTCTAAGTGTGACAATATCAGCAGGTGGGATGTGATCTTCACCTACAGTTGGGATTAATTCCTCAGGAGGAATTTGATCTACTGTTGGTGGAACAGCAACAGCTTCAACAGCTTCAGCAATGTCTTCATCACTGTCTGATTCAGTGATCTGAAGAGTTGATAGTTGAAGAATTTCTTGAGGGGCATCATGTACCTGCAAAGAACTTGAGGAAGGAGAATTTTCTTTCTCCTTGTAAAACATCTGAGACTCATCAAAAGTCACATGCACAGATTCTTCAATCTTACAGGTTGATTTGTTATAAACCCTATAAGCTTTGCTTACTTGGGAATATCCAAGCATGATTCCCATTGAAGCTTTTGCTTCAAACTTTCTAATATATTCTTTATTATTATTATGAATATAAACAATACAGCCAAAAACTCTAAAATAATTAATTTTTGGTTTCTTTCCTTTAAGCAACTCATAAGGAGTTTTACACTTAAGTTTGTGTATCAAACTTCTATTCAAGACATAGTTGGCTGTACTGACAGCTTCTGCCCAATAGGATAGAGGCATGTTAGCATCTGCCAACAATGTGCTAGCAGCTTCAATAAGTATTCTATTCTTCCTTTCAACTACCCCATTTTGTTGAGGAGTTCTAGGAGCTGAGAAACTATGTTTGATACCTTCTCTCTCACAGAATTCTTGCATGAGAAGAGAGTCAAACTCAGTACCATGATCACTTCTGATCAAGGCCACATGAGTAGAGTACTCAGTCTGCACACATAGCAGAAAGTCTGTAAGGGCTTTGAAGTTATCAGACTTAGTTCTCAAAAAGAAAACCCAACTGAACCTAGAGAAGTCATCTACAATTACTAAAGTGTAATACTTCCCTCCTAAACTCTGTACATTTATTGGGCCAAAAAGGTCCAAGTGTAATAAATACAGGATTCTAGGAGAATCACTTTTATTTACAGATTTAAAGGAATTCTTGGTTTGCTTGCCTAGCTGACAAGCCTTGCATAGGTTCTCCTTCTTGTAGGGGCAAGAAGGTAAACCTCTAACAAGGTTATGCTTAGATAACCTAGATATATTTTTAAGGTTTACATGACTAAGCCTTTTATGCCATAGGGAATTATTATTAAGGGTTACTTCATTAAACAGGCAGATTTCAGAGTGAGATGAATTGAAATCTACTAAGTAAATATTACCTATTCTAATACCTATTAAAACAATATTATTATTTAAAGTAATACTGCAAGAGGAGTTAGAAAATGAAACCTGGTAGCCAGCATCACATAGCTGGCTGACTGAAATCAAATTGTGCTTCAGTCCATTGACATATGCAACTCTCTTGAAAGTAACTGCTCCAATTGTGATCTTGTCATAGCCTTCTGTCTGACCACAGCTGGAGTCTCCAAAGATAACCTTTGGGCCGAGCTTAGCTTTGTACTTTGACAGTAGATCTTTATTTCCTGTCATATGCTTAGAGCATCCACTATCCAAATACCACTTATTTTGAGTGATTGGATAGGCCTTCACCTGCAAGACAATTATTTAGACAGAGTGGACCCAGGTAACCTTAGGTCCCTTGTTTTTCACATAAGAAAAACTGGAAATGTATGAGAATGCAGGCTGAGGGTGATAACCTAGTGGGTGAGATCTCCTAGGTGGGATTCTCCATGCTGATGATGGGTCAACAAACCTAGGGTTTCTATTCTCATTTAGGTTTCTTTGGAATTGATTATGATTTTGAAAATCATATTGAAATCGTCGATCGACGTTCGACGATGGGCGCTCAGATCGTCGACCTTCGTTCGACCATTGAGCTTCCGATCGTCGAGCTGCGTTCGACGCTCTTTGCATTTCTTTAAAAAAACTTCTTTCTCTTTTCTCTCTTAGCTTTATTTAAGGTTTTATTAACCAGATTTACTTGCTCAGTGTTTTTCTTTCCACTAGCTGAAATGAAGTTCACTGGAGTTGAAAGATTATTTTTAAGAATGACTGGGGGTTCACTGGGAGAAGCTCCTAAGCCTAGTTTATCATTACCTGACCTAGTGTTAGTCATGCTGGTAATTTCTAATAACTTAAGGCTTCTACCATTAAGGGATTCTTCTAATCTCTTAGACTTAGCTAACTCTATTTTAAGAAATTTGATTTCTTCACTACAAGTAGTGAGTTCTTCCTTTAACCTAACATTTTCAGAGGCTATTGATTCTGAGTCAGCTAACCTATTTCTAAGTTCTTTTATTTCCTTTTCTGAGCTAATTAAATCTAAGCATAAAGATTTAAATTCTACTTTAAATTCTTCTGAAGTAAAATCATAAGAAGAAAGTACCTCATCTTCTGTAGGCATCTCTTCATCAGAATCAGAACTCTCTGCAGCAGAGTGGTTGCTGCAGGCATCTATTGCCATGAGGCAAACTTCTTTTGCCTTCTTCTCTTCCTCATCTTCACTGGAGCTTGATGAGGAGGATTCTTCATCAGAATCACTCCAGGTTTCAGCAATGAAACCTCTCTCCTTCTTTTTGTTTTTGTAGGAGGATGGCTTGGAGTGCTTCCTGTGCTGTTCTTTATCTTTTCTCTTGTCTTTGTTCTTCTCCTCTGGACACTCTGGCAAGATGTGTCCAGGCCTCCTGCAACCATAACAGATAATTTCTTTAGCAGGAGAGCGATCATACCTTGGTTTGTCTTCATAACGTGAAGACTTCTTTCTGAACTCCTTTCTCCCCATCTTGAGAAACCTTTTGGTAAATAGTGCCATAAGTTCCTCATTAGATTGGCTGCCTTCAGAAACATCTGCAGCCTTAAGAGCTAGAGATTGCTCTTTTCTTGTTGGAGTGGGGGTCTTGGCTTCAGCTTCAGCTTCCCTTGTCTTCAGCACTTGCTCAAAAGACTTGAGCTTGCTGAGAAGGGCTTCAGTGGAGATCTCATTAGTACTTCTGGCTTCTTAGATGGGCCAGATCCTTAGATCCCATGTGCTAGGGAAGCACATAAGAATCTTATCATTGACCTCTGTCAATGATATGTCCTTGTCCAGGGTCCTCAGCTCATTGATGATTGAGCTGAGCCTGGTGTACATAGCTTCAACTGATTCAGCATCAGTTTTCTTGAAGTTCTCGTACTGTGAGATCAGGTTGGACCTTCTGTCCTTCCTTTCATCAGCTGAACCAGCTACAATCTGGTTCAGTGTGTCCCACATGGCCTTTGCTGAGGAGCAGTCATCAACCTTCTGGAACACCTCATCAGACATTGTCTGAGCCAGTATGTTCATTGCCTTGGCATCTGCTATTTTGGCCTTCTTGTACTCATCATTATAATCTGGAGGAGGCACTGCACTCATATCAGATGATGAGGCAGTGGCAGCAGCAGGTGCTCTTGGGGGACCTGACAAAATAGAAGCAAAAATACTTTCATCAATAGAATTCATATAAAGTTTGATCCTTGCCTTCCAGATGCCAAACTTAGCTAAGTTGCATGCTGGAGGTCTGGTGCTTGAATAATCCTTGGACTGGGCCATGATAGTGAATATCTATAAGCTTTGGTATCTATCAGGATCTTGTGACTTAGGTGTTAGCCTATTCAGTCAGTCAACCTCCCTCTGATACCAATTGAAAGTGAAGGGATAGATACTACTCTAGAGGGGGGGTGAATAGAGTTATCAAATTTTGCACTAGACAAAACTTAATGGTCTACCCAACTCCCTTGGAGTGAAGTGCGGAATGAAAGATTATAGATATAGATTTAACCCTAGAGCCTAACACAAGTGGAGTGCACAAACTCAAGCTAACTGTAATTACAGTTAAGGCTTGGAAAAACCTAATCAGCAACTAGCAACCTAGTTATATCTACTCACAGCCACAATACAGGAATTAAACAATGGAATCCAGACGACACAAGGAAATTTATAGTGGTTCCCCAAACAACTTGGGTACGTCCACTCTTCTACCCACACGGTAGGAATCCACTCAGGTTTTTGATCAGGTGCCCTGCCACCAACAGAATCTGCTTCAGGTAGATTCAGAAACCCTTTAGACTTTTGATCAGGTGTCTAAAAACCAAGCACAGGTTTTTGATCAGGTGCCTTGCCACCAAGGGATACTTTTGAAGGGAGTAATAACCCTGTACAGGAGGGGGAAGAAGCTTAAGATGTCTTCTCTATTTTACAATAGATTAGAGAAGCACAAAAACTTGCACTGAGCTAGAAAGCTCTAAAGAATCAAGGCTCCCCCTGGCTCAAAGATGTCCAGGTGAAGTCTTGCTTCAGTGCAGAAAACTCTTCAGAAAGTTCTGAAGGAAAAGCTACAGGAAGAAAATAAATAATAAAATGAAATCTCTTCAAGCAGCTATCTTCTTCTTCTTCTTCAAAGGAACTCTGAGTTTGAACTTCCTGAAAGCAGGAGAACTCAGGTGAAGGAGAAATGAAGATCTTAACACTTCTCAGTTAGATGGAATTTGCTGAGAGCAGAAAGCTTGAAGGCTTGAAAGCTTGAGTGAACAACTGGTTAGCTATTAGCTCTCAACTATTGACTATTTTCTCTTTTTCTATTGACTAGCTGACTCGCTTGAATCCTTCTTCAAAGGGTTCTTTATATAATAGCAGCAAGCAACGGCTCTCTTCCATTTAAATTATTTGTCTTCTTCTGAGTCTTGAGACCTGGGCTGTAAATATCAAGAAGACAGAAACATCTCTGCAGCAAAACATTCTATAAAAGGAATAACCCTTTTTCTAAGAAGCTGCAGGACCAAATCAAATAACAGAAGGACTAAATAAAGTCACATCAGAAAATAATCTCTTTATAGCAAAAAGAAGACTTTTCAGTCCAACGGCTATAAAGGGCTGTCAGCAGATAAAGTAATTTACAAAGACAGCTAATAAGACAAACAACTTTATCTTAAAAAGATTTGACTCAGGCAAAAGAGATGGAGCAAATATTGCCTGGTAATTTTATCATACAGCTTAAAATAATGTGCCAGAAAATGTATTAATTAATTAAATATAATAAATAAATACAAAATATAAAGGCAGGCAGAAAGCGTCGAACGACCTTCGGAGATCGTCGACCGACGCACGGAGATCGTCGATCTATCGGGCAGATAGTCGAACGATCCAGATAGTCGACCTATCGAAGAAGATAGTTGAACTACCTCGGCAGATAGTCAACCTATCAGAGCAGATAGTCGAACTATCAGATAGTCGATCTATCAGGACAGATAGTAGAACTATCAAGCGCAAACAGATAGTCGACCTATCAAGCAGATAGTCGACCTACCTCAGAAAGCAGATAGTCGACCTATCAACAGATAGTCGACCTATCAACAGATAGTCGACCTATCTGCGCAGAACAGATAGTCGACCTATCAACAGATAGTCGAACTATCAGCGCAGAACAGATAGTCGACCTATCAACAGATAGTCGACCTATCAGCGCAGACAAAGCGTCGACCAACTGATAGACGATCGTCGATCAGTCGATAGACGATAGTCGAGCGGCGTTCGACTATAGTCGAACGAAAAAACTACTTAACCAAATCTCAATCTGGAAAAGTGAGGACTCTACAGCTAGACTACTGACCATTAACCATAGATATTTCTTGGGTCAAGGGGGCACAAAGGAGAGGACTAAACTCAAATCAAACTAGGGTACCAACAGAGATACTTTTGTCGACTGATCATTAAGCCTTAATCATGACCTTGAGCGCACTTTTTGCAGGGGACCCCAGCTCTCGGCCGGGAGCTAACGAGGAGGGAGAAGAAGAAGAAGAAGAAGAAGACAAAGAAGAGGAGGAAGACGATTCCCTTCCTCCTTCGTCTGGCGAGATAGAGGAAACCTTGAACGGCGCCGGGAATGCGAAGGAGTGGAGGAAGAAGATCTCGGCCATTTTGGCCAAGCTCATCCGGCGAGACCGCGCCCATGCTGCCGCGGCAAGAGCGTTCCGCGAGTCCGTGGAACAAAGGCTGGAGGCCCTGGAACGGGATTTCTTCTTGGGCGAGGTTGATCGGCCGGGAGGACCTTCCGCCCAGTCTTCGCCTGGGAGATGCATCGCGCAGATCCGGGATCACGCTAGGCGGATCAACCTGGGGTGAACCACGCTGTCCTCTTACTTCAACCCGCTGGCCCCTCCGCGAACCAGGCGGCGAGAACGAGGGCGATGGCGCTGGGAGCCGTATTAGTTCTTCTAGGTCTCGCCCCTCCTTCCTCTTTAGCCTTCCCTTCCTCCGTGTACCCTTAACGAATGTAATAACTGCTATTGTTAACTTTGTCCAGCTCTCGGCCGCGAGAGCACGCTATTACTTATTTCTCCCCTCTTTACGCTGTGAATTTTAAGAATCTGCTAGAATTAGGTCGCTTGCGCCAAAGCTAAGAAGCTTGCGCCAAAACCAAGAGGCTCGCGCCTATGAGAGACGATCGTCGACTGCTGTCATTCTGAGGGGGAAAACCGAGGCGTCGCTGGTTCAGATCGTGACAGCTGCGCTCCGCCGTCATTTTCTCTCTCTATCGGACGGAGCCGCCATGATCATGGTTCCCTATAAATAGGGATGCCTACCAACCGCATTTATTTCTCCGATCCGGAATCTCAAACCCCCCTTTTCTTGCTCTCGCATTCTTGCTTCCGCTTTCACCCTTCTTCAGCTCTCGCTCTCACTTGCAAACCCACCATGCCTGGCGAGAACGAGGGTCGCGCCCACTGCGCGGAAGCCTTCCGAAAACACCTCTTCCCTTCCTGCACGCTCACCTTAGATGAATATAACCTGATCGTCAGCCGCTACGTTCCCGCTGGCTTCTCGGCGCGGAACCCGGGTAATCACGATAAGGTGAATACTCCGGAGGCGGGAGAGCTCGCCATCCCCCTCGAGCATTTCGAGGTGGGCTTCCGCCTTCCCCTTTGGCCGGAGGTTCGGCTTGCTCTCCGCTACTATGGGGTGGTTCCCGCCCAACTGAACCCGAACTCAGTCGCGATCCTTATAGCATTCATATGCTACATGCGATCCGAGAGGATCGAGTTCAGTTTACCGATCTTCCGCAAGCTGTTCACCTTCCGCGCGAAAGGAGGGGTGGTCTTCTTCTCCGGGCAGCTGCTCAAGACCACCGGTCTCGCTAACAAACACCATCACTGGAGCGAGAAGTTCGTCTATGTCAGCGGGGACTTCGGCAACGTCCCGCTTCAGCCTGTACAATACGAGGACGCCGCCTACAAGCCGCCTACCATGGGATCGCGCGAGAGCACAATCCTTGAATTCTTTGGGACCAAGGAGTTTGACGTCCTCTTCCTCAGGAGAGACGTCGACACCCTTCCACCCGTCCACCCGTGCGAAGGTATGTTCTCGCCCCAGATTCAATCCCTTGTTAAGGATGTTCTTGTGCTGAAGTATTTTAACTTTGCAGGAGAGCGGGAGGTCCCCCTGCGCCAACCCTTTGCTGAAGCCCGAGGTGCCGAGGGTCTGGCCGCGAGAGGTCCTCTCGCTCTCGCGGAGGCTAGCGCTGCCGCCTGCCGAGATGAGCCTGCTCTAACCTTGTCGACCGGAGCAAAGAAATGGAAGGGCCCCTCTCCCGCCCCGCGACCACTGAAGAGGCCGAAGCCATCCGCTGCGGATAAGGGTAAGGGCTTGGCCGTCTCGCCTGCCCGGCCTCCCGCCCCGGGCGAGTCCTTCGAAGGACTGCTCTGGATGGCCAGCGAGATGGGCGCTGCCGCCAGGAGGCGCACCGAGGCCGGCGAGAACCCACCGGCCGCTGACGCGGTGGAAGGAGAGGGAGCGGTCGTCGAGACCTTCGCCCGGACCCTGCCCAAGGAAGTACCGAAAGGGCACAGAAATTACGGTTTTGGCGTGAAGCACCTCGACGCCGAGGGGAAGCCCCTACTCTAATGGGATCCCGAAGCCAACCTGGTCAAGGTTTCAACGCTCCTTCCCAGTTGGGTGGAGCGGGAGGAGGTTACTGGCGAAGCCTTCGCGCTTGGCTATGGCCTCTACAGCCGAGAGGACGCCAGCATCTTCGACCAGATGCCCACCCGGCTCCTGGCTTTCGATTCTATCCGGGCCCTACTGCGCGGGTTCGAGCTTGCGCATATATGCGCGCGTCGAAGCATCAGCATCGACAAGAACTTCGCCGACATGTACAAGGCGAGGGAAGAGGCGGTGGCCCGAGCACGCGCATCGGAGGCAGAGCTTGCGAATGCTCACCAGGAGTTGGCGAAAGCCCTAGAGGCGTTGTCTCTGCGTCCTGCCGTCGAGGTAAGCGAGATCTTCTCGGCCCCCTGCTCTCGCTTCTCGAATTCTCGTTTGCGCGATATTCACTGAGCTGATCTCTTCTTCACAGGATTCCGCCCAAGCCGCGGCGCTTCGCGCGGAGTTGGCTGATGCTCGATACGCGAACGTCCTGTTGAGGGACCAACTCCAGCGTGCAGAAGCGGCGAAAGGCCCACCTCCAACGCTTGACGAAAGGCTGAAGAGCCGCCAGTTCTCGGAGTACGAGATCGACAAGCTGCTGCAGGCGAATGCTCAGGCCACCGTCAAGCTGACCGTCGAGACGTTGCGAGACGCGAAGCTGCTTCGGGAGGATGGCGCAACCATCAATGCTCGCCAACTCCTCCCCTGGCTGTTCGACCCAGTGCCGAAGCCCCCGGGCGCGCCGGACTCTCCTCCCTCAGAGGTCCCGAAGTCTTCCACCGAGGCCGACGAGACGTCTGAAGCGAGCTCTGGCGAGGATTCTGGCGAGAGCACCAGCGGGGATTACAGCGCATCCCCGTGAAGCGCCTTCTTATTTTTGATATTCTTTTGTAACGAGCGAGAAGCTCTAAACCCTTGTAATCGTTGAGTATAATGCAATGTTTTATTTTTATTTTTATTGCCGGTGTGTGTTCGAACGAATAGATTAGTCAGCTGAGTGGCTTCCGCGCAGGCTTCCGTCGAGACCCTTAGTCTCTTTAAGTTAACCTTCCTTGAGGATCGGCCGGGCGGGAGCCTTGCGCTATCGATTGAGTTATCTTGCCTAGGTCGGCCAGGGAGCCTTCCTTTGCGAGAACCCTCTAGCCGAGACCTTCGAGTCGAGGCTTCTTTCAGTCGAGACCCTTTTGGGCCGAGACCCTTTTGGGCCGGGACCTTTGGGGCCTTGCCTCCGGTCCGGGCCCGAGTCCTGCCTGTATATCTTTCAACCAACTAGATGAGGCTAACCTGACCTCTCCCCCACAGGCGAGCATTCAGACCTGCCAGCTAGATGGGAGCCTGCGCAGCGGGTCTACCTGGGGCCGAGCCGAGCTCGGGGTGTCGTAGAAGTGGCTAAGAACAAAGTATCGCAAGAGCCAACCTTTCCCCCACAGGCGAGCCTTCGGACCTACCAGCTTGATGAGAGCCTGCGCAGCGGGTCTACCCGGGGCCGAGCCGAGCTCGGGGTGTCGTAGAAGTGGCTAAGAACAAGGTATCGCAAGAGCCAACCTTTCCCCCACAGGCGAGCCTTCGAACCTGCCAGCTTGATGAGAGCCTGCGCAGCGGGTCTACCTGGGGCCGAGCCAAGCTCGGGGTATCGTAGAAGTGGCTAAGAACAAAGTATCGCAAGAGCCAACCTTTCCCCCACAGGCGAGCCTTCGGACCTGCCAGCTTGATGAGAGCCTGCGCAGCGGGTCTACCCGGCGCCGAGCCAAGCTCGGGGTATCGTAGAAGTGGCTAAGAACAAAGTATTGCAAGAGACAACCTTTCCCCCACAGGCGAGCCTTCGGACCTGCCAGCTTGATGAGAGCCTGCACAGCGGGTCTACCCGGGGCCGAGCCAAGCTCGGGGTATTCATGAAGATTTTCAAACCTCTCCCCCACAGGCGAGCCTTCAGACCTGCCAGCTAGATGGGAGCCTGCGCAGCGGGTCTACCTGGGGCCGAGCCGAGCTCGGGGTGTTGATGAAGACCTCCAAACCTCTCCCCCACAGGCGAGCCTTCGGACCTGCCAGCTAGATGGGAGCCTGTGCAGCGGGTCTACCTGGGGCCGAGCCGAGCTCGGGGTGTTGATGAAGATTTCCAAACCTCTCCCCCACAGGCGAGCCTTCGGACCTGCCAGCTAGATGGGAGCCTGCGCAGCGGGTCTACCTGGGGCTGAGCCGAGCTCGGGGTGCTGATGAAGATTTCCAAACCTCTCCCCCACAGGCGAGCCTTCGGACCTGCCAGCTAGATGGGAGCCTGCGCAGCGGGTCTACCTGGGGCCGAGCCGAGCTCGGGGTGCTGATGAAGATTTTCAAACCTCTCCCCCACAGGCGAGCCTTCGGACCTGCCAGCTAGATGGGAGCCTGCGCAGCGGGTCTACCTGGGGCCGAGCCGAGCTCGGGGTGCTGATGAAGATTTTCAAACCTCTCCCCCACAGGCGAGCCTTCGGACCTGCCAGCTAGATGGGAGACTGCGCAGCGGGTCTACCTAGGGCCGAGCCGAGCTCGGGGTGTTGATGAAGATTTCCAAACCTCTCCCCCACATGCGAGCCTTCGGACCTGCCAGCTAGATGGGAGCCTGCGCAGCGGGTCTACCTGGGGCCGAGCCGAGCTCAGGGTGCTGATGAAGATTTCCAAACCTCTCCCCCACAGGCGAGCCTTCGGACCTACCAGCTAGATGGGAGCCTGCGCAGCGGGTCTACCTGGGGCCGAGCCGAGCTCGGGGTGCTGATGAAGATTTTCAAACCTCTCCCCCACAGGCGAGCCTTCGGACCTGCCAGCTAGATGGGAGCCTGCGCAGCGGGTCTACCTGGGGCCGAGCCGAGCTCGGGGTGCTGATGAAGATTTTCAAACCTCTCCCCCACAGGCGAGCCTTCGGACCTGCCAGCTAGATGGGAGCCTGCGCAGCGGGTCTACCTGGGGCCGAGCCGAGCTCGGGGTGTTGATGAAGATTTCCAAGCCTCTCCCCCACGGGCGAGCCTTCGGACCTGCCAGCTAGATGGGAGCCTGCGCAGCGGGTCTACCTGGGGCCGAGCCGAGCTCGGGGTGTTGATGAAGACCTCCAAACCTCTCCCCCATAGGCGAGCCTTCGGACCTGCCAGCTAGATGGGAGCCTGCGCAGCGGGTCTACCTGGGGCCGAGCCGAGCTCGGGGTGCTGATGAAGATTTTCAAACCTCTCCCCCACATGCGAGCCTTCGGACCTGCCAGCTAGATGGGAGCCTGCACAGCGGGTCTACCTGGGGCCGAGCCGAGCTCGAGGTGCTGATGAAGATTTTCAAACCTCTCCCCCACAGGCGAGCCTTCGGACCTGCCAGCTAGATGGGAGCCTGCACAGCGGGTCTACCTGGGGCCGAGCCGAGCTCGGGGTGCTGATGAAGATTTCCAAACCTCTCCCCCACAGGCGAGCCTTCGGACCTGCCAGCTAGATGGGAGCCTGCGCAGCGGGTCTACCTGGGGCCGAGCCGAGCTCGGGGTGTTGATGAAGAATTCCAAACCTCTCCCCCACAGGCAAGCCTTCGGATCTGCCAGCTAGATGGGAGCCTGCGCAGCGGGTCTACCTGGGGCCGAGCCGAGCTCGGGGTATTGATGAAGATTTCCAAGCCTCTCCCCCACAGGCGAGCCTTCGGACCTGCCAGCTAGATGGGAGCCTGCGCAGCGGGTCTACCTGGGGCCGAGCCGAGCTCGGGGTGTTGATGAAGACCTCCAAACCTCTCCCCCACAGGCGAGCCTTCGGACCTGCCAGCTAGATGGGAGCCTGCGCAGCGGGTCTACCTGGGTCCGAGCCGAGCTCGGGGTGCTGATGAAGATTTTCAAACCTCTCCCCCACAGGTGAGCCTTCGGACCTGCCAGCTAGATGAGAGCCTGCCTAGCGGGTCTACCTGGGGCCGAGCCGAGCTCGGGGTGTTGATGAAGATTTCCAAGCCTCTCCCCCACAGGCGAGCCTTCGGACTTGCCAGCTAGATGGGAGCCTACGCAGCGGGTCTACCTAGGGTCGAGCCGAGCTCGGGGTGTTGATGAAGATTCCGTCAACCGGACCTATTCTATCATGAAGATGAGAAGACATGGCCGGTTAAAACAAAAGGCATTGCGATTGCATACTCAGAGAATCAATATTCTGAAATGAACTTATTGAAATGGCAATAGTTATTTACAACGTTACAATCCTTCCTTCCCCTCATGGGTAGAAGCGCTTTAGGTCATCACCGCTCCAAGTATGGCTCAAGGTCTTTCCTTCCACATCCTGGAGGTAGTAACCTCCATTAACCAGATCCTTCTCTATTATGTATGGCCCTTCCCAGCTAGGGTTGAGCTTGCCAACAGGGGCCGATCTCCCGGCCGCGTCGACCTTCTTCAGTACAAGGTCCCCTTCGACGAATTGCTTGACCCGAATGTGCTTATCGAAGTACTTAGCCATCCGCCGCTTTATCTCTTCTTGCCTGATGGCAGCGACGTCCCGTAGCTCTTCCGCCATGTCCAGCGAGAAGCGCAACCCTTCCTCGTTCTCCAGCCTCCAAGCTTCGCTTCCTTCACCTGCGGCCGCGACCCGCGGAGACCGAACCTCGAACTCCACCGGGAGGACTGCCTCGCACCCATGAGAGAGCTTGAAGGGGGTCTCCCCTGTGGTCGTGTTCGGAGTTGTTCGCAGGGCCCACAGGACGGAAGGGAGTTGCTCCACCCAGTTACCTTTCAGGTTCTCCACCTTCTTTTTGAGCAAGTTGACAATAATCTTGTTTGCCGCTTCTACCTGGCCATTGCTCCGAGGATGATGGACAGAGGCGAACCTGAGGTCAATCCCCGATTGGGTGCAGAAGCTGATGAATTCTTCGCTGGCGAACTGGGGACTGTTGTCCGTCACTATTGCTTGGGGTAGCCCATGCCTACATATGATTTCCCCCCAAACGAAGTTCCTGACGACCTGAGAGGTAACCTTGGCTAGAGCTTTGACTTCCAGCCACTTCGAGAAGTAATCAATCATGACGAGGAGGAACCTCCTTTGCCCGCTAGCTGGAGGAAAGGGCCCGACTAGATCCATCCCCCAAATGGCGAAAGGCCATGGCGCCGTGATACTTCGAAGCCTTTGGGCGGGCGAGAGCTGGAGGGGAGCATGTACCTGACACTTCAGACATCTCTTTGCAAACTCAGCTGTATCCTTCCTCAAGGTCTGCCAAAAATATCCTTGCCTTATCACCCTTGCCTCCAATGTCCTTCCCCCTGAGTGACTGCCACACTCTCCAGAATGCACCTCTTCCAGGATCTTAGGGACTTCCTCCTCAGCTACACATCTCGCGAGGATCCCTGACAACATCTTCCGATGCAATCTCCCCTCCAGCATCAGATAGTGAGCCGCCTTGTGCCTGAAGCTTTTTGCATTTTTGACTTCCTCCGACAGCTCTCCTGTGGTTAAGAAGGTCACCAACGGATCTATCCATGAGGGCCGCCGACATACCTCCATCAACTCCCCCTCTTCAATGGCTGGCCGAAATAGTTCGGTTAGGGTACCCCCACCCCGAGGCCCGAACTTTGCTAACCGGTCAGCTGCCGTGCTTTCCTCCCTGGGAACATGTTGAATAGAAAAGGAACGGAAACCTCCGATGATGGTCCTTACCTTGGATAAGTATCTCGCGAGGGTGGGCTCCCGAGCCTCAAACTCCCCACGGATTTGTGACGCAACTACCATCGAGTCGGTGAAGGCCTCTACATCCCGAATTTCCAACTCCTTGGCCAACCGAAGGCTGGCTATCACGGCCTCATACTCCGCTTGATTGTTGATCACAGGGAAGTGGAAGGCCACTGCCTGTTCTATGGTAACCCCTTGAGGGCTTACCAACACCACACCTCCTCCCAGGGAGTGCCTTCCTGAAGCCCCGTCGACGATCATTCTCCACGCTTCCTGGGACCTCGGCTCTTCTTCCTTGGCCTCGGTGACATAATCCGCCAAAAAGTCTGCCACGGCCTTGGCTTTGATGGAGAGCCTTGGGACAAAGGAAATGTTGAACTCGCTAAGCTCGATGGACCATTTTGCCAACCTTCCCGAATGCTCCACCCCCTCGAAGACCTTGCGAAGAGGATGATCGGTCACAACCTTAATCGAATGTGCTTGGAAATACGGACGGAGCTTCCTTGCCGAAACGACCAAGGCATAAGCCAGCTTCTCCAGGATGGGGTAGCGGAGCTCCGCCTTTTTCAAGATTCGGCTCACATAGTAGACGGATAGCTGCTTCTTCCCTTCTTCTCTAACCAAGACTGAGCTTACAGCTTCTTCCCCCACCCCGAGATATAAGGTCAGGTCTTCTCCCTCCTCGGGGCTTTGGAGTAGCGGAGCCCGGGAGAGTTGCCTCTTCAGTCCTTGGAAAGCCTCTTCGCATTCAATCGTCCATTCAAACACTTGATTACCACGAAGCACCTTGAAAAAGGAGGAGCACTTGTCCCCAGACCGAGAGAGGAACCTGCTCAGTCCGGCCAACTTTCCGGTTAAGCGTTGGACCTCCTTGGCATTGCGAGGTGATTCCAAGTCCAAGATGGCCTTTACCTTGTCTGGGTTAGGTTCTACCCCTGCCGGGGTCAGGAGGTGTCCAAGGAACTTCCCACGACTGGCCCCGAAGACACACTTCAAGAGATTCAACCTCATCTTGAATCTCCGCAGGGTGGCAAACGTCTCTTCCAAGTCCCGTAGGTGGGACTCCAGGCATTTGCTTTTTACCATCAGATCGTCGACGTAGACCTCTAGATTCTTCCCTCTTTGATCCCGGAAGACCCGATCCATCATGCGTTGGTACGTTGCCCCTACGTTCTTCAACCCGAAGGGCATCATCTTGTAGCTGAAGCATCCCTCTCTTGTGATGAAGGAAACATCCTTGACATCGGGAGGGTGCATCCGAATCTGATGGTAACCTGAAAAAGCATCTAAAAAACTCATGAGAGAAAAACCGACGGCTGAGTCAACCAGCGCGTCGATCCGAGGCAGGGGGTAGCAATCCTTAGGACATGATTTATTTAACAAGGAAAATTCAATACACATGCGCCATTTTCCTCCCCCTTTTTCACCATTATCACATTGGAGATCCAGCCTGGATACTGGATCTCCGAAATGAAGCCCGCCTCCAAGAGCTTCTTGACCTCTTCCCGGATCGGCTCTTCCAGCTTGGTGGCAATGACCCTCATCTTCTGGCGTATGGGGCGAGTCCTGGGGTCCAGGTTCAGGCGATGGCAAGCCACGTCTGCGTCGATGCCCGGCATGTCTGCCGCGCTCCAAGCGAAGATGTCGACGTTGCTTTGGATGCAGGCTCGCATCCGCTCCTGATCCTCGAGGCTTAAGCCTCCGCTGACCCGCACCTTTTGTACCTGCCCCGCCCTGGTGTGCACCTCCATCTCTATCACCTCTTCGGCCGGCTCCAATCCCGTCCGTTCCCAACCTTCCCTTGCCTCCTCTGGCTCAAGCTCTTCTCCTCCAAGCTCATCAACCTCCATCGCCTCCTCCAAGCTCTCACCTTGCCTCTGCTCTCCTTCTTCTGCCGCCCCTCTTGTTTCTTCCAGGACAATTTCCTCTACCTCCATCTCCTCTGCCTCCAACTCCTCCGCTTCTTGCGGGCTCGCCTCCTACACCTCTTCCGCTTGCTTTTCGACGACCTCCTTCGCCTCCTCCAGGCTTGTCTCCCCTTCCCCAACACCTCCTTCCTGCTCAGCCATCTCCTTCTCCAGCTCTTCCGCTTCCACCATCCACGACACGGTGTTGACCGCCGTCACGTAGCACTGCCTTGCCACCTTTCGATCCCCCCTGATCCTAACCTGCACCCCTCCATTGTTGAACTTGAGGCATTGATGGAATGAGGAGGGTATGCAGCGAAAGGCGCTGATGAGGGGACGTCCAAAGATGGCATTGTAACTACTTGGGGCGTCCACGATCACGAACCTGCAGTTCCGTGAGACGCCCCCAAGCCTTACATGCAGGCCTACTCCCCCTTCTACTTCTTTTCTCTCCCCAGAGAAGCCGAAAAGCGGTCCATCGGAAGCTAGGACCCTTTTCCCTTCCACCCCCATCTCGTCAAAGGCCTTCTTGAAAATCACGTTCACCGAGCTCCCGTTGTCCACCAGTATCCGGGAGACGGTGAAGTTCTCCACCACTGTCTGGATCACTAACGCGTCGCAGAACGGATCCTCATAGTCTGGCATATCTGCGGATGAGAAGATGATCTTTTCTTCTAGGGGGGATCTAAGGAGGTCGAGGCGACCCCTCTGCGGAACATGGTTTGCAGGCTCCCCTTGCGGGTTGCCTCGATCCCTGCTCCCCCATGGATCACTCCGATCCCCCCTCGGGTCCCCACGTCAACCCTGTCTTCACATCTGTCCTCAACCTCTTCTCGCTGCACCTCTACGATCCTTGCGGGCAGATCTTGCCTCCCAGCACCTCTGGCCTCCCTCATCTCCAGAAACTCCGGACAGGTGGCCGTTGCGTCGCCCTCCTCCTGATGGAAGTCATAATAGGGCAACGCCACCCTGCCCCCTCTTCCTACTCCTCCTCCCCTTCTCCCGGCTCCCCGAATTCCTCTTCCTCTTCCTCTTCCCACCTCCATGGCTTCTTGTGGTGGTGGGAAGTGACCCCTCAGTCCCTGCCTCCATCCTCCTTGCTCCAACCTTCTCGGTTCCCGGTAAATGTCTCTTCCTTGAGGACCTCCTTGGTCCTGGGGGCGACCTTCCTGAGGCCTCCAACCCAATCGGTTGTTTGGCTCCCTGGTCCCCCCATGCTGCTGCCCCTGTCCTCGGGGTTCTTCTCTTCTCCTATCCTCTCTTTGCTCCCTCTGCTCTCTCAACTCCCTCTGCCTTCCTGTCGCCGGCTCCTTCGCATCGTCCTCGGCCAACCTGGCCAACTTTCTTGCAAACGCCGGGTTTGCCCTCTCAAAGTATATCTCCTAGCCGCCCTCTCCATGAGCTCCTCAAAAGAGAAAGGGGGCACTCTCTTCAACTCCATGCTGAAAAACCCTGGCCTCAGCCCCAGGGTGAAGGCAAGCATCAGCGCATACCCCGGGACCTCCTGGACCAGGAGAACCTCCTCTTGGAACCGGTCGACATAGTGACCCAACGTCTCCTCCGGCCCTTGCCTCACTACAAACAGGCATTCAGCCTCCTTCTTCCGCTTCTTTGAAGTCGAGAACCTCAACAAGAAACCTCTGCGCAGATCTTCAAAACTGTAGATGGAGCTTGCCGGCAATTGGTGGAACCAATCCCTGGCCTTTTCCTTCAAGGTGATGACAAAAAGCCTACACTTAAAAGCATCAGACATTTGCCTGATCGACACAACGTCTTCGAACCACTACACATGCTGAACCGGGTCATCCTTCCCGGTGTAGTAGGTCATGTCTGGCTCCCGGAATCCCTCCGGCACTGGAGCCGAGACGATGAGCTCGCTAAATGGGGTCTCGCCTCCCGCCTGGCGAGAAGGCACGTCTCGCGACCTCGGCTGGCTGGACTGATCCGCGAGACCATGCCCGGGGAAGAGTTCCCGCACTGTCGCCTCCTTCTCGCCCAGATCCGCCGGAAGCTCCTTCTCGGGACGCTGGCCTGGGAAAAGCTCCCGCACGGCTACGTCCCTCTCGCCTGCCTCCACCGGGACTTCCTTCCCGGGGCATTGCCCTGGGGCGTTCTCGCCTAACAGCGGAACCGCCTCCACTAGAACCTGCGGCGTCTCCCACTCGTTCCTTGCCGAGAAGGCCAAGCTGATCGTCTGCATGACCTCTCGCCTGAAATCTTCAAACATCTTCCTCGTCGCCTCATCCACCCGGATGGGGGATCCTCCTGCGCCAGATCCTTCACCTTCACCTCCTGCCATGGGACTTAACTCAAGATTTTCTTGCGCCGACTACTTCCACGCTCACCGCACCAGAACTGTTGAAGCCAAAATTGACCCCAACGAATGTTCACGAACCAAAGTGTAGCCAACGCCTACTTCTCCCAAATCTCGACCCCTGACTGGCTGCTAAGGTTCTAAGACTGACCCAAAGCCTCAGCTGGGAGGTCCCACCTCACACCCGGAAGATCTCTGAGAGCTTCCCCTCCAAAGCCAAATACCGGGCTGGGAGCTCTTTAGAAAGCACTAGAGTTGGAGAATAATGAAAAAGCCTTGCTTTTCAAAGAGCCCCTATGGGTCTTTTTATAGTCTTCCCCTGACCTGAAAATACAGAAATACCCCTGATGGGTCTGCCAATAGCCAAATCCCGCTGTCCACCCGGGGGCAGACATGTAATTTTACCCGGGGATAATAAAATAATCTACTCCTGGGCGCCGGGCCCCACCACCTGGACCTGCTTGGCGAGAACCCCGGGCGAGAAGGCTCTCGCTGAGCCTTAGCTGGGCTTACCTTGGCGAGATCTCCCGCCCAGAGGGTTCTCGCTCTCGGTGGTTGACGTCACTGCCGTTGGACGTGGCGCTGAGTGGATGAAGATCACTCTACGCCTTCCCTGCTAATCACGGCGTTGAGTGAATGAAGCTCACTCAACGCCCTTTTCTGCCGGAGGCGGCGTTGAGTGAGTGAAGCTCACTCAACGCCCTTTGCTGCCGAAACACGGCGTTGAGTGAGTGAAGCTCACTCAACGCCCTTTTCTGCCGGAGGCGGCGTTGAGTGAGTGAAGCTCACTCAATGCCCTTTGCTGCCGAAACACGGCGTTGAGTGAGTGAAGCTCAATCAACGCCCTTTTCTGCCGGATGCGGCGTTGAGTGAGAGAAGCTCACTCAGCGCCCTCTCGCCCGAGTCCCGAAGCCTAAAGCTGACCTGAAGACCCGAGTCCCGGCGCGAGCGATCTTGCCTACTAATGGGCGGGAGCTCCTTAAGGGCGAGAACTCTGCCAGTCTGCCCCAGGGCTAACCCGGGACTAGCCCAACTCTGGCCACTGAAGTCTTGGTCTTCTGGGTCCTACCCAGCGAATATGGGGTTGTACATGAATGTTATAATCATGCAATCACCTGAACTCTCATATGAGTACGAGATCGGCATGGCGTGTGTCTTGGTCTTGCTCTGGTGGCGCAGTTGGTGGTAACCGCGGTGTTCGCTGGTTAGTGCGGACTTGTGGTGGTGTCCGCCGGTTTATGCGAATTGGCCCTTGTATCTACTCGTACTGAGTTCGCACCAGGGATGGTTGGTGGTGTGGACTTGGTTTGGATCAGCACCAAGTCCAGGATTGCTCAATCCCGGAGATTGTGCGGGTTGCGCGGACTGGTTCTTGGTCCGCCGAGCTCGGAAGCAGTAAGCCTTGTGCTCTGGTTGCTAGCTCGGGGTGTGCGGACTGAAGAATTTTCAGCAGAGGCACGCGGACTGGGGCGGTATCCGCAGTGTCCACATGTATGGTGACCAAGTCTAGCATTGCTTTGGCAACAAGGCGGTTTCGCACAGTGCTTGCCGCGAGATAGGGTGGTGATCCTATCAGCTAGGATGGTGATTACACTCATTTTCGTGCCTATAAATAGGACCCCCTATCACATCAATAGTACATCTGAATGAATAGTAAGTGAACTCGGGTAGTTGTTGTGGACTGGATTTTATATTCGCGCGGTTTGGAGAGTTAACCGGTTTGTGCTGTGCAGGTTGTGCGGATAGTGCTGGAAAGCGAAGGATTTGGTTTTGACTTCGATCAGGGATAGTGCGGACTCTGCAGTTAGCAGCAGGCCGCGACTTGTGACCAGGCGATTTTTTCTTCTGCAACTCTTTCCTATTTCAATAAACTGTCAGCTTCTGACATTTGTTCAGTTCGACAGCAGTATTCGCGGTGTTCTGGCGGCTAGACGATCTCGCGGTCAGGCGGCTTGCAAATCAGCGGACAGAGTTCTTTTTTAGCATTGGAATAACGGGTTGTCTGCGCGGCTAGGTTGCGGTCTGGCGACTTGGCGGCTTAAGCGGACTCCATAGGCAGCTCGACAGGGTCGGCGGCTTCTCATTGAGACCGCGCGGCTTGTTTGTTCTTGTTCTTTTTGCTTCCATCGAGTACATCGGCGAATCATATCTCGTAATGTAAAGATTTTTTGATAGTACAAGATTCTTGCTCTTCTGTTTGCATCTGATTTATTTGACTTCGTATTGATTGAGTGTTTCTGCGCCTGATTTTTTCGTTTTTCGCGATTCACAAAATTTTGCGTTAAGAAATTAGGCATGTTAAGTTGTTAACTCAAAAGACCAAAGCTATTGAGGGAAGAAATAAATACCACAGGATATAAGTAGGGTATTATACCTCTTGCCATTTCAGCCACAACGGCCGTCAAACAATTTTAGGCCTGAAATTAAAATATTGGTTTGCTTAGACAAAAGCCCATACAAACTTTTTGTTCAGGGCCCATCCCAGACCATAAAAGAACTTGCATGGTCACCAAAGATGGGTGCCCAACCGGTCAGGAGGGACTTTTAGGATCGATGCCTGTTCCGAGATCGCCGTACACGATGCAGGAATTTCTGCCACGTGGAATGTTGAATGGGCGAGATCAAAAATAATTAAAAAATGAAGGGGGAAAATGAACCCAATCGATTTTCTTGCAGGAATTTCACACTAGTTAGGCTATGTTAGAAAATTTAGGTGTTTTATGCAAGAATTAGAACATTAGAAGGACGGAAATATTCTTTTTTTTAAATAATCAAACAGAAAAATACAAATACCTGCTCGTGCTTGCTACCTCATACATGAGATTTGAGCCTTCCTTGAAGTGCCTACTGTCAGGTGGAGAAAACAGAGTGTGGAAATGAAAAACTGGAAAATTGGAGAGCAGAGCACAGTGATTTTCATTAGTTCTGAATGGTTATAGTACAACTTGCTTCTTATAGAAATGGGAAATGAAAAACGATAATGAAAACACAATTTTCAAAGATCTAAAGGTTCCGTCTTGGGAGACTTATTTTCACCGGTCAAGCGGTTACGACCGCATGTATCGGATCATAATTATGATCCGATTCATGCGATCGTAATCGCTTGACCGGTGAAAATAAGTCCTCCCAAAAGGAGCCAAAGTCTCTTTGGAAATGAAGTACACTAATAGAGATAAAACATTTGGGACATTCAACAGCCAAAAGCTTTTAATTCCGGCTGCTTGGGAACATCAGACCCGCTTGGTTCACCATCTTCAACACCTAATGGATCGAGAAGAAAATATCCTCTGCCATAAGAAAAGAAGGCAATAATACACTTGTAGATTGTTAAAGGATCTATGTCTAGCGAGATTTGGCGTGTGTGGGACCGGATTTTCATAGGACCCGATGTGGCCATGGCCCGGAATATTCCCGCCATCCCGTGGTTGAATTAGTCGCATTTGGGACATTCAACAGTCAAAAGCTTTTAATTCCGACGGATGGGAATATCCCCGCCATCCCGTCATTGGATTGGTCGCTCGTCCCCCCGTCCTACTATTTAGATAATTGTGAAATCTAAATGGCGGGGCATGAAATTGTTATAGTAAGAGTAACTATTGCGGTTTACATATCTCTAGAGCTTTTCAGAGCGGTTTTATGATATTTACAAATTTGATGATCATACGGATGTTCGAGTTCACTAATAATTTTTTTATTACAATTTAGAATTTATATTCGTAAAATTAAAAATTCAATAACACCAAAAGAGAAATAGTTCTGGGGAAATATTCCACGAGTACAATGGATTTTAAAAAAATATATAATTAAAACACTACAAAATTTTAATGTTAATCAAAATAATGTAATAATAAAGAAAACATAAAGATAAATATTTGAAATTTAGATCAAAAGTCAACGGTATTACGATATTATCCGAAGAAAACTTTACAATTATTACTAATTTACAACTATTCCCGTTATCCTGCACGATTTGATTATGATTTTAATAAATATTGAAAGTAAGATTTCATGCCTGACACATCACAAATAATAGTGGATTAGAAAACGTGTTATTTAGTACTATATTATTTAAAAATCATAATTATTTAACACTTATGAAATAATAATGATATATTAATCAAAGTCATTCAAAGTTATTTGACTATTTTCCATCTACTTAATTTTTTAATTATGAATGTGAGTTCAAAGAAATTATAAGTTAGCGGAACTAATGACCTATTATATCGTGAATCGCGAGGCCAAGTTAATAAAACACGGCTTCAGTCATTCATGGCCCCTTCGACCAGAGACCGACGGGGATTCACCCAATTGGGCAAAACCGGGATGGTCGGTGGAAGAAGAGCGGCGGCGGCGGCGGGCATGGAAATGGATCCGGCTATATGGGGACGACTGCCGGAGCACCTTCTCGATCGCATCCTCGCCCTTCTTCATCTCCACCATCTCATTTCACTGCGTTCTACCTGCAAGCGCTTCCAGTCCCTGCTCCTGTCTCCTACCTTCCTCTCCGAATTCCACTCTCCCAAGCTCCGGCGGCCAGGAGCGTACTTCCTCCTTTCCCACCCTCAATTTTCTCGCCGATTCCTTCCGGTGTACGACTCCGCCGCTGATTCCTGGCGCAAACAAGCCATCTCCATCTCCTCCGCCGACCATCTCCTTTCCTCATCTTCCGGCCTCCTATGCTTCTCTCTCCCTCAACAATCCGCTTCTCTTCTCGTCTACAATCTCCTAACCCTGTCCTCAAAGATCATCTCCTCGCCAATCCAGTTCTCCTGCCCTGCAACCCTAATCGCCTCCCCTTCTCCTTCCCCTCACGGCTACAAGATCTTTCTCCCCTGCTCCTCGTCCACCTCTTTCTTCCTCTACGACTCCGATTCCCGCTCCTGGACCAACTTTCCCCTCTTCGAGCCCCTCCTCGCCCTCACCAATTCACATCAGGAGCCCATCTTTTACAACGATCTTCTCTATTTCATCAGCAGCGAGCCCTTCTCCGTCGCGGGATTCAATCTGCGTTCCGGGAAGTGGGAGACGGATGTGGCTCCGCCGTTGCCGGTGGATCTGGCGTTTGTACGGCTAGTGAGCGATGGAAGAGGGAAGAGGCTTTTCCTCATCGCCGGCGAGGGCAGGGACGGGATATCGAGGAGCTTGAAGGTGTGGGAGATGGTGACGGAGGAGGAGGAGGAGGGGCGGCGTTGGGAGGAGGTGGGGAGGTTGCCGGAGATGATGTGCCGGAAATTCGTGTCGGTTTGCTACCATAATTACTCGCATGTTTACTGTATGTGGCAAGAGGGAGTGGTGTGCATTTGCTGCACCACCTGGCCGGAGGTGTTGCTATTCAAGGTGGGAAGGGGAATTTGGCATTGGCTGCCCAAGTGCCCGCTGATAAAGGACAAATGGAGCTGTGGATTTCGCTGGTTCTCCTTTGCTCCAGATCTTTATGCCATGGTTTGAGCCTCTGCTTCCCTTCTCTTCTCTTCTCTTCTCTTGGTAGTTTTGTGCTTGTAACGTGTTTGTGCTTTTGCCTGACTGAATCTGTATCCTGCTACTTTTAATTTTCTTTTTTAAAATTTTATTCTGTTTAATAATATATCAATCTTTATATCAATATCATCTTACTGCATACTGTAATCTGGTGTTGAACATTTTATAATCTGGTGTTGAACATTTTAGAGATGTACCTGTAAGGTGTTTGTGCTTTTGCCTGACTGAATGTGTATTCCTGGTTTCCTCTTATTATTAGCTATGGAGATGTCTTTTTTATGTAAAAGTTGGCCAAATATTGAGGATGTCGTAGTCTTAGACAACAATGTCAATGTCAATGTCAATGTCAAATCTTATCATGCATTTTTGAAAGAGTCTGCTTCTAGGGCTCGAACCCGTGATCGACCTCAAGGCCACGCGACTACACCTCAAATCTAAGAGTTATTTTTTTTTATGCGTCTCATTTTTTCGTACAGGTTGAATGCTTCTTTCTAGATTTACTTGTATTGTCAATGTGCTTACAAATTTTGTGGAGGAGCCCCATTTTTCCGACTTAGCATAACACCTTAGAGCTGCTTGATTTTTAGATTAATTTACCAAGTAAATTGTTCATGCTAAAGTTGATATTTGACTCAAAGTGGAGCTTGCCATGGATAGTTAACAGTTACCTAGCTTGTTGTATGCAGTATTGTTGGTGCACGGAGTGCTGCATGCATGAGCTGATAGGAAAAGCATTATGTTAAGAAAATGCAACTACAATAAGTGTATTACCCGATCTAATATAGAGACTTCTATATTGGTATTTACTTTAATATATTATGCACCTTTCTACTTTTCTAGAAGTATCTACATTAAGCATATAAATACATGTATTGAAATCAAAAGGAAGGAATGAAAAAGCATCTTTTCTGTTGTTTGCTTCTGCTTCATCACCTTATTTTTCCATTGCTCGATTTAGGCTCCGCTTGGGGGGACTTATTTTCACCGGTCAAGTGGTTACGTCCGCATTAACCGGACCTGATTCATACGATCGTAACCGCTTGACTGGTGAAAATAAGTCCCCCAAAGAGAGCCTTAATCTCCAACATGAACGCCATTTAAGACAGTTTGGTGGGGGACCATCGGCCCATAACAAAGCGGGGCCCACTTTCGTCTATTCTCGTCGGAAGACTTGATCGGAGTGACGATCCGATCCCGCGGATGCGTCCGGATGCGCGTCGCGAACTTTTTTAATATATAACTTTGTTATTTTTGGTTTTATTTTCATATTTTTGGCACACGGACTCTTCGGCCAATCATAGTCGTAGATTCTGGGTTGTCCTAATGCTTAGAATGTTATAAATGCGAGTGTTAGAAGCTTGGAAAGATCATTGCTGAATTTGAAGAAGAAGTATTCCCGGATTCTAGCGATCCCTCTCCGGTGCCGATGCCGTGGAACCCTAGGTGACGACTCCTAGACCGTCAAACTCTTCCCCAAGGTAATCCCTACCTCCACCTTCATTTTCCCCACCTCGAACCCTCCATCCACCACCCGGAATCACCCCTACAGCCCGCTGAAAACCTTCTGGCAACTTCCTGTTCGATCACTGTTCATTAATTAAAATCACTATTCATATCCCTAAGTTTTGATCTTCCTGTGCCTTCCGCCTCCCCTTCCCGCTATAGGCCTGCCGACCCCCCCCCCCCTTTTTCCTTTCAGCAAGCCGACCACCCCACCTCCAACACCCCACCGCCAAACTCCACCTCAAAACCGGCCACCTCCAAGGCCCTATTTGCCCTAGCTGACCACTCCTCCCCCTTCCCCTCCGTGGATCCACCTCCCACCGCTCCGAAAACCCACGTTCTATTTTGATCTAGTGCTACCACCCTCCGATCCATCATTTTCATCTGTATTCCTCTTCCCGCAGCCTGGATCCGCCGTCAACACACCGGATCTACCCTCCCCTTGGCCGGATCCTCCCATATTTGGTCGGATATATCCGTTTCCAGCCACCGCGGACGGCTTCCGTTCCGGCACGCAAACCCGGATCTACTTCCAAAACCGCTGGATCTTCCCCGCCTCGGATATTCCCTTATTTGTGAGTTGTTTTGTTGTATGGACTTTTGATTTTCAGCACTTGAACGTTGTTTGAGTTACTTATATTTGCTTGGATATCTATATGTGGAATTTTGCCCCGTAAAGAACTGTGATTGCAGGAAGGAGCCATCCGTGACGTGCTTATTTTTGCCCTCCGTTTGGAGGAAAGTCTTGCTTAATCGCCCTAATTAAAACTGTTTTCGCTTATATTATTGAATGCGTGGGTTGTGAGTTTAATTTGAATTAATTGTCGAACGGACTCTGTGCATCATCATAAAGTGTTCACGTGTCCACTCACTCGAGTTAGCCTAGATTGCACGATATGCATCCTACCCTACATCAAATTGGTATCAGAGGTCAAGGTTAGGCCATTTGCATGCTCTGTAGTGGTAGGACATTTAGGACTAGCATGGCAGAATCCCAAGTAACCGACGACCGAGCGGGAAGCTCGAATCCGGGCACCGCGTTTGCTGAGTTCCAGCGTCTCATCCTAGATCGTTTTTGTTAACCCCCAAAAATCGGCGACCCCTCCCAAGGTCTCTAGCTCGCAAGTCGCGGTCCACTCAAGGGAACCCCCCCGAGGATCGCGACCTGCCTCGGCTTTCCCTTTTTGGCCCAAGCGGTTTGGCCAGGCTAACCATGCAGCATTGCTTTCTTGCAGGAGGCAAACCTATATCAGTTCGCAGGTTCGATCTGCCAGTGCCGGCACCCGACCGAACCATCGCAAGGCTCGGCTCCCCTGTCCAGCCTGGCCCCAGGCTTCCGCCGTCAGGCCGCCCTCCTTAGGGGCGACCTGGCCTCAGGCCGCCCCCCTTAGGGGCGGCCTGGCCTCAGGCCGCCCTTCCCAGGGGCGGCCTGGCCTCAGGCCGCCCCCCTTAGGGGCGGCCTGGCCTCAGGCCGCCCTTCCCAGGGGCGGCCTGGCCTCAGGCCGCCCTTCCCAGGGGCGGCCTGGCCTCAGGCCGCCCTTCCCAGGGGCGGCCTGGCCTCAGGCCGCCCCCCTTAGGGGCGGCCTGGCCTCAGGCCGCCCTTCCTAGGGGCGGCCTGGCCTCAGGCCGCCCTTCCTAGGGGCGGCCTGGCCTCAGGCCGCCCCCCTTAGGGGCGGCCTGGCCTCAGGCCGCCCCCCCCCCCCCTTAGGGGCGACCTGGCCTCAGGCCGCCCTTCCTAGGGGCGGCCTGGCCTCAGGCCGCCCCCCTTAGGGGCGGCCTGGCCTCAGGCCGCCCTTCCTAGGGGCGGCCTGGCCTCAGGCTGCCCCCCTTAGGGGCGGCCTGGCCTCAGGCCGCCCTTCCTAGGGGCGGCCTGGCTTCAGGCCGCCTGCCCTCAGGGGGGGCCTGCTCCTCAGGCCTCCCCCTCTTCCTGCTCCTCAGGCCTCCCCCTCTTCCTGCTCTTCAGGTTGAAGTCCTCCGAGGTCGTCTCAGGTCGCCGAGGTCGTCAAGGATGGCATCACTGGGCCCCGCTTCAAAGATTCTCCCCGGGCCTATAAATACCCCCCAAGACCTCTCATTCGAGGGGGCGCAGGAGGAGAACTGCCACCTTGCTCAAAGGCTGCGGACTCAGTTTTCTCAGTCCGTCAAGGTTGATCAGGCAAGGTCTGCAGCCTCCAAATTCTCAGTCCGTCAAGGTTGATCAGACAAGGTCTGCAGCCTCCAAATTCTCAGTCCGTCAAGGTTGATCAGGCAAGGTCTGCAGCCTCCAAATTCTCAGTCCGTCAAGGTTGATCAGGCAAGGTCTGCAGCCTCCAAATTCTCAGTCCGTCAAGGTTGATCAAGCAAGGTCTGCGGCCTCAAATCTCCAGTCCGCCCAGGTCGTCAAGGGCTGTGGACTTAGTTTTTCTGTCAGCAACAGCAGCTTGCGCAGCCTCCGCAGCCTCCGGTTTCTAGTTCTCCCAGGTCGTCAAGGGCTGTGGACTTAGTTTTTCTGTCAGCAGCAGCAGCTTGCGCAGCCTCCGATTTCCAGTCCGCCCAGGTCGTCAAAGCTGTGGACTTAGTTTTTTCTGCCCTCAGCAGGCAGCTTGGGCAGCATCTGCAGCTTCAGTTCTCCAGTCCTCTGCAGCTTCTTTTACTAAGTTTCTGGCATCTCCTTCCTCAGCCGTCAGCTTCCCCCATTGTACCCTCTACTGCTCTTATGTGTAATGGTGCAATAGCAAATTGTAACTCTTCTTGAATAAAGGAAAAGCCCGTCGCAAGAGTGGCATTCAAGCCGCGGCGGGCGAAGTCTGCTGTTGCCGCTGCTAGCGGCCTCCTCTCTTCTTCTCTCCTCTCTCGGCATCAACCTGCAAAGCTAACCATTCAAGTAGCTGTCTGCTCGACAGTACCTGAGCAAGCTTCTCCTCTGCTCAAGCAAGCTTCCTCCCTGCCTGAGCAAGCTCCTCCTCTGCTCAAGCAAGCTTCCTCCCTGCCTGAGCAAGCTTCTCCTCTGCTCAAGCAAGCTTCCTCCCTGCCTGAGCAAGCTTCTCCTCTGCTCAAGCAAGCTTCCTCCCTGCCTGAGCAAGCTCCTCCTCTGCTCAAGCAAGCTTCCTCCCTGCCTGAGCAAGCTTCTCCTCTGCTCAAGCAAGCTTCCTCCCTGCCTGAGCAAGCTTCTCCTCTGCTCAAGCAAGCTTCCTCCCTGTCTGAGCAAGCTTCTCCTCTGCTCAAGCAAGCTTCCTCCCTGCTTGATCAAGCTTCTCCTCTGCTCAAGCAAGCTTCCTCTCTATCCCCGCAACCCTTCTTCCTTCATTCTTAGCCTGTGAGATCGAACACCCGTTAACTGGTTGGAACCGCATTTCGCGCATCAACAGTTAACACGCGACCTTCAGATCTCGATTAGACAGTGAAAGCAGTGGTTACTCATGACAGACCATCAACCAGCCGAGTGTCTTTCTCCAAGTCCCAGTGATGATCCTCTTTGGGAGGCCTTAGAGCAATCCCGCAGAGAAACTGCCCAACAGTTTCAAGCCATCAACCGTACTCTAGCAGCTCTCACTCAGCAATTGGTCGCTCAATCTTCAGCAGTGCCAGTTCCTCCAATCAATCCAGCACCAACATCAGAGACTCCTCAAGTTTATCCACCGGCTTATCCGCCGGTCTATCCTCCTCTTTATACTCCAACTTTTCCGCAGGGGCCTGCAGCTCCTTTGCGATCCCAAGATGATGAGTTTGCAGCTCGTCAAAACTTCTTCCGGGAGGCTGCCCGGGGAAGTCCAGCCAGATTTTTGAACTTTCAGGGAAGTCACCCCTCCTCTTCAGCTCCTGCCTTTGCTCCTCCCGCAGCAACCTTTTACTCCTATCCTCCTGCTCCTTTTGCAACTACTGCTCATGCTCCTTACTTTCCTTATGCAGTAGAACCAGAAGAGCCATCGCCGTTTACAGAGAGTGTTCGGTATGAACCAACTCCAGTCAACTTCCGAGAGCCGCGGTTGCCCATTTACACTGGGGAGACTGATCCTGTCAAGCATCTTCAAGCCTTTGAATCAGCCGTTGCTCTCAAGACCCTCTCAGATGCTACCAAGAGCAAGCTCCTCGTAATGACCTTTGATGGTCAAGTGAGAGACTGGTTCTATGGACTGCAACCTCAGTCAATCTCTTCCTTTGCTGATTTGCGAAGGGAGTTCCTGCTCAGATTTTCTACCTCTTCAAAGAGGAAGGGCGGTCCAGAAGCCCTCTTTGAGATCAGGCAGCGAGAGAACGAGACTTGGTCTCATTATGTGGATCGTTTTCAGAAAGAAATCTTGGACATTGAGATCGTTGATCAAGAAATGTACCGAGTGGCTCTCATCCACGGCCTGCGTGAAGGTCCACTAAAGTTTGAAGCTAATGTCCGAGCACCGAGAACTTATCAAGAGTTGATTGGTTTAGCCAACTCGTATATCCGCGGTGAAAAGAGCAACCCCAGCTTCGTCTCCAGGCTGTTATCAGAGAAAAATTCTTCTTCTTACAAGCAACCTCCGAGGTCTCCTCGAAAAGACTTTCCATCTCTCTCCAGGAAAGCCAGGAGATTTCAGCATCATCAACACCCCTTCCAAGGCCATGATCGTACCCAAGAGCGGCTGCCACCATTGTCAACATCATCTCCGCTAACAGCTGCAGTTCATCAGCAGCAAGAAGGTGATCTGCCAGAATTTGAGCTAGATGAGGTCATGCAAGAAGTTAACCAAATCATGAAGGATAAGGCATATCCCAAAAGGCCTTACCAGCCGGCAAATCAGAGATCAAGAAATTCAGACCCGTTCTGTGAATTCCACAAAGAGAAAGGTCATTTAACTGAAGATTGCAAGGCCCTTCGGCGATTGGTTGAAAGATTGCTCATCGAGGGCAAGATCAACGACCTGGTCAAGAAAATTGATTCTTCAAAACCTTCCACCTCCAAGGGCAAGGAGGTGGCTGAAGGTCAGCTAGAGTGCATAGAGATACATGACAAGGGCCGTCTGGGGACCATTAATTTTGTAAGTGAGTGCATCGATGTCGTTGACGAAGGTCCCCTTGGAAGGCTATTTTGAAGCAAAGAGGACACAGTTCTTGTGTCATCAGCTATGATCAATCGCAGTTCCTCAAAGCCCCTCACGATCGTGACTGGTTACCTTTACTTTACTCTTCAAACATTTTACTTTTCAGCACTTCTAAGTGTTTCATTTTTTCATTCAATAAAGCTTACGTCAGAGATCTCATACTGACACAGTTCCCTTTTTGTGATGCTTCTTCACCATATTCTTCTCTTTGCCAAAGAGATCACTGAACCACCGAGATATCGCCAAGTCTTGCTCAGTGCCCCCTCGAGATTGTCCTCAGGCGTAAAACCACAATGACCACATATGATGAGGAGTTTTCTCATATGTGTAGTGGGGGCCGTTCAACTCTCGTGCGGAGGATGACGGGGCTTCGGATCCCGGCCGATGTCTAGCGCAGTGTGAGTGCTTAGGGGAGGCCTCCTGCGATAGTTCTATCGTGCTCCGCTAGGGATACGTTACAGTTACGATGATCTTTGCTTGACAAGCAATGGCGATCAAGTGTAGCCTTGTCTCCTCGATCATCTCACAACTGTGACGGCCGAACACTCTATGGTACTCTCGATCCGTGCCTCCGCGGGACTCACAACTCCGCTGATCAATCCGCAGACAAGCAATAGGCCACTTGGCGCAACTAGTCTAATTGATCAGCGATGCTTGTAACCCGAGGCAAGAGAGCAGTGCATCTGTCGATCCTTCTTAGGGTTTTTTCTTATTTATTTGTGCCCTTCTAAAGGATGCGCGGCCAGCCCGCTTTGGTTAGGACTACACCCAGGATGACTTTGGCAAGTGATGCATAATGCCCACGGGGAACACCTGTGGCAGCATTCAACCTTTTAGTTCATCCTCGGGGGTAGCCTCTTTTCTCTCCTTTTTTACCTTCTTACAGGTTGAATCCAACCTATTCCAAGAATCTGAAACATCTCTCCTTGACTTATGATCATCCTATATACGCTACCTGCATAAGCTCTTGCCAGATGATGGTCAACAAGTTCTCCTATCAGATGTTAATCACACATCATTTAAGGCATACGGATCTTCTTGATTAACAAGCCATGTCATCATGAATCTAATTTCGGATTTTCTTATCTCGCGGATCTGGATTTTTATGTTGACATTGTACCTTGATCACGCGAGACAGTCATCATCACAGTTTGATCATTACTCAATCGATAGCAGAGTGTGTCAGGTATCTATTCTGTTATCCGATTATGTCTTATCATACCAACAGTTAACAGCCAACATTCGCAGGTTCCGCCCAGGTACTTGTGAACTTAGTTTTCTCTCCTATCATATCTGTTGCTTACTCTCCTTTTGCAGAGACCAGCAGATACTAGCAAGTTCCCCCCAGAGTTCAATAGAAGACGGTTATCCTCTTCCTCATTTACAAAAGCAACTCAGGTACACGCAAGATGTACCTCTTCGTGCCTGCATTAATTTTTTCTTCGCAGGCAAAAGATAGGCGCTGATAGATTTTTTCTGAGAAGGGACATCAGGTTCTATCTCTCCTGACCTCTAATTTTTTCTCTCCTTATTACTGAGGGGAGGATTACGATTTTTGTGGGTCTTCTACTTTTTCGAAGTTCCTTTCAGAACTTAAAAAAGTGCGGGGATTATGTTAACCCCCAAAAATCGGCGACCCCTTCCAAGGTCTCTAGCTCGCAAGTCGCGGTCCACTCAAGGGAACCCCCCCGAGGATCGCGACCTGCCTCGGCTTTCCCTTTTTGGCCCAAGCGGTTTGGCCAGGCTAACCATGCAGCATTGCTTTCTTGCAGGAGGCAAACCTATATCAGTTCGCAGGTTCGATCTGCCAGTGCCGGCACCCGACCGAACCATCGCAAGGCTCGGCTCCCCTGTCCAGCCTGGCCCGAGGCTTCCGCCGTCAGGCCGCCCTCCTTAGGGGCGACCTGGCCTCAGGCCGCCCCCCTTAGGGGCGGCCTGGCCTCAGGCCGCCCTTCCCAGGGGCGGCCTGGCCTCAGGCCGCCCCCCTTAGGGGCGGCCTGGCCTCAGGCCGCCCTTCCCAGGGGCGGCCTGGCCTCAGGCCGCCCCCCTTAGGGGCGGCCTGGCCTCAGGCCGCTCTTCCTAGGGGCGGCCTGGCCTCAGGCCGCCCCCCTTAGGGGCGGCCTGGCCTCAGGCCGCCCTTCCTAGGGGCGGCCTGGCCTCAGGCCGCCCCCCTTAGGGGCGGCCTGGCCTCAGGCCGCCCCCCCCCCCCCCCCTTAGGGGCGGCCTGGCCTCAGGCCGCCCTTCCTAGGGGCGGCCTGGCCTCAGGCCGCCCTTCCTAGGGGCGGCCTGGCCTCAGGCCGCCCCCCTTAGGGGCGGCCTGGCCTCAGGCCGCCCTTCCTAGGGGCGGCCTGGCTTCAGGCCGCCTGCCCTCAGGGGGGGCCTGCTCCTCAGGCCTCCCCCTCTTCCTGCTCCTCAGGCCTCCCCCTCTTCCTGCTCTTCAGGTTGAAGTCCTCCGAGGTCGTCTCAGGTCGCCGAGGTCGTCAAGGATGGCATCACTGGGCCCCGCTTCAAAGATTCTCCCCGGGCCTATAAATACCCCCCAAGACCTCTCATTCGAGGGGGCGCAGGAGGAGAACTGCCACCTTGATCAAAGGCTGCGGACTCAGTTTTCTCAGTCCGTCAAGGTTGATCAGGCAAGGTCTGCAGCCTCCAAATTCTCAGTCCGTCAAGGTTGATCAGGCAAGGTCTGCAGCCTCCAAATTCTCAGTCCGTCAAGGTTGATCAGACAAGGTCTGCAGCCTCCAAATTCTCAGTCCGTCAAGGTTGATCAGGCAAGGTCTGCAGCCTCCAAATTCTCAGTCCGTCAAGGTTGATCAAGCAAGGTCTGCGGCCTCAAATCTCCAGTCCGCCCAGGTCGTCAAGGGCTGTGGACTTAGTTTTTCTGTCAGCAACAGCAGCTTGCGCAGCCTCCGCAGCCTCCGGTTTCTAGTTCTCCCAGGTCGTCAAGTGTTGTGGACTTAGTTTTTCTGTCAGCAGCAGCAGCTTGCGCAGCCTCCGCAGCCTCCGATTTCCAGTCCGCCCAGGTCGTCAAAGCTGTGGACTTAGTTTTTTCTGCCCTCAGCAGGCAGCTTGGGCAGCATCTGCAGCTTCAGTTCTCCAGTCCTCTGCAGCTTCTTTTACTAAGTTTCTGGCATCTCCTTCCTCAACCGCCAGCTTCCCCCATTGTACCCTCTACTGCTCTTATGTGTAATGGTGCAATAGCAAATTGTAACTCTTCTTGAATAAAGGAAAAGCCCGTCGCAAGAGTGGCATTCAAGCCGCGGCGGGCGAAGTCTGCTGTTGCCGCTGCTAGCGGCCTCCTCTCTTCTTCTCTCCTCTCTCGGCATCAACCTGCAAAGCTAACCATTCAAGTAGCTGTCTGCTCGACAGTACCTGAGCAAGCTTCTCCTCTGCTCAAGCAAGCTTCCTCCCTGCCTGAGCAAGCTCCTCCTCTGCTCAAGCAAGCTTCCTCCCTGCCTGAGCAAGCTTCTCCTCTGCTCAAGCAAGCTTCCTCCCTGCCTGAGCAAGCTTCTCCTCTGCTTAAGCAAGCTTCCTCCCTGCCTGAGCAAGCTCCTCCTCTGCTCAAGCAAGCTTCCTCCCTGCCTGAGCAAGCTTCTCCTCTGCTCAAGCAAGCTTCCTCCCTGCCTGAGCAAGCTTCTCCTCTGCTCAAGCAAGCTTCCTCCCTGCTTGATCAAGCTTCTCCTCTGCTCAAGCAAGCTTCCTCTCTATCCCCGCAACTCTTCTTCCTTCATCCTTAGCCTGTGAGATCGAACACCCGTTAACTGGTTGGAACCGCATTTCGAGCATCAACAGTTTTGACACCTTAGGTGCCCAGTTTAATGACGTGCGACAAGACCTTGCCTAGGTAAACATACGTCTGGACCACTTAAAGAATGTCAGGGACACGCCAACACATCGTGACAATTCTTTGGAGGATGACCCTGATGTTCCCCCACGTCCCGACCAGCGCCCGAGAGTGGGCTAGCCACCAGTGGAACGTCATCGCCGTGGCATTCCCTACCGGGCCCCAACCCCGCCGGCAAGGCGAAACCCTTAGCCAGCACATGATAGACCCCCACCTCCGCGTGAAGATTATCGTATGCCCCGTCAGCCTCAACCTGGCCTTAGGGACCGTGTGCCTCCACCCGGTCGCCGGGACCAGCACCGAGATGAGTATTACCCGCCAGATCGACGAAGATTTGATTACGACTATGATGACTATCCGGGGGACTACCCTGAACCCCGGAGAGGCGGCCATGCCTTCGACATCACTCGTCGGATTCGCCTCGACGACCCATCGTTCGATGGCCGCTTGGATCCGAAGGCCTTTAGTGATTGGATCCTAGACATGGACCACTATTTTGACTGGTACGATATGAGAGATGAGCATTGCGTCCATTTCGCGAAGATGAAGTTGGTTGGATAAGCCAAGGTATTTTGGATTAGCGTGGAGAGAGCTGTCGAGAGAGAAGGCTATTATCCCATCACTCGTTGGGATGAAATGAAGGAGAGACTGAAGGATAAATATCTCCCTGCCTCTTACCGTGATCAGTTGCTTGATCAGCTACAGAACCTACGTCAGGGGACGCTTTCGGTAGCCGAGTATATGGCTTGATTCGATAAGTTGGTCATTAAGAGCGATATTTCGGAGGAGCCCATTGCCACCGCGTCTCGATTTACTGGCCTTCGTTCGGAGCTCCGGAGAGAGTTGATCCTCATCGCCTCGAGACTATCGACCAGATATTCCAGCTCGCTCTAGAGTACGAGCAGTATCTCCGTACATCGGTACAAAGCAGTTCCCCTCGCGGACTGATTCTTCAACATTCAAGAAGCCCACCCCTTTCCAGACTACCACGGCTACCCCACCCCCACGGGTCACCGCTGACATGAAGTGCAAGGCCATCGCCACCGAGGGCCAGAGATCTGGGGGTATCCAGTGTTTTAGATGTTCCGGCAGAGGACTTGTGGCGGCACATTGCCCCACCCAAAGTCTGCTAGTTGAGGAAGATGAGCCAAGCCTAGAGGGAGCCGAGGATGTTACTGAGGAGGTCGAGGCTACGATCGAGGAGGGATGAGAGAGCAAGGCTGAGAGATCCCTAGAGATGGGCGTAGTGCGACGCCTCCTATATACCCCCCGCGCTGACGAGGATTGGAGTCGCACCACAATCTTCGACACGTATTTTCCTAGCACAGGCGGACCCTGCAAGCTAGCCATTGATAGTGGGAGTTGTGTCAATATCGTGGCCCAGAGAGGTTTAGAGTGTATGCAAGTGAAAGTGGAGCCCCACCCTCATCCTTATCGGGTCATTTGGGTAGACAAGACCGCCATCCAAGTGACACAGCGGTGCCTCGTTCCCATTCTTCTTGCTACATTTGAGGATCACGTGTGGTGTGACGTAATTCCTATGGATGTTGCCCACGTATTATTGGAACGACCTTGGTTGTACGATCGCGACGCCACGTGCTACGGCCGGTCGAACACATACACATTCTACGATAAAGGTAAGAAGATCACGTTGTCACCCACCAGACTCAAGGAGAAATCCAAGGGTCCGATTGAACCCTCCACGAGCACCATGTCATCGAGGCCACTACATCTCCTACAGTGTAGTGAGTTCCTGCGGGAGAGCAAGGACGCCGACATATTTTGCATTGTTGTCACCCCGAATCTCCCCCCGGAGATTCAAACTCTACTAGAGGAGTTTGTTGATAACATGCCTGAGAAATTACCTGATGAGCTCCCACCGTTGCGATATATCCAGCATGCCATAGATCTAGTCCCGGGAGCTTCTCTCCCTAACCTGCCGCACTATCGTATGAATCCAGATGAGCACGCCGAGCTCAAACGGCAGGTTGACGAGCTTCTCCAGAAGCAGTTCATTCGAGGGAGCCTGAGTCCCTGTGCCGTCCCCGCCCTTCTTACCCCTAAGAAGGATGGTAGCTGACGCATGTGCATCGATAGCCGTGTCATAAATAAGATTACGGTGAAGTACAGATTCCCCATTCCTCAACTCGACAATTTGTTAGATACCATGTCAGGTGCCCAGCTCTTTTCCAAGATCGATCTTCGGAGTGGGTACCACCAGATTTGGGTACGAGAGGATGATGAATGGAAAACGGCCTTTAAGACTAAAGATGGCCTGTATGAGTGGTTAGTCATGCCATTTGGGTTGTCCAACGCCCCGAGCACGTTCATGAGGATCATGACACAGATATTACGGCCCTACATGGGTCAGTTCTTAGTTGTGTATTTTGATGATATTCTGATTTATAGTCAGACCCATGGCGATCACCTAGAGCACTTGAGACTCTTTTTCGAGACCCTTTGTGGTGAGAAGTTATTCGTGAATCTAAAGAAGTATTCGTTCTACGCCGAGTCGGTTCAGTTCTTGGGGTTTATTATATCGTCCACGGGAGTGTCAGTCGACCCGGAGAAGGTCAAGTCCATTCGCGAGTGGCCCTTGCCTACGACCATTCACGAGGCCCGCAGCTTCCATGGTCTAACTACCTTCTACAGGAGGTTCGTTCGGGGATTTAGTACGATTATGGCCCGTTCACTAGTTGTTTGAAGAAGGGCGAGTTTCAGTGGACCCCCGCGGCCACTCGAGCGTTTGAGGAAATTAAAGAGAAGTTGACCACGACACCAGTCTTACGACTTCCTGATTTCGGTAAGGCATTTGAGGTCGCTTGTGATGCCTCTGGGGTAGGAATCGGTGGTGTGCTGAGCCAGGAGGGACACCCGGACTCCTACTTCAGCGAGAAGTTAAATGAAGCCAAACAAAAATACTCCAATTATGATAGGGAGTTTTATGCGATCTTTCAGTCGTTACGATACTTGAGACACTACCTCCTTCTCCGGAAGTTCGTTCTCTATTCGGACCACCAATCGCTTTGGTATTTAGATTCCCAGAAGAAGTTGGGGCATAGGCATGCGAAGTGGGTTGAGTACCTCCAGGATTTTCACTATGTTCTCAAACATCGCGCCGGTGGTGAGAACAAACCCGCTGATGCGTTGAGTCGGCGGGTCACTCTTCTGCAGACCCTGAGAGCCCACGTGGATGGACTTGAGCAGATTATCGCTGATTACCTAGGTTGCTCGAACTTTCGTGAGATATACGCAGCATTATCCCGAGACCCAGCCGAACCTGTCGATGGTTTCCAGATTTGGGAAGGTTACCTTTACCGGGGTTCCCACATGTGCATCCCAAGCACATCATACCGTGACTATCTGATTTGGGAGCTTCATGCGGGCGGAGCCTCCAGGCATTTTGGTAGGGATAAGTCTATAGCTATCGTCGAGGATCGATTTTATTGGCCAAGACTAAAGAGGGATGTGGCCAGAGTTGTCTGACATTGTCGTATGTGTCAGACTGCGAAGGGAACTAAACATAACACAGGGTTATATACGCCCTTACCAGTCCCACTTAGACCCTGGGAGGACATTAGTATGGACTTTGTACTTGGACTGCCGCGCACAGTTCAGAAGCACGACTCCATCTTTGTAGTCGTCGATCGTTTTTCCAAGATGACACACTTCATAGCCTGCTCTAGGACTGCTGACGCATCACGTGTTGCGATCATTTTCATTCGGGACGTCTTTAGGTTACATGGCCTACCGAAGCCCATAGTCTCTGACAGGGATGTTAGATTTATGAGTTACTTTTGGAAGACCCTATGGTACAAAACGGGCACTACCCTGAAGTTTTCATCTACATATCACCCCCAAACAGACGGGCAGACTGAGATCGTGAACCACAGTGTAGGGAATTTGCTTAGGTGTCTTGTCGGCGAGCATGTGGCGAGTTAGGATTCCGTCGTCCCCGTCGCTGAATTTGCCTACAATAGTTCGGTCAATAGGTCCACCGGGTTGAACCCATTTCACATAGTACTAGGGTATGAACCCAAGAAACCCATCGACCTCATTCCTTGTCCATTAGAGTCCCGTCTAAGTGAGTCCGCCGAGTCATTTGCACGTCATTTGCACGAATTACATGAGTCAGTCCATCGGCAAATTATTTCAAGTAACAAAAGCTATGAAACCCATGCAGATTTAAACAGGCGTGAACAGGTCTTTAACGAAGGCGAGTAGGTAATGGTCTAAATCCGGGCGGAGAGGCTCCCACCGGGGCCTACCAAAAAATTAAGCGCTAAACGAATGGGTCCCTACTTGATCGTTAAACGGATCGGGACAAATGCCTACGAACTGAATATCCCCGCTAGTATGGGAATCCATCCGGTGTTCAATGTTGAGGATTTGACTCCGTATTTCGAACCTCGCAAATATTAGGATCCGAGTCGGGACGATCACCACCTCTCCACCTCATCACCAACGGCAGCTTCCTCCCACTCACCTTTACCACCACTTGCCCTGCCCCTAGCTGTACGCACCCCTGGGAGTCCTTCACCTATGGTGACACCGCCTGCACCCCTGTTCGCTCCGGGATCTACTTCACGAGAGCAGCGTACTGAGAGCATTACAGACATCGTCGCCCATGAGTACGTCCGTACCACCACTGGACTTTCATGCCGCTACCTGGTTCATTGGAGAGGCCGCTCCGCCTCTGATGACACATGGATTCTACCTACTGAGCTGGATCGACTCGCCCCTAGACTTCGACGACAGTATGATCATTTCCATTCATCGGAGATGAATTCTTTTCAGTCGGGGGGAGTTGATGGGGGACCATCAGCCCATAACAAAGCGGGGCTCACTTTCGTCTATTCTCGCCGGAAGACTTGATCAGAGTGACGATCTGATCCCGCGGATGCGTCCGGATGCGCGTCGCGAACTTTTTTAATATATAACTTTGTTATTTTTGGTTTTATTTCCATATATTTGGCACACGGACTGTTCGACCAATCATAGTCGTAGATTCCGGGTTGCCCTAATGCTTAGAATGTTATAAATAGGAGTGTTAGAGGCTTGGAAAGATCATTGCAAAATTTGGAGAAGTATTCCCGGATTCCAGCGATCCCTCCCCAGTGGCGACGTCGTGGAACCCTAGGTGACGACTCCTAGGCCGCCAAACTCCTCCCCAAGGTAATCCCTACCTCCACCTTCGTTTTCCCCACCTCGAACCCTCCATCCACCACTCGGAATCACCCCTACAGCCCGCTGAAAACCTTCCGGCAACTTCCTGTTCGGTTACTGTTCATTAATTAAAATCACTATTCATATCCCGAAGTTTTGATCTTCCTGTGCCTTCCGCCTCCCCTTCCTGCTATAGGCCTGCCGACCCCCTCCCCCTGTTTCCTTTCAGCAAGCCGACCACCCCACCTCTAGCACCCCACCGCCCAACTCCACCTCAAAATCGGCCACCTCCAAGGCCCTATTTGCCCTAGCCGACCACTCCTCCCCCTTCCCCTCCGTGGATCCACCTCTCACCGCTCCGAAAACCCTAGATCTATTTTGATCTAGTGCTACCACCCTCCGATTCATCATTTTCATCCGTATTCCTCTTCCCGCAGCCCGGATCCGCCGTCAACACACTGGATCTACCCTCCCTTTGGCCGGATCCTCCCATATTTGGTCGGATCTATCCGTTTCCAGCCACCGCAACCCTTTTCCACCGCGGACGACTTCCGTCCCGGCACGCAAACCCGGATCTACTTCCAAAACCGCCGGATCTTCCCCGCCTCGGACATTCCCTTATTTGTGAGTTGTTTTGTTGTATGGACTTTTGATTTTCAGCACTTGAACGTTGTTTGAGTTACTCATATTTGTTTGGATATTTATATGTAGAATTTTGCCCCGTAAAGAACTGTGATTGCAGGAAGGAGCCATCCATGACGTGCTTATTTTGGCCCTCCGTTTGGAGGAAAGCCTTGCTTAATCGCCCTAATTGAAACTGTTTTCGCTTATATTATTGAATGTGTGGGTTGTGAGTTTAATTTGAATTAATTGTCGAACGGACTCTGTGCATCATCATAAAGTGTTCACGTGTCCACTCACTCGTATTATCCTAGATTGCACGGCACACATCCTACCATACATCACAGTTTTTTTCTAGATTGCAGTCATATTTAATCGGTTGTCATCAGTGGCATATATAATATATATAGTACTACAGTGCCTTTGACTTTTATTCTCTCTCTATATATATATTTGAGATGTGTTTTGCATATTAAATTGTGACAAGTATAAACTCTACCACCATCTGGCATCGTCCAACCCACAGGTCCTCACCTGCCTCACATCCATCAACATCTGAATAGCCTCAAAGTCAAACGTCTACTACTTGAACAAGCAAAAAGTCAAACGTCTACTATGTCAACGAGGAAAAAGTCAAACATCTACTATCTCCGACCAATGAAATGTCGCATTGTATGATTATTGCACATTTGCACTGCTCCTAATTTGGTGGAAAATCTAGAAATTATCAAAGCCTTCCTATAATTATTAACCCGCACATATCCTCACAATGCAGAAGCCTAGCTGAGATCCTGATTCAGTAGGTTACAAAAGGTCAGCCTTTAGAAATATTGAATGAGTGAAGGATTATGAATGATAAAAGAAAACATTTGCAGCGATGAGAAGAAAAAATATAATAACAGATCGCCAGTTATCGGACCTTGACTTTAGAAACCCAAAAATAAATAAATACAAGTTGAAAGGAGAGAGCTGTTTTTAGAAAGCCCCATTGGGCCTCTTACACCAAACAGAGCCTTAGACATTACCCTAAAAACATTGCACTCATGACACACCTATCAAAGGTCTAGAACTCATAATCTAACACATATTTGGGCATGCTTTGAGCACCCAAGAATTGTTTTTTGAGTTAGAAATAAAAAAAATGGGTGCCAAATTATTGACAAATTTCTCGAGTAATCGTAAAAGCGTATTGATATTGGTTATTTACATTCAAATTATTTTTATAGATCAAATAATTATATTTACACATCGACACATGTTATTGACATATCAAAACTAACTTCCAATAGCTCTCTAAACTTGGCTCAACATACAATGTAAAATGGGTATCAACTTGTAGCTGCAAACAGAGAACTTGAGAGAGGAAGAAGATGAAGAGCAGATATTAGGAATACTAATAGCATCTACTGCGAGGTCAGTATTAAGTAAAAAAATCTTCATCCGAAAATGTGTAGCTCTGAGTTTGATTTACTATTTCAACTTTTAAACAAAAGTATATTATTTATTAGAATGGAAATTGAAAGAGACTCGCTTGGTAGAAGAAACAGCGATTCGTCTTCTAAATAGTTGTTGCCTAGAAACATGAAAGTTATCGCCCGGACGAAACTCCATGACCTAGTAATAGTAATGAGATGCATCAAATGCAGCTTCTTCCTCGTGGCGAGCGCTATGCGGTTGATGACCTTCATGACATATAAAGCGTTTGTGACCGCGGTTAGTGCTCGTTCATAAATAGTACAAAAATGTAGGGCGTTTTTTGTCTGGAAACATCAGCGCGGAAAATGAGTAATTTTTAGGTACCCGCGGGTACGTAGAGATAGGTGCAATATATTTTTAGGTGTTAGATTTGAGATCTGACCGTCAGCATTAAAAGGAGCAAAAAATATTTAAAAATAAGCAAGAGTTTTTGTTGATCAGACGGCTCGCAATGCATCGCGGGCACCATCCTTCACATACCCGGGTGTATCTAAAAATTTTCGGCGGAAAATATATTATTATTGCACAAGTGGCATTTGTTTTGAATGATGTTATAAGTAGTCCTAAAATGACTATTCGCACATCTACCCCTATGCCCTCTAAAATCTACATTATAATTACAGCTCAAAAATTAGACCCAGAAAATATGTGGGAATTTCTAGTTCACTTGCTCTAAATGGACGGAATTTTTTTAGGGCTGAGGATACCAACTGACTGCGATATTTTTTTTTGAAGTGCAGATATCAATGGATGATGACTTTTTTGGATTGCGGATATCAATGGTCTGCGAATAATCAAAATTGGATTGATTATAAAATTGCTAAGCCTCCTCCGTTCATTTCGTAGGTTTTGTAGGAAAGAATTGATTTTGAGCAATTCAATTCGATTCACATGCGTTCGCTTGGTCTTTTATTGGAGGGAATTGGTTTTTCTCCTAAACTCTTAGGGTTGGATCCATTAAGAAAATAACTTATGGTGAAAACCTTCCCAAAGAGAATCATGTTGCTTTCTCTCTTAAAGTAATGATTACTATTTTATCGGCGTTATTTGATAATGATTATTATTTTAACCAATTTATATAACTTTTCAATTTAAACACATTAATTATCCGTGATTAAAAATCTCACAAAAATCTGTGCCTCAAAATCATTTTATACATGAACAAAAAAAATTGACAATTTTCAATTCTTATGCCAGAAAATCTTCCTGCAAAAGAATAAAAAAAATTGAATTTGCCTCAAAATCAAAACTTAGTTTTGAACCAAAACCAGTTTCTTTTAATCAAAACATACGAAATTAAGGCTCCGTTTGAGAAGACTTAATAATCAAAACTTATTTTCACCGATCAAGCGATTACGACCGCATAAATCATATTCGCTTGACCACCGGTGAAAATAAGTTCCGCCAAACGGAGCCGAAAATAAGTGAGCTTAATAACGCTTTTAAAAAAAAAACAACTATGGTGTCGTTCTTAGAATCATATCCACCCAACAGATGCGGTGCGAGCTCCCTGTAATGGCGTTTAAAGCACCGTTGCAGCCGGGACTCTCCTCAGCGCATAATAGCCCAGCGCCGCCACAGATCCCCTTTCCGACGTTGCCAGAGATCTTGGAGTCGTCCCGATCCCAGGGGCTCCGCCTCCGCCTCCACACCCTCGGCCCCTTCTTCCGGGTAACCGCGGAAGGGCTGGCCGGAGCGCAGCAGCTCGGCAGGGCCGAAGGCTTCATCCGTCCGTATTTAGGCGAAAACATCCTCCACCTCGACTCCATCCGCATGAAGAGGGAGACCCTCTCCATGGAACGCTCCATCTTCGGCCTCGGCCTTTTCGTCGGCGCCGCTGCAGTGCGCCACGGATTCGACTGCGGCTGCTCTCGCGCGGAGCTCCTTGCCATCAACGATTCTCCTCTTTTCCATTCCAGGGTAAGTGAGAAGTAATGCAGTTTTTTCAGCTAGTAATTAGATCGAACACCTTGTGAGCTTCTACCAAAGGGATTTCTTCTTCTTTTTTCAGCTAGTACGATTCTACACAAGGATGGGTTTCAGGGCGGTGTACGAAGTGGATGGGTCGTCCATGGGAGACCTGGCTCACATGCTGGTATGGGGAGGGAAAGGCACAATAATGGATGCTGATATCCAATTTCTGTTGACAAAATGGAGCAAGCGCCTCAAACCTTAGTTGCGTCGACTTTTAGTCAGTTGGTTTTTTTCTGACTTTTCTCTTAAATTTAATGTGTCTTTCTCATGTCCTTTACACCAATGACATCTTAAAACTTCTAAAATCATATTTCTCTGACATTTATCTTATTATTATTATTTTAACATAAAATTATCTTTTTTTTGACATATTGCACTTGCAATTTCTCCTGTTTGGAGGGATCAATTGAAATATAACAGGGGTTATGCCTTCAAATCCTGACATTTGTATCAAAGAAGGGGATTTCAAGGTAATGCGAATTTAACTTGGCATGGGTTGAATTTATGTTAAGCAATGAGCTCCAGTGAAGATGATGAGCTTGATGCATAATGACTAAGCCATGTGAATTAACTTTCGGATCAAAAAAGTAAAACTATAAATGAAGAAATCATCGGCTGAACATTCGAGATGCAAAAAGATGTAGGAGAAGAGCCGGAGAGGAGAACCTTCAAAATGCAGGAGCATGAAGCTAGAGACTATACTGAAAGGCCTCAAAGCTAACAAATATGAAGCGCGTAGCGAGGGAAGATGAGTGCCCCGAGAATCCTATATACAACCGTGTTCGCAACTGTCACCGCCGTGCCAAACAGAGTCAGTGTGATGTTCTCAATGCATGAGAAGAGCTTTTCATAAACTTATATAAAGTCGAACTTGGGCCTCCATTGCAAAAGTTCGATCTTAGAACATCACTCGGCATTATAATTTTATCATCCTAACCTCGATAATTTGCTCATGGAGTCTTTGATTTGGACCAGAGGAAAGCCGATTGATTTTCTTAGCCGGTCGACAAATGCTTAGATATCGATCCGAAGTGGACGCGGCACAAAATTTCACACGATCTCACTTCCACTCAAGTATTGGTGAAGAACCCGAACGTGTAGAGTGCTACGAATCCATGATGATCTTCAAGCTTCCATTTGATTAAATCATGGTGAAATCCTTCAAATAAATGAATGACAAAGTTAGAATTAGATCTTCAATTCTAATTCCATGATTTCAACTTCTGTCCAAATTAGGGCAAAATTTTCAAGCTCGAGCTAATCATTTCAAGCTCGACCTTGGCGAGCTCATCTTATCCTCGCAATACCTACTTATCGAGCTCGAACTCGCGTTACTTATGAGCTTTTTAGCTCGTGAGTCTTATTTTTTATATATTTTGATTTTTGTTCAAAAATGTACAAATAAAAAACTCACAAGCCGGTTCGCGAGCTCATGAACAATAATATCTGAGCTTGAGTTCGACTCGTAATTAAGCTTGAACTTGTCAAGCTCGAGCTTGAGCTCCACAGGCTCGAGCTCGAGTCGAGCTTTTTTCAAGCCAACTCATCAAACTTTCGAGACGGCTCAACTCAACTTGAACCCTAGTCCAAATGAACAAAACCTTTGAGATTTCTTAATTGTTAGTTTTACAATCCCTTACATCGCAAATGCTGAATTGACTACCATCGCTCCAGAGAGGATCGAAAACTCTGAACTCTAAAAAAAAGGAAGGACAACAACCAGGGGCGGACCTAATAAAGGGGGAGTGTGGGCGGCCGCCCACACTGGGAGAAAAAATCGCGGAATAGGGTTCTTCTTCGCGAGCGGGAGCAGTGCCAAATTTCTGGGCGGCATATCTCTCGATCCTCTGCGGGAGCAAGCGGGAGCATCGCCAAATTTCCGGTCCGCCCTTGGGCACTCGCCGGGAGCACTGGAGCAGCCGAGCAGCTGTAGCGAAATCACGTCGACTCGTCGATTCTCTGCGGCTCTGCATATCTCTTGATCTTCTGGATGCCTTAGGGTTTGCATTCTGCAACTTTTCCGGAGGGCAGCGGCACAAGGCGCATAAACGAAATTGGTAATTTTATCCTTCTCTTTTCTACAGAGACCCTATTTGTCTTCCTACCAATCCTACGCCAAAAATTATTTTGATCTTCCGACTGCCTTACGAGTTAGGATTTCCTTCTTCCCTTAGGGGGATGGCCGATTGTCAACAACAGCTTCCCTTATGACTATGTATCTTTCATCTATCAAAAATTTATTTTCAAGTTTTATTATGAAATTAATATATTTCATGCCAATCAAATATATTGGCTAGATTTAAATGATTGTTTCTCTATTTTACGCACATAATAATTAGGATACGTTTGTTTTGGCTGTTGTTGATCGAAAAGAAACCGACAAAAAATGGAGTGAAAAAATAGATTTTGCGGTACAAATGAATTTATGTAAAATGAAGTTTGCTAAAGCTTTTTGAAAAGCTGTACATAGAAATTGTTTGGTAAAAATAGAATTTTATTGAACTTTTTTTAAATGTGAAATCATAAATGATCGGACAATATATAAGCGAAGATATTTGCGAGTTTTCTAGAGAAGAAAATGCTAGAGAGATGTTATTAGAGAGGAAAACTAGGCTCCGTTTGGAACGGTGGTGGCGGTCATGAACACGGGAATTAAATTGTCATTTGTTAACGCTCATCTAAGAAACTTCATTCATTTTTATGTTCAAACGGATGATGTTTGTTAAGTGATGCTTAAGGAATGACGTTTTAACCCATGCGTTTATGACCGCCATTACCGTGCCAAACGAAGCCCTAATAAGTTTTTTAGACTTGTAAACCTAATGATATTTCTAGGGAGAGAAACTAGGAAAAAATAGGGGGGAACTGAACTCAATTTCATTATCCAATTTTAATTTCATCCCACTGAACATGACCTCAAATTTACTGCCACAGATTTTTCAAAAACTTGGCAATATGCATCAAGGGCATGCTTGATTTGGGTTATCCTGAGGTTGAACTTACGATCAATAGGCTCTGTTAGGCACGGTGGTGGCGGTCACAAACACGGGGTTAAATTGTCATTTGTTAACACCCACCTAAAAAATTTCATCCATTTTTATGTTCAAACGGACGATGCTTGTTAGGTCATCTTTAACGAATGACATTTTAACTCATGCGTTTACGACCGCCACCACAGTGTCAAACAGAGCCATATTTCAAGCTTGCTCCTTGCTTGACCCTGCGAACATCAGGTATGATTTCCCCTGCGATTCAAGGATGTAACAGCTATCAAATTCATGCTTGAGATCACCTATTGCTTAAGATCACCCATTTCATGGAAAAAAAAATCAAGGGAGCAAACTTGAGATCACCTGAAGTAAAACTCCTGTGAACTCCAGTGCCTACACCAAGAGAAGGGAAGGGAAGAAAAGGGAAGAGGAAGGTGAACTCCAATGCCTATAGAAAGGGAAGGGAGGGGAAGGGACGAGGACGGTGAACTCCAGTGCCTGCAAGAAGGGAAGGGAAGACTGAAGAGGACGGTGAACTCCAGAGAACCCCAATGCTACGCCAAACGGAACATGAATCTCTCGAGTTGACAATCTTATTATCCTTCGTCTCGGGCACAGATTTATTGTGCATCACGGGACCCACTAAACTGGTGCATTCCGTGCATTTCCCTTGGTCCCAAACATCAGCTGCCATCCGAGACCCAGACCCATTTTTTTTCCCATGCAGTGGGAGTACGAAAAATCCTACCTCATCATTGAAACTAAAAAAACCAATTTATATTTATTAAAATCAAATAACGTTTATATCACTAAATTTTGACCTTCAACCGACCCACTGGCCAACTCTAGTAGACCGCCCTTTGAACCCTAAACCACCCCCTCCGCAACGAACGGCCTGTTGATCCAATGTCAGGCCTAAACAAAGCCTCGATCTAGGACTTAGTTGACTAATGAACAAGAATATCCAGGTTTATTCAGGCATGACATGAACAGAATCAAAACATCAAAATATATACCCTTAAGTTTAATGGCCTGGAACGAAATCCAGATGAAGAGCCAAAATGATAATTATTAGCCCCAAGAGTACTAAGCTTGACTTGCGCACCAAAGTTCCAACTAAACCAAAATAACTAAGTCAATTTCGAAGTTAGACCATGCAAACTTCTTCAGTCCAGGAGAGAAACTATTCATGGGCATACCCCGGGCACATGCCCGGGTTCAATTTTCAGAAGAAAAATTCAGATTTTTTGGTTCATGCGTGCTAATAAATATTAAGAGTTTATTTTTTCTCACCCACTTGGTAAAATTCAAATCCGAAAATAGTGCCGAGCTTGTATTGAAAAAATATAGATCCTCAATCAAATGTTTTCATGAATAAAAAGAAATACTCAATTAAGAAAACATGGAGTAGTGATGCATACAAATTAATAAAAATAATTAATCAATTCAGAAAGCATGCAGCGGTGATGTAAATGATATCCTAAATCTCATAAGAGGGACAGTCAAGGGCCCATACAAGTTTAATTGCAACTGAGACTTGAGCGAGAGAGAGCGGTCTCAAAACCTCTATTCCTCACCGGAGAAGAGGAGAGCGCCTTTCCTCAACTGCAACACGGGAAAGAAGCAAAATTCTCGAAAATTATATAATCAGCGCGAAAATATGTCAACAGATGAGTTCAATCTAATCCAAAGTTATACCTGGGCCATCTGCCGATCCTTCTTCAACGTTTGAGATCTTTCTTTGTCTTCACAAGTTCTAAAAACCCTCTGCAGAGAATGATTCCTAGATGACCGTCACAACTCACAACATAAAATACACCAAAATTGAACGAAAAATATTAGAAGTGATTCACCAAAATCCCGCCTTCACCAAATCCTATTTTTAAGGTTTACTGGGTCCAGTTAATATTCCGCCATAACCAGGTTCTAGTAAAGTTCCGCCCACCAAACTTACTTTTTGGTATTACGCGTAATACAGGTGCTTTCTTAGAGTCTCAGAGAGAGCTAGATTTTAGATCTTAGAAGAGAATGTGTTGTCGCGGCTGCAATATATTGTCTGAAGGGCGGGGCATAACTCATTTAGGCTCTGTTTGGGAGAGCTGTTGCGGACTGAAAATTTATTGATTGTGTAGAGCTCTTTGAGAAGCTATTTTGAAAAGTTGTAGGCTGTTTGGAAGAACGAAAATAGGGAGAACGAAGAGCAGCGATCGTTCGGGAGAACGAAAATGGGGAAGAAAACGAAGAGCAGCGATCGACGGGAAGAAATCGAAGAGCAGCGATTGGAAAAAAATCGAAGAGCAGCAATCAGAAAAATGGAAGTGAAGCGATCGACAGGAAGAAGACCCATCGAGGAAGAAGACCTATTGAGGAAGAAGACCGATCGAGGGCTGAGGACTCGACGCCGGAGGCTCCAGGGCGGCGGTGGTTCCTGGTCGACGACGAGGAGAGGCAAAAATCAGGATGGGAACCATGACGGCAATTCCTGGACGACCTTTGGACGGTGACTTCTGCTCGACGTCGAAGGATCCAGGACATCGACTCCTGGTGGGATTGGGATTGAAGGCGTCGGGCGAAATTGAGGTGGCGGGACGTGATTTTTAGAGCGCTAAAGCTGGGGGTCCCCAACTTCCTAAAAATCAGCTCTGGAGTGATTTTCACAGAAGCGAATTTGAGAGAGTTGTCATTCCAAACAACCTAAAATCAGCTCTGGCGGCTGGAATAGAACTTTTCCAGTCATAGAACTTTTTCAGCCACCAGAGCTGCACCAAACAGAGCCTTAGAATGATGACTTTTTTGTTTAAGATTTTCTTACATTCAGCAGTTTGTCTTCATAATTTGTCTCCTTACTCAAATGGAATTTCAAAAAAAAATCAATGAAGTGTTGGCTGGCGAATATTGACTCTTTCCTCCTTTTATTTCTCGGTTCATTTCGCCATCCTACCCAGTGAATCATTAGGATTAATTTTTTTCTCGTTCTTGATCATATTGTAAGGGAATAAAAAATCTATTTCTTTGATTTTTCGCCACGGAATCATCGTAATTTCCTTGACGAATAAAAGTAGAAGGATATATGAGATTCCAATGAACATGAGATATGGTTTTATAAGGTTTTGAATGGTCAATAATTTCCCTATTTTTTTACCTAAAGTATCTAACAAATGTACAACTCCCAAGGAATCTCTTGTGGACCTATTCAAGCGGTGTCCGGAGTAGTAGTTAGGGGTGGAGACAATGGTGGTGGAGGATATAACAGGGCCTTAAACGCGTCTGCTTAAGCAAGGTTGCTCATTAGAGGAGACATGCAGTGTTCACTGCCTCAGCCCAGAAATATTCTAGGAGATAAGTGTCACTGAGCAAAGTCCTCCCAACCTCTATGAGAGTTCTATTATTCCTCTCAGCAATGTCATTTTTATTGGGAATATTTCTCTTCAATGTTCCCTAAATTTGAAGAGGCATCACCATCAATGCTAAGTGAATAATTGTATTTGATGTATGTTCAAGTTCAATGTATGCTGGCTGTCTACTATACCATGATTAGACAGGATCTCATGGTCACAATACTAGTTGGACTCAAGACAGGATACTAGCAAAGCAAAAATCTTGCTAAGTACAGAAGCGTCGAGTGAAGGCAGTTCACTCAATGCCAAGAAGCTAAAAGCAATGACAGAAGCTCAATGAGTTAAAGCCTCAGAGGTACAAACAAGAAATCTGGCTAAGTCCAAAAGCATTGAGTAAAGACAGATCACTCAATGCAATGAAGCCTAAAAGCATTAACAGAACTACATGCAGTCAAAACCGTAGTGTTGCTGTTATGAAATCTATCAAAGGATAGAAGCGTTGAATGAAGACAATTCACTCAATGTCTACTCAACAAAAAATCTGTCAAGGATAGAAGCATTGAGTGAAGACAGACCACTCAACTCCTAATCAAAAACAATAGGCTTACAACATATAAAGAGGCAAACAACAATAATGACACCTAATACTAGGCCCGGTGCTCGAGGCTAATACATAATGATAACACCTAGACATCTAGATAATAGAGAATCATTATAGACGATACACAACCTATAATAGAATCTCAATTGCGCTTATATCCATCTCTTTGGGTTCAAGCTTTCCCCAACCCCATTTCATCAATGGACTCCTAATGTATACACAGAAGTGTGGTTCGTTCGAAAAATTCCTACGCAAGAAGAAAGAAGAAGACAAGAGGCATTATTAACTTTCTCCCCAGTACATGTTTATCAGGGCAGTCTTGATAGCTCGCAACTAAAGTTAGGTCCTCCACTACTTTCCATCCAGTCCCTTGATGATAATTCTTTAAAACATGCATCTCGAGTGTTTGTAAGACCCAATATATGGCTTCGGGAATCTAATAAAGTCGATTATACAGTGTAAGACCCAATTATGTGGCTAGAATCGTTGAATCATGAAAATCCAATTGTATTTCTTTTTTGGCGTCAATTTGATTTAAAAAAAGATTTCATGATGGGAATAGGATTTAGTTTAGGCACGATCAGATTGGCATTTAATTTGCAACCTATGAAGCATTGGTAAGCCATTTAGGATCACGCACCTGGATACCATTAAATACAGCCTGATACAGTATATGCAGGTTATAAGGCATTCGGCATTAGGTTTATGGTCGACAATAGTCGCAGCCATCCTCGCCTTCAGAGTTGAAATCCTTCGTCCTGAGCCACAGCAGTCAAGGCCATTGTCGTCTTCAAAGTTCAGAGCCTTCATCCTAAGCAACAACAATGGAGGTCGTCATCTATGAGCAACAAAGACGTGATCTTCTGCCGTCCAAGCCGTCATCCACCGACTACCGTTGCGACTCACTCCACAGTCTTCACCCTTCAGTCAGCACATTCTTCAGCAGTCATAAGTCCTCTACAGTTCTACTCTTCTTCCTCTGATAGGGAAGCAGTGCAGTTAATCTCATGGCCCATGACCTACATGGCTCTTCCAAGCTTCTCCAGTTCACCCTTCAATCCAATTCGACTTCCTATTCTTATATTTCTCATTTGATCATTTAACATTTAACATTTATTTTTCTTATTTACTATTTTTTACCTAATCTGTGCATTTCCAGTTTCTTTCTTTTAGAAAAGGAAAATTTAGCGATGTTTGGGAGCATAAAAGGTTACATCCTAATTTCAATATTGTTGAAATCGAAACTTGGTTTCTTGTGGAGTTCGGACCCGAAAGGGGTAACCTCGCACCTACTTCTCCTGAAGAAGTGCACAAGACCAAAGACTTAGGACTAGGAACAGATCCTGGAATAAAGCGCGGAGGTCCCACCATACACTCAGAATATCTTAGAGCGCTTCCCTTCCCTAGCCAATCTTGAGCTGGGGCAACTTGGAGGGCGCTTGAAAGCCAACCAGAAACCAGAGGAAGAAACCAAAAAGGGATTCGATCCCTCCAAAGGTGACCCTACAGATCTATTTATAGTTTTTCAAGTCTGGTCTGCAAACAGCGTAACTCCGCTGTTCGGATCTACTATACACAGCCCAACCGGGTCTGCCAACAGCGTAACTCCGCTGTTTGGAAAGGCTATTAGCAGGCTAAAACATAACACTCCACGAAGGAGTGGCGAATGCCTAGACGAGATGACGAGCATCTGCCTACTCCTGGTTGAGGGCGAGTGCCCGATGAAACTGACACTTGCCTACTACTTACTCGCTGCCTAGGGAGAGTGCGGACTGATTGTCACACTCGCCTGCTCGGCTTTCCTGGGTCACAGGGCCCTTTTGCCCCTGGGATCCTTTGAGGGACCCACTCGGCGAACACGGAGTTGTAAAAAATCTCCGCTCTTTGTGAAATTGACACAAGCTGGGAAAGAAACATCCAACCTCAGGTGTTCGGTGAGTGTCTGCTAACCTGGCGGGAATCTTTTGGGTGGGTCCCCCCACTCTGCTATATATATACCTAGTCACAGGTAGGTGATGCTTGCACTTCTCACCCTTCTCGGCTTTCTCTCCCGCCTCTAGTGCATAATGCCGCTCTCGAAAGATGTTCAAGACCGACTTGCTGTCACGAGAGAGGAGGCAAAATCCTCTGTCGCTGGGTTTGTTCCCTGGTTTTCTTGGAAAGCTTCGAGCTCATCCTCAAAGCTAAAAAAAGGCCAAGATGGTCAGACGCGACCTGACAGTGGGCGGGTCCATCCCGCTGACTCCATACCCACTCCCTGGGACTCCACAGGTATTCATATTCATTTCTCCACTCGCCACCTTTTAGAAGAAAGATAACTGACACTACTGCGGCTACTCACAGGAAAATCCTTCGAAGGAGAAAAACGTCGAGGAAGGGACATCGATGTCGGCAACTCGCACGAAGTTGGGGGCGATCAGCCGGCCCCGGAGACCAATACCCAAAAAACCCCAGATGATCGCACACATACCCCCGGTAAGTCACCTTTTGTGACCCTCCTTTCTTATCCCGTATCTCTTTCTTATTTATACTTCTCGCAGCTCCCACCTTTGGGACCACGGGCCTGGGCGCCTTAGCGCTCAAGTCTCCAGCCCGCCTGATCCTTCCTGATCTCGCCTCAGGCTCACACCTCGTGGCGGAAGGGGTTTCTATCCTCCCGCCTCTTGCTAGCAATCCTGCCATCGAACAGGCGTTTCTCCGCCCAGGGTTCGGGAAGGCGCACATTACCTTCGACACACCCTTCAAGGGTCGGCCCAGTACCTCTTGTCAACACCCGGACATAGGTGTTGATACTTTGCCAGGTAAATAAGCGCATTCGCCTTGTTCTTCCTAGAATTCAATCATGCATGGCTGAACCTATCCACTGCAGGCTATCGCGAGATCTCGTCGATTGATGTTGACATCAATGACTCGGGAAATATGCTGTCGGGAGAGGTCGTGACGTTGAAGCAGAGACTGGAAACGACCGAGAGACTTCTCGTTGGGCACGTGGGTGGAATGGTAAGTTCGCGCCTACTTTGCGTATTCACTACTTTGCATCCTCCTCGCTTCAACCTTTCCTATACAAACTTCTTGCATGATGTCGCGACCGCTGCTCGACTGCACGCGCGCATCGCCCGCCTTGAGGAGATGAACTGGGGGTTGAAGGCCCAGAACGCACAGCTGATCGATACCCTCGTACCACCAATTCCCGGCGAGAGGAAAAAACTCGAGCAATATTCCCAACACGAATTTGAACTGATGATGCAGGAGAACGCCATCGGAGCGACGAGGCACGCGCTTCAGGTGATGTAGAGATTCGGCCTTATGAGGGGCGAAGGTGTGAGTGTCACCGCCAAGGACCTGATCCCCGAGTTGTTCTTACTTATTGTCGAATCAGAGGACGACGCTGACCCATCCTCCAGCGAGAGCGAGCAGTCGGGATCACCCTCCTAAAGCTCTCGCTATTTACAACTTATGTATTTTCCTTTTCTTTTTGGGCACGACCCTCATTGTTTTTGCAAGATGTAACACTCACTTTAAGAAATGAAAAATATGATTTTACCTTTTTTTTTACTTTCTTCCTGATTTTTAATTTTAATAGTTCCATCACACGCCGCATGTATTCCTCCCACGCTCTAACTCCTCGCCGACCCTTAGCTTTAAGTCGCGAGTGGAGAGATCTCTGTGGAAGGAACGCCTTGCGAGACCCAGGCCTAGCCTTTCGTCGCATTGTTGGTGTCTCACACTCGCGCATCGCTAGTGATATCTCGCACTCGCGTGTTAGAATTAGGTCGGCCCTTAGGGCCCACATCCGCGATGCTCCCGCCCTTCTCGAGTTCATGTGCGACTACTCCCTTCTTACCTTTATTTTTCGAGATTGGCCCCTGGCGAGTGCCCGCCTAGCGAGATCCACCCCTGGACAGCCCCATTCTCTTGTACCTTGCATTATGCCTCTTCTAAGCTTTGGTCTTTGTATTCATCCATCGAGCGCCTTCCAGCCCTGCCAGCTAGTGAGAGTCTGACAGCGGGATCTGCTCGTGGTCATCATGTTCCAACTTTCTCATCCACTGAGCGCCTTCTAGCCCTGTCAGCTAGTGGGAGCCTAACAGCGGGATCTACTCGTGGTCACTCAACCAACATTCCATCCAAGCTCTCTGAGAGGTCAACCTGCCCCGCCGGCTAGTGTGAGCCCGGTCAGCGGAACCATCTCGAGGGCTTCAAATCAACATCTCAACATGCCTCTCCGAGAGGTCAACCTGCCACGCCGGCTAGTGGGAGCCCAGTCAGTCGAACCATCTCGAGGGCTTTCAATCAACATCTCAACCCGCCTCTCCGAGAGGTCAACCTGCCCTGCCGGCTAGTGGGAGCCCGGTCAGCGGAACCATCTCGAGGGCTTCAAATCAACATCTTTACCTGCCTCTCTGAGAGGTCAACATGTCATGCCGGCTAGTGAGAGCCCGATCAGCGGAACCATCTCGAGGGCTGCAAATCAACATCTCAACCTGCCTCTCCGAGAGGTCAACCTGCCCTGCCGGCTAGTGGGAGCCCGGTCAGCGGAACCGTCTCGAGGGCTTCAAATCAACATCTCAATCTGTCTCTCTAAGAGCCCAACCTGCCCTGTCGGCTAGTGGGAGCCCGGTCAGTGGAACCATCATGGGGCTTTCAATCAACATCTCAATAACATTTATCATCCTCTTCGTCGAAAACTTTCTAGTATAATGTGCCCTCACCTCATCGACCAAGGACAAGGTTCATCACAAAAAAGAACTCACCAAGATAAGGCTCCTTTAGAGCGTTCGGTCCTCCCACCGGTCTTCTTCGTTCGTTCCTCCCACTGTCACTTCTTCGATCCTTACCTTTGGTTGTTGTTCCTCCAGGCCTATCGCCCCTCTTATCTCTAGGAACTCTGGGCAGGCGGCTGTTGCATGACCTTCCTCCTGATGGAAGTCACAGTAGGGCAACTCCACCCCGCCCCTTCCTCTCCTTCCTGAGTGATTCCTTCTTTCTCTCCTCCTTTCTAGGCCGATTGTCATAGCTTGTTGCGGAGGGAGTAGGAGTGGCCTAGGGCCTTGTCCCCACCCCTGAGTGAATCCTCTTCCTTGACCCTGAGCGGCTCCTCCTTTCTCCTTTACTTCTTCCTCCGCCAACCTGGCTAACTTCTTGGCAAAAACCGGGTTCGCCGCCTCCCCTTCGATTTCTTTTGTTGCCCTCTCCATCAGCTCTTCAAAAGATGAGGGTGGCTCTCGCTTCAACTCTATCCTGAAGAACCCTTGACGTAGCCCCAGCGTGAAGGCTAACAGCAGGAAGCTGGTGAAACCAGTTCCTCGCTTTTTTCCTTTAGAGTGATGGCGAAAAGACGGCACTTGAATGCGTCCGACATCGGCCTGATGGAAACCATATCTTCGAACCAATGCAGGTGCTGGACGGGATTATCCTTGCCAGCATAATATGCCATCTCTGGCTCCCTGATCCGGAACTGGCGCGGAAACTATCAGTTCGCAGAATGGGCTCCCGCCGCCCGAAGGCCTCGCATGCTCCACTCCCGCGACCAGCTCGCAGGCCGGGACCGCACTCGCCGGACTGGGGAAGAGTTCTCGCCCGGCTAGATCTCGTTCATGCCCTCCATTCGCCGCCTCCTTACCAGGCCTCTGTCTTGGGGCGTTCTCGCATATCCCTGGCGGCGTTACTACTAAGACCGCGGGGGTCGAGCACTCGGTCCGCACCGCGGCAAATGCGAAGTGGATAGTCTCTAGGACCTCCCTCTTGAATTCTTCCAACATCCCGATCGTGAATGGTGCTGTGGGTGGTGGTGAGTTGTCTGGGTCGGTATCTTGTCCTTCATCTCCAGCCATGGAACTTGCTCAGGATTTTCTTGTGCTGGTTACTCTCCACGCTCACCGCACCAAAAAGTTGAAACCAAAATTTGGCTTCTTGTGGAGTTCAGACCCGAACCGGGTAACCTCACACCAACTTCTCCTGAAGAAGTACACAAGACCAAAGACTTAGGACTAGGAACAGATCCTGGACTACAGCGCGGAGGTCCCACCAGGCCACCACACACCCGAAAGATCTTAAAGCGCTTCCTCTCCCTAGCCAATGCTGAGCTGGGGCACCTTGGAGGGCGCTTGAAAGCCAACCAGAAAACCAGAGGAGGAAGAAACCAAAAAGGGATTTGATCCCTCCAAAGGTGCCCCTGCAGATCTATTTATAGTTTTCCAAGTCTGATCTGCAAGCAGCGTAACTTCGCTGTTCGGATCTACTATACGCAGCCCAACCGGGTCTGCCAACAACGTAACTCCGCTATTTGGAAAAGCTATTAGCAGGCTAAAACATAACACTCCACGAAGGAGTGGCGAATGCCTAAATGAGATGGCGAGCATCCGCCTACTCCTGGCTGAGGGCGAGTGCCCGATGAAACTGACACTCGCTTACTACTTACTCGCTACCTAGGGCGAGTGTGGATCGATTGTCACACTCGCCAGGCTGCGCGCAATCCTCAAGCCCTGGGAGAATGCAGGCCTGTTAACCTCATTCGCACGGCCACGCGCAAGCCTACGTCTTTGGGCGAGTGCGGGCTCGATTGCCCCACTCCCCTGCTCGGCTTTCTTGGGTCATAGGCCCTTTTGCCCCTGGGATCCTCTGAGGGATCCACTCGGCAAACACGGGGTTGTACAAATATACTATTTTGCCATTAAAAATTTTATAATTTAAGGTATTAGTTTTAGGCGTGCAATGAAATTTATTTGTCTACTTGATTTAATGATTGCAACGTTTAATTATATGATGTATCTATCGTATTACTTTCTAATGGGTTTAAGTCACGTGATCATGATCGATGGTCGAGATCAGGCCACAACTCTGCGGGGCCCGTTTTTGCATATTTTTCTGGGATACATCGATCAGATCGGCAATACGAGACCGTGAGCGCGTTTGAAGCATCATTTTATATTTTATATGTATTTTGTTTTATTTTCTTTGAGTTGTATTTAGGGTTTTAGAACATCGGGAGTAACGGACAATCATAGTCATTCATGTCGAGTCCCAACTGCCCCTTCTCGTTATAAATAGGGGTGGATGTTCTCATATTCATTTTCACTGTTTGTATTGTGAGGGAATCTAGATCGGCAATTATATCGCGGTGCGATGCTGTGAGATCCCGGGGTGCGACGTCCCGGTTCATTTCCTAAAAATTTTAGTTCTCTATTTTCTTAATATCACATTTCCCCCTTTGTATTATCATAGTACCTCCCTATTCCAAGATTTCAGTCATAACCACAAGCCACAACTGTTCATCGCCCTATTCCTCATGACAAACCGCTCTCATCTTCCTCCCTCTGTTGTTAACCCTCTCCCAGCCGCAAACTCTATTATCCTAATATCTCATTTCCCCCTTCGTATTCCTATAGCCCCTTCCTATTCACACGATTTCAGTCATAACCGTAGGCCACAATTGTTCATCGCCCTCTTCCTCACGACAAACCGCACGCAAACCGCTCACATCTTCCTCCCACTGTCGCTAACCCTCTCCCAGCCGCAAACTGCCCGTCCAAGCCACTGTTGGTTGCTCACTGTCCATCCTCCTCACCGTTCACCTGTTGTTTCTTGTAAGCCACTTGTAGTTTCTCCAGTAGCTCGCCTGTTCACCTTCCTCGCCATTTCTACTGTTCACTTCCTCTTCTTGAGCCGCAGCCACCCACCAGATTCAGCCCGAGAAACATCCTTCGTACTCGTCGGAAGAATCGAAGCCTCTAGTCGCAACCACGATCACCTATTTTTCGTTCATCTCCTCGCCCCTTCCACTGTAGTATGAAACCGCAAACCAAATCCCTACTTCTACAGCCATTCCCCTCCATTTCATGAAGTCGCCAACATTCCAACAGCTCTTCTTCACATAGCTCCTGTTAGTATGACATTGTTTTGGTAGTACACCAGCAACATTCATCTTGTGGAGCTACGCCCACCGCCACCGCCACCGCCACCGGACTCCTCATGCCATGTGAGTATTAGTTTAATGTGTTCTGTTATTTGTATTAAATGTTTTGATGATATCTCATATTTGTCGATAAAAATCAAACATTAATTGTGTTGTGTCATTTTCATAATTTTTATAAAACTTATTTGTGCAAATTGTAGTTTAAAGCAACCCATGTGAAAGAACGTGATTATTTTACACGTGAGAAAAGTATTTTGAACAGTGTGCTGATTTGCTAGCCGCTTATAAACTTGTTACTAACGTTTAATTCCGGATAAATTGGAAACATGCACGTATCATTTAGATTGGCCTTGATCACATTCATTTCAAGCATCCGCGTATGAGTATTAGTGTGTCGGCACCGTCATTTCTCATGGTCCTGCTTCAGTTTCCTTTGCTTTTTTGACCTTTGTCATACTGCCTTAAGCGGTATCTATGACATGGAATAAAGTTGATATTAGATCTTTCCTCCACCAAATCATGTTACCTACTGCATGTTCTTCTCTCATCACATCTATGACATGGAGAGACTTGACGTTTAGAACAAGAACATTCTCCTAAAGTGTGTGTGCATCACTACAAATTTGAAAATGACAGTTCTCATAAATACTGAGAGTTTTGGTGCCTCAGATATCAGATCAAACTCTACCAGGAGCATGATACTCCAATAGGATGCCCGATTAGAGACAAAAATGTAGGGTTCGCAAAAGCAAATACGACCCGGGTTCGGATATGCCTATCGTCAAAATGAATATTGTCGGGGTACAGATATGCCTATTGGAGTACTGATATGTTACGCATTCGCCCGAGTGGACCCCCTCACAGGAGCTATAGGAGCGTATATAGGCGCATATGGGAGGCCCCTTAAATGTTCATGCGTGTAACATTCGCCTGACCTGCCATGCCGGCCTGCATCTAGCCTATTTGCTGACTACAAGCCGGTTTTGCATGCCTCTACCTCCACCACTGGGCGGACCTCACCACCCGAAGTATTTGTCTTCATCACCATGACATCCCTGGTAGCATCGATGACTGCGCACTTTGATGGGGGGATGCTATTCTCGTTGATGTCCTTGCTTTATTGCATCGTATCCAAGCCGAATGCCACCATTTGGATGTGCTCGATGCACTAGAACCCTCGGTCGGCCAACCAACACCCAAACAACCCCCATTACTACAGGTGATACCACCCGTCATCTCGTGCGGCTCGCTCAGCCCTACACCGACCTCGATTGCCCGGCTGCGGCCTCACCCTCCTCCGCTCGCGTCATTCCAACAATCATCACAACAAAATGTGCCGAGGACACCCTTCTTTTTCCAGTTTTTTGGCTCGCAATATTGGACTTACCCTCGCACATCTTTGTCCAAGCAGCACCCACAGCCTCTTCAACCTCTAGAATTTCTTCATCGGCAAGATTCTCCCTGTCCTCAAGCACAACGACCATTGGGCTCTGTCTGTCACCCCATCTTATCCCGATCTCCACGCCATCCTCCTTGTTCTCGAGCTCCACCAGAAACAACTACCTCCCATTCATGTCAACTTCTTTTCGCCTCTAGCTCATACGTAACCCACATTTCCCTCCTCGACATGACCGCTGCCCCTCCTCCAACTTCCATATGTCGTCAAAATCCTTACAGACCCAGACAAATATTCAAACCTCGCCCTTGGGGACAAGGTCGATTTCGAGAGTGGAATAATGTTACATACCCGCCCAAGCGGACCCTCTCGCAGGAGCCACATTAGCGCATATGGGAGCCCTCTTAAATGTTCATATGTGTGGTTATATTTTGTAATTAATTGTATTAAAAACATCGGTCTTCCTTTATGATTGAGAGAGTTGGGTAGTAGGTCTTGAAAAGTGTTAGAAGACGAGATTACAAGCCTTACCTTCAACGACAAAATCCAGATTGATAAGAGAAGCTGACATCAAGCTAACATACTGTATTTCTTAGGCTTGGATCTTCTTTGCCTTATAGTTGATTTCAGTATCTCACTTTATTTTGCTGTGATTCTATACGGCCATCCTTAGAATGTTTTTTATGATTAATAAAATAATCCAACTAGGCCGGGTGGGACTGGTTCGGATTACCATTCTTATACTAAGCCTAATGGCCTCAAGCCTTGTGATTATAATTGATATTGACCAGAATAAATGGGGTTGGGGTCGAGGATATTTATTTAACTTCAGGTGGCCAAAATTTTTGATGAACAGGGTCTAATCCTTGATTTTGTGATTAGCAGTGATAATTTCAATAAATCCCTAGTTTTAGATTAGATAACTCGGGAGCTTTGTGTCTGACCAAAAAGTCCCTAATTGGGAGACTTTGGCATTGTAAGATTAGGCCATAACTGGGTAGGTCTCAATATTGTAAAGTAGAAATTGTTGCTCCAACAATAATGGCTTTGATAACCAATGGGTAACCTGTCAAATAGAAACTGTGAGGCACATCAGAATCTCTTTTTATTTTCTGTTAATTGATATTTAAAATACAATGTCTCTCCTATATCCACAGAAGAAGAGGAGACTATAAATAAATGCTCTCAATATGGGACAAAAACATAGATATAAATATACGAAATGTCAACACTCTCCCTCAAGCTGAAAAATATATATCGTATGCAACAAGCTTGTTACAAATATAGGATATCATGAGGCTTTTGAGTGGCTCGGTGAAGATAGCAGCAAGCTGATCATTCGAGCTGATGAAAAAGTGGTTATTTCCCCAGACATAACCTTTCCACGAATAAAATGAAAGCCAATTTCTATATGCTTTGTTCATTCATGAAACATAGGGTTGGATGTTATGTGCAAGGCCACCTGATTATCACATATGAGGACATAGAGTTGATATTGCAGAACATCAATTCAGAGATAAGTTGTTTTAACCATATGAGTTCACATGTGGTTAGTGTCATGACTCGACACTTTGCTTCAACACTAGATCAAGCAACAACATTTTTCTTCTTGCTTTTTTCAATGAAATTTCCTCCAATTACTACACAATATACAGAGGCTGATCGTCTATCACTTGTACAACCAGTCCAATCAGTATAAGCGTAAGTAAGTATGTCAGAGTGTGTCCTCGATTTGCATAAACAATTCCTTTTCCTGAAGACCCTTTAATATATCACAATATACGCACAATGACATCCCAATGATGAGTCCAGTTAAGGAATTGACTCACAAGACTAACTGCAAAGGATATGTCGAGTCCAGTAAACAGTTAAATAATTCAATTTTCCATCAAATTCTTTGATATCGTTCTGGATCATAGTATGATTTCCCTTGTTCTGGTACAAGTTTAGTATTTGGGTCCAAAGGTTGTGTCAATGGGCTTACAATCGGTCAACCCAGTTTTTTCAAGGATGTCAAGGGAAAATATTCTTTGAGATATGGCTATTCCAAAATTAAATTAAACAGCTTTAATTGCAAGGAAATAATATATTCGACCAAGATCTTTGGTTTGGAATCGACGAAATAGTTATTGTTTTAGATTTATAATTTCTTCCCGATTATCTCCTGTGATGACAATGTCATCGGCATAAACCACAAGATAAATATTACAACCATTAGAAAAGTGTTTATAGAAGACTGAGTGATCTGTTTCACTTCGAACCATTCCAAATTCTTGAAGAGACAAAGTAAATTGTCCAAACCAAGCACATGAAGACTGTTTGAAACCATATAAAGTTTTATGTAGTATACAAACCAAGTGACTGAATTCCTAGGCAAGAAAGTTTGGCGGTTGCTCCAAGTAAACTTCTTCTATAAGATCACTAGGGAGGAATGCATTTCTAATATTTAACTGAAATAAGGGGAAATTATGCATCACAACCATGGATAAGAAGACGAACAAAGATAATTTTAGCAAAGAGAGAGAATATATCTTCATAATCCAATCCAAAGACCCGTGTGTACCCTTTGACAACTAATCTCATTTTTAGTCGATCGATTTATCCATCAGGGCCAACTTTGACTGTAACGATCCATCGACATGTGGCAGTAGCTTTCCTTCTCTGACAGTAGCTTTCCTTTTAGGGACAGGAACTAAAGTTCAGGTAGAATTAAATTTTGTTATGGACCCGTTTTTGGTCTCGTTATCTAGTTCTTATCTTATTACGTGCATTTTGATCTTCTGTGTCTAAGCCCAAGGAGGAGCGTTTTAGTCTTTGTTGGGACTTGTTTTCCCCCACCATATATGTGGGGTTTGGATTTGGAAAAGGGCAAGCATGAATTAAGTATCAATTTCTCCTCTGCCTAATTCTCTCTACCGCTCTCTCTCTCTCTCTCTCTCGTTACTTCTCCCGTTCGGAACCCTAGCCGCAATCCCGCAGGAACAACCTGTGATTCGTCCGCAGGAACCGCAGTCGCGATCGACGTCGTCCAACGCCGGCGTTCCCGCGTCGCCGCCATTGCTCCCCGAGGCACCAGGAAGGCTCCCTCCTCCTCCCTCGAGGACTTCCCTCCACTTCCCTTGTGTACGCGCTCTCAATCTAGGGCACGTAACAACTTGGTATTAGAGGGAACTCTCCTCCCCGCTGCCGACTCTTCCGATCCAGCGATTTCTGCTTCCGTCGTGGCCAACCACGCCACCACCGACAAGCGCTGCGACCCCAGCCGCTTGGACAAAGCTTCTCCGCGCCATCCCGCACCATTCGGCTCCGGCCGGTCGCCGCTGCATCGCTCACCGCCCGCTAGCTCTTCTCAACAGCCTCTCCTACTCGACTCTTCCATCGCCGGAGGTACCCTCCTCGCGGCCTCCACCGGGCTGCTACCTCCACCGGTTCATCCTTCCACCGACAGCCCTCCGACACCGGCACCCCTCCTTTTCTCCTCCAGCAATAGCCGAACTGCCTCCCTCTCTCAAATTTTTGAGTCCCTCGACAAGCTCCTAGTGGATAACAACACCGCACTCATCAACGCCATCACTGCCCAACTAGCGGCTAACTGACTAGTCCAACCGGCAACGGGCTCCTCCAGTGACGCTCCGATCCTACGAACTTCGCCAGATTTTTTACCTCTGAGGCACGAGGGCAACGGTGTGCCACGATACGTGCGGATGGACTTTCATATATTCGAAGGCCACAAAGACCCCTTGGCCTGGCTCTCTTGTTGTGAGCAGCTCTTCGTTCATCAGCGCACCCCTTGGGAAGAATGGCTCAATGTTGCTTCCTTCCACCCGATGGGCTCCGACCAACTTTGGTTTTCCCAACTGCAACGGGAGAAATCACTCCTATCTTGGGAGGATTTCAAAATGAGTTGCACCCTCCGCTTCGGGCCACCCCTCCACAGCAATAACTTGGGGGATCTCATTTCTCTTCGGCAAACCAGTTCGATCAACGAGTACCTCGAACAGTTTCAGATCCGCCTGGCCCGCACTCCTTCAGTTCTTCCTACACAGCAGGTGCCCATCTTCAAGGCGGGACTCCATGAGTGTGAAAGTGAAGGGATAGATACAACTCTAGAGGGGGGGTGAATAGAGTAATCAAATTTTGCACAATACAAAACTTAACTGTCTACCCAACTCCCTTGGAGTGAAGTGCGGAATGAAAAGATTATAGATTTTGATTGAACCTTAAAGCCTAACACACGTGTTGTGTACAAACACAAGCTAACTGTAATTACAGTTAAGCTTGGAAAAACCTAAACAGCAACTAGCAGCCTAGTTATATCTATTCACAGCCACAGTACAGGAATTAAACAGTTGAATCCAGACGACACAAGGAAATTTATAGTGGTTCCCCAAACAACTTGGGTACGTCCACTCTTCTACCCACACGGTAGGAATCCACTCAGGTTTTTGATCAGGTGCCCTGCCACCAACAGAATCTGCTTCAGGTAGATTCAGAAACCCTTTAGACTTTTGATCAGGTGTCTAAAAACCAAGCACAGGTTTTTGATCAGGTGCCCTGCCACCAAGGGATACTTTTGAAGGGAGTAATAACCCTGTACAGGAGGGGGAAGAAGGTTAAGATGTCTTCTCTATTTTACTAGATTAGAGAAGCACAAAAAGCTTGCACTGAGCTAGAATGCTCTAAAGAATCAAGGCTCCCCCTGCCTCAAAGATGTCCAGGTGAAGTCTTGCTTCAGTGCAGAAACTCTTCAGAAAATTCTGAAGGAAGGAGCTACACGAAGAAAATAAATAACAAAAAGAAATCTCTTCAAGCAGCTATTCTTCTTCTTCTTCTTCTTCAAAGAAACTCTGAGTTGATCTTCCTGAAAGCAGGAGAACTCAGGTGAAGAAGAGATGAAGGTCTTAACACTTCTCAGTTAGATGGAGTTTGCTGAGAGCAGGAAGCTTGAGCTTGATGAAGGCTTGAGTGCTTTTTGAATATGTATGTAACACTCTGTTGACTAGCTTGAATCCTTCTGCAAAGGGTTCTTTATATAATCATCAGCAGGCAACGGCTCTCTTCCATTTGAATATTTTGTCTTCTACTGAGCCTTGAGACCTGGGCTGTAAATATCAAGAAGACAGAAAAATCTCTGCAGCAAAACATTCTATAAAAAGGAATAAACCTCTTTCTAAGAAGCTGCAGGTTTAAATCAAATAACAGAGGACTAAATAAAGTCACATCAGAAACTATCTCTTTATAGCAAAAGAAGACTTTTCAGTCTAACGGCTATAAAGGGGCTGACAACAGATAAAGTAATTTAAATAGACAGCTAATAAGACAAACAACTTTATCTTAAAAGATTTTAACTCAGGCAATAAGAATAGAGCAAATAATGCCTGGAAACTTTATCATACAGCTTAAAATAATGTGCCAGAAAATGTATTAAATAATTAAATATAATAAATAAATACAAAATTCAAAGGCAGGCAGAAAGCGTCGAACGACCTTCGAAGATCGTCGACCGACGCACGGAGATCGTCGATCTATCGGGCAGATAGTCGAACGATCCAGATAGTCGAACTATCGAAGAAGATAATCGAACTACCCCGACAGATAGTCGACCTATCAAAACAGATAGTCGAACTATCAGATAGTCGATCTATCTAGGACAGATAGTCGAACTATCAAGCGCACAGAGATAGTCGACCTATCAAGCAGATAGTCGAACTATCAGCGCAGAACAGATAGTCGACCTATCAAGCAGATAGTCGAACTATCAGCGCAGAACAGATAGTCGACCTATCAAGCAGATAGTCGAACTATCAGCGCAGAACAGATAGTCGACCTATCAAGCAGATAGTCGAACTATCAGCGCAGAACAGATAGTCGACCTATCAAGCAGATAGTCGAACTATCAGCGCAGACCAAGGCGTCGACCAACTGATAGACGATCGTCGATCAGTCGATAGACGATAGTCGAACGGCGTTCGACTATGGTCGAACGAAAAAACTACTTAACCAAATTCTCAATTTGGAAAAGCGAGGACTCTACAGCTAGACTCCTAACCATTGACCATAGATATTTCTTGGGTCAAGGAGCACAAAGGAGAGGACTGAACTCAAATCAAACTAGGGTACCAACAATCTCCCCCTATTTGAGTTAAGTCTCTCAGAAACTAAAACAGCTAGCAATAAAATAGACAAAATAATTTCAACAGATAGATAGCAATAAACTAGCAGATTATCAATCAGATAGATAAATAATCAAATATATCACAGCAGTTTAAATCAAACTATCAAGAATCTTTAGGGTCAGGTAATGGATCAGAAGAACTAGAGACAAAAGAAATTTTCCGAAGAGGGTCATCTGATTCCTTCTTTGACATCTTTAAATCCTGAGCCCCAATGATCTTTAGTTCTGCAGCTCTGGGGACAACAGCTTCAGGATGTTTTTCCATGTACTTTGCTGGATCAAATATCTCAGGATTGACTTGGAATTTCTCAAATTCTTTCTTTCTGTACACTGACATTGTAGTAAAGCCAGATGTATCTTTACCTTCAGCTCTTGCTTTTCTTATTTGGGCTGCTCCTACAAGCTCTTGAAAGCGAGCCATCCTAAAATTAGGATCGAGCTCAGGATTTTCATATACGGGCTCTGGAGAAGCAGCAGCTATTATATCTAGATAAAAACATTAGAAAACTTAGCAAAAGGAACTTGCTAGAAGGTTTTAAAACACTGTAAACTATTTACCTTTCGAAACATTCTTCTCAGATTGAACTGGAGAAGGAGGTGGGGAAAAAGTTGGTCTTTGGGCCACAACCTCCTTCATTGGTCTTTGAGATCCATAAGATGATTTGCTTTGTGAACTTTGATGACCTTGTCTTGGTTGAGGCTGAGCAGATGCAGATTTTCCATAGGCAGCAGATCGACTAGCAGGTAGATTCCCAGAGGCTCCTGCACCGGGAGGTGGAGGAGGACCTTTGGGAGTCCATCTGGAGACTGGACTGTCATACCTCTTAGTTCTCTTCCTTTCTTTTTGCTGGTTTTTCGAAAACCTCATCCAATGCTGAAAATCTTTAGATTTGGGGTCAATGCCCTTCAAAATGTAGTAGGGAATGTCATTGTCCTTATTTGGAGGAGGAGGAGGAGCAGCTTTTCTTTTCTTAGCAGCAGATTTCTTTTTCTTTGAATTTTCAGACACATCTGAATCATCATCATCATCAGAATGGGATGATGGAGGGTTCTCATAGGGATCATAGGCTTCTGAGACAGCCTTTTCTTTAAGCTTTGAAACAGATTTCTCCCTTTCTTCTTCCATGGCATCCAAGGCCAGAAGGGAGTCTAAATCTAAACCAGGAGAGTCATCCCAGATGGATGACTTCTCAAATTGCAAATCTTTCTCTTTTTCTTGTAACGATTTTACTCTTAAGTCCCAAGCAGCCCTTGCTTGAATTTCTTCCAAACTTAAAACAGGAGAATCAACTTTGATTTCCTCTTGATTTTCATCCTCTTTATCATCTAAAAACACATCCAATTCTGGATCTAATTGAGTATCAGAATCACTTGGAGCAGCCACAGAAACAACTGCTATTTTCTGGGCAGTTAAATCTTCTTTAATAATATCTGTAAAATTACGAATACATGTCTGCTAAATAAGCTTGAATCATACCTTCAAGGTATTCACATACTATCAAATTAATAGATTCATCGACAAAACGAATGAAAGAATTACCTTCATATTTAACCATCTCCCAGCATTCATTCAGATAATTAGTTATGATTCCTTCCAGGAATCTGGCAATCATAGGAGAGGTTATATCTTCTAAGCATACTTTCACTGCAATTTCTGAAAGCAGAATTCCATCTGATATTTCCTTCTCAGTCAAGACTGGAGCTAAAACTTTCTTAGCAGGAGCAATCTCTTCCTCAGCTGGAGTTACCACATCCTCAGCTGGAACAATCTCTTTCTCAGCAGGAGCTGTCTCTTCTTGAACAGACATAACAACATCTGGAACTTCTTCTGGAGCAGATTCTGGCTGGGCAGATAAGACAACATCTGGAGCTATCTCTATATCAGCTGGAGGGGAAGCAGGGAGGTCTGAGACATCTTCATTGAACATCTCCCCCTGCCTGATTTCAGTAGCTACTGAAACCAGGCCCCTAGAGGTAGATGGCTCAGCTGATTTGGAAATGGATTGGATGGAGGCAGTTAGACGGTCAATGGAGGCAGCAAGGGGAGTGATTGCCTCGTCAATCATGGTTTTGATCGACGGGGTAATCAGCTCCACGATGCGAATGATAATCTCAGGAGAGATTTCAAAAGAAGATGGATGAGAGGAGGATGGAACAGCAGCAGATATTGCAGGGATGCTGGGATGAGAAATATTGGGGACAGGGGATCGAACTGGGGTTGCAGCAGGAGAGGGAGCAGGGGATGGGGAATGAACTGGAGAATTAACGGGAGATGCATGAGGAGTAAGAACTCTCTCTGATCCTAACAAATCGAAGCTAGGAGCAGATATCCTAGCCAGATATGCAGGGAGAGGAGAGGCTGGAGGAGACAGAGGAACAACCATAGTTGTTTCAGGTGCAGCAGAAGAGGAAGGTCGTACCTCAGCTGAAGTTGATGGTACTTCAACTGAGGCAGACGGCAAAGCAGAGGAGGAAGGGAGAGCTGAGCCAGCTTCACTAGGTTGAGGAGCGACTGAAGCAGTCCTTGTGTCCTCAGATTGAGCTGGAGCAGATTTCACGAATGTCCTCTTCCACTTTGAGAACAGATGGGGATCCATCTTCTTGCTGGCATTGATGGTTGTTGCGGCAGAACTTAGCAGCTGGGGGAATTTCTCCTTCAGGAAAATACCTATAACCCTTCCCAGGGTAACTTCCTTCTTTCCTGTCTTCTTCCTGATCAAATCAAACAGAACAGCAGCCCAATCGATCCTTTTCTTATTAACAATTGCACACATAAGTGCGAATTGCTGTCTTGTTATGTTATCATGGGCGGAGTGCTTGCCCAAAAGCACTTTTCCAACAATCTCAGCGAGGAACTTAATCTTGAAGGGGAAGTTTACCTTGAGCAGCTTGGTGGGAATGCCCTCGGCATGTCCCAGCTCGACGAGCATCCTTCCGAACTCCTGAGCATCTTGCTCATAATCTTCATCACCAATAACTAAACCGAAAACATCAGAAAGAACGGCCGGAGTCAGGATAGCTTCTACTCCGCCGATGGTACCGATCATCGCTTCGTCTGTGGAAGACGACGTGAAAGTCCATTCTTTTATTTCTGGAATATTAATCTTGATCCTTTCAGACATCAGCTTCTCTAGACCTTGATCCCTGCAGAGCTGGAGAACTTCCACTATGCCGGCATCGCAACTGCTGAAAGCTTCGAAATCTACACTGAAACCGGCATCGAACTTGACGACGGCTAGAACAGCTGGGGAAATCGCCATCGAATCGCTGGAGAGACGCGAGAAGGAGGAAGAAGACGAAGGGGACGGAGCGGCAGAAAATCGCAAGCGGGAAAGCAGAATGCGAAAGGGCACGTTCCGTCGACGATAAAGCAACAGATCTTTTAACCTAGGTCGACTATCGGCTTTATATTGAACCGGATATAGTCGGTCTATTTAAAAAGATCTTGACCCGATGGTCGAACGGTCGTTCGACGATCGGCTCAGAAGCAGAGTAGTCGGACAATCGTTCGACTATTTCTGGCTTCTCAAACAACAGGCTGTCGTCGTCCAAAGATCGACGATGAACCCAAGGCGTTCGACGATGGTCGAACGTCGATCGACGATCTTCAAACAGATAAGCTATCATTAACCAGAGGTCGACGATAGGCTTAAGCCGTTCGACTATCTTCGAACGTCGTTCGGCTATCTTCAAACAGACCTCAACATAGGCAGATATCGTCACACTTAGTCTCGTCCATTGATCATGCCTAGTTGGACTAAAAAGAACAGATGCTTCTGTTCATCTAAAGGCTTGGTGAATATATCACCTCTCTGAAACTCAGTGGATATGAACTCAAGACAGATCTTGTTCTTTTCCACACAATCTCTCAGGAAATGGTGCCTAATCTCAATGTGCTTCGTTCTAGAGTGGTGCACTGGATTTTGTGCAATTGAGATAGCACTGGTACTATCACACATGATCTTGGTGTTCTTGTGTGAGTAACCATAATCCACAAGCTGGTTTTGAATCCACAGGATCTGTGAACAACAACTAGCAGCAGCTATATATTCAGCCTCTGCAGTTGAAGTTGAGACAGAAGCCTGCTTCTTACAGAACCAAGAGACCAATCTCTCTCCCAGGAACTGACAAGTTCCTGAGGTGCTCTTCCTGTCAACTCTGCAACCAGCATAGTCAGAATCAGAATATCCAATTAATTCAAACTCTGACTCAGCTGGGTACCAAAGTCCTAGATTTGGACATCCTTTCAGGTATCTCAGGATTCTCTTTAGAAGAATCAGATGAGATTCCTTGGGGTTGACCTGGAATCTAGCACAAAGGCATGTAGCAAACATTATATCTGGCCTACTTGCAGTTAGATATAATAGGGAACCAACAATGGCCCTATAATTCTTTTGATCAACTGGCTTGCCGTGATCATCAGAATCAATAACTACATTAGTAGTCATGGGTGTAGGCATTGCTGAAGCATCAGCCATCCCAAATTTCTTTACCAATTCCTTAGCATATTTGGATTGGGAGATGAAGATACCATCAGCATCTTGCTTAACTTGGAGACCAAGAAAGTAAGACAGCACACCCATGCTACTCATCTCAAACTTAGAGTGCATCAAGTTGGAAAACTTTTTGCAAAGTTTGGGATCAGTGGAGCCAAAGATAATATCATCTACATACACCTGAACTAACAGGATTGTGTCCTTGTGATGCTTAACGAACAGGGTTCTATCAACTACTCCCCTAGTGAAGTTGTGCTCTAACAGGAAACTGGCTAAGGTCTCATACCAGGCCCTAGGAGCTTGCTTTAGTCCATAAAGAGCTTTTTGCAACTTGAAAACATGAGAAGGCTGAGTTGATGAAACAAACCCTGGTGGTTGTTCAACAAACACTTCTTCCTTAAGCTCACCATTCAGGAATGCACTTTTGACATCCATTTGGAACACCTTAAACTTCATGTAGGCTGCATAGGCCAAGAAGATCCTTATTGCTTCTAGCCTTGCAACAGGAGCAAAGGTTTGGTCATAGTCTATACCTTCCTCCTGTCTGTAGCCCTGAGCTACAAGCCTAGCTTTATTCCTTACTATTATTCCATTTGCATCTAACTTGTTTCTATACACCCACTTGGTGGATCAGTTGGCCTTTAGGTCTTGGAACCAAAGTCCAAACTTTACATCTCTCAAACTGATTGAGCTCCTCTTGCATTGCAATGATCCAGTGGGGATCTAGCTCTGCATCTTTAAAGGTGAGGGGCTCAACCTGTGAGAGGAAACAAGCATGCATCACATCCTGTCTTAATTGATGTCTTGTTTGCACACCAGCTGATATGTCTCCAATCACTTGAGATGTGGGATGATCTCTAAGTGTGACAATATCAGCAGGTGGGATGTGATCTTCAGCAACAGTTGGGATTAATTCCTCAGGAGGAATTTAATCTACTGTTGGTGGAACAGCAACAGCTTCAACAACTTCAGCAAAGTCTTCATCACTGTCTGATTCAGTGATCTGAAGAGTTGAAAGTTGAAGGATTTCTTGAGGGGCATCATGTACCTGCAAAGAACTGGAGGAAGGAGAATTTTCTTTCTCCTTGTAAAACATCTGAGACTCATCAAAAGTCACATGCACAGATTCTTCTATCTTACAGGTTGATTTGTTATAAACCCTATAAGCTTTGCTTACTTGGGAATATCCAAGCATGATTCCCATTGAAGCTTTTGCTTCAAACTTTCTAATATATTCTTTATTATTATTATGAATATAAACAGTACAGCCAAAAATTCTAAAGTAATTAATTTTTGGTTTCTTTCCTTTAAGCAACTCATAAGGAGTTTTACACTTAAGTTTGTGTATCAAACTTCTATTCAAGACATAGTTGGCTGTACTAACAGCTTCTGCCCAATAGGATAGAGGCATGTTAGCATCTGCCAACAATGTGCTAGCAGCTTCAATTAGTGTTCTATTCTTCCTCTCAACTACCCCATTTTGTTGGGGAGTTCTAGGAGCTGAGAAGCTATGTTTGATACCTTCTCTCTCACAGAATTCTTGCATGAGAAGAGAGTCAAACTCAGTACCATGATCACTTCTGATCAAGGCCACATGAGTAGAGTACTCAGTCTGCACACAAAGTAGAAAGTCTGTAAGGGCTTTGAAGTTATCAGACTTAGTTCTCAAAAAGAAAACCCAACTGAACCTAGAGAAGTCATCTACAATTACTAAGGTGTAATACTTCCCTCCTAAACTCTGTACATTTATTGGGCCAAAAAGGTCCAAATGTAATAAATACAGGATTCTAGGAGAATCACTTTTATTTACAGATTTAAATGAGTTCTTGGTTTGCTTGCCTAGCTGACAAGCCTTGCAAAGGCTCTCCTTCTTGTAGGGGCAAGAAGGTAAGCCTCTAACAAGGTTGTGCTTAGATAACCTAGATATATTTTTCAGGTTTACATGACTAAGCCTTTTATGCCATAAAGAATTGTTATTAAGGGTTAATTCATTAAACAGGCAGATTTCAGAATGAGATGAATTAAAATCTACTAAATATATATTGCCTATTCTATTACCTATTAAAACAACATTATTATTTAAAGTAATATTGCAAGAGGAGTTAGAAAAAGAAACCTGGTAGCCAGCATCACATAGCTGGCTAACTGAGATCAGATTATGCTTCAGTCCATTGACATAAGCAACTCTCTTGAATGTAACAGCTCCAATCGTGATCTTGCCATATCCTTCTGTCTGACCACAGCTGGAGTCTCCAAAGATAACCTTTGGGCCGAGCTTAGCTTTGTACTTTGACAGAAGCTCTTTGTTTCCTGTCATATGCTTAGAGCATCCACTATCCAAATACCACTTATTTTGAGTGATTGGATAGGCCTTCACCTGCAAAACAATTATTTAGACAGAGTGGACCCAGGTAACCTTGGGTCCCTTGTTTTTCACATAAGAAAAACTGGAAATATAAGAGAATGCAGGCTGAGGGTGATAGCCTAGTGGGTGAGATCTCCTAGGTGGGATTCTCCATGCAGATGATGGGTCAACAAACCTAGGGTTTCTATCTTCATTTAGGTTTCTATGATAGGGATTATGATTTTGAAAATCATATTGAAAACGTCGATCGACGTTCGACGATGGGCGCTCAGATCGTCGACCTTCGTTCGACCATTGAGCTTCCGATCGTCGAGCTTCGTTCGACGCTCTTTGCATTTCTTTAAAAAATTCTTTCTCTTTTCTCTCTTAGCCTTATTTAATGTTTTATTTACAAGGTTTACTTGCTCAGTGTTCTTCTTTCCACTAGCTGAAATGAAGTTCACTGGAGTTGAAAGGTTATTTTTAAGCAAGACTGGGGGTTCACTGGGAGAAGCTCCTAAGCCTAATTTATCATTTCCTGACCTAGTGTTGGTCATGCTGGTAATTTCTAACAGCTTAAGGCTTCTACCATTAAGAGACTCTTCTAATCTCTTAGACTTAGCTAATTCTACTTTAAGAAATTTGATTTCTTCACTACAAGTAGTGAGTTCTTCCTTTAACCTAACATTTTCAGAGGCTGTTGATTCAGAGTCAGCTAGCCTATTTCTAAGTTCTTTTATCTCTTTCTCTGAACTAATTAAATCTAGACATAAAGATTTAAAATCTAACTTAAACTCTTCTGAAGTAAAATCATAAGATGAAAGTACCTCATCTTCAGTAGGCATCTCTTCATCTGAGTCAGAACTCTCTGCAGCAGAGTGGTTGCTGCAGGCATCTATTGCCATGAGGCAAACTTCTTTTGCCTTCTTTTCTTCTTCATCCTCACTAGAGCTTGAGGATGAGGATTCTTCATCAGAATCACTCCAGGTTTCAGCAATGAAACCTCTCTCCTTCTTCTTGTTTTTGTAGGAGGATGGCTTGGAGTGCTTCCTGTGTTGTTCTTTATCTTTTCTCTTTTCTTTGTTTTTCTCCTCTGGACACTCTGGCAAGATGTGTCCAGGCTTCCTGCACCCATAACAAATAATTTCTTTAGTTGGAGTACGATCATACCTTGGCTTTTCTTCATACTTTGAAGATTTTCTTCTGAACTCTTTTCTCCCCATTTTGAGAAATCTCTTGGCAAACAATGCCATGAGCTCCTCATTTGATTGGCTGCCTTCTGAGGCTTCAGCAGCTTTAAGAGCTAGAGATTGCTCTTTTCTTGTTGGAGTGGGGGTCTTGGCTTCTGCTTCAGCTTCCCTTGTCTTCAGCACTTGCTCAAAAGATTTGAGCTTGCCGAGAAGGGCTTCAGTTGATATCTCATTGGTACTTCTGGCTTCCTTGATTGGCCAGATCCTCAAATCCCATGTGCTAGGGAAGCACATAAGGATCTTATCATTGACCTCTGTCAATGAGATATCCTTGTCAAGGGTCCTCAGCTCATTGATGATTGAGCTGAGCCTGGTGTACATCGCTTCAACTGATTCAGCATCAGTCTTTTTGAAGTTCTCATACTGTGAGATAAGGTTGGACCTCCTGTCCTTCCTTTCATCAGCTGAACCAGCTACAATCTGGTTCAGTGTGTCCCACATGGCCTTTGCTGAAGAGCAATCAGCAACCTTCTGGAACACTTCATCAGACATAGTCTGAGCCAGTATGTTCATTGCTTTGGCATCAGCAATTTTAGCCTTCTTGTATTCATCATTATAGTCTGGAGGAGGCACTGCGCTCATATCAGATGATGAGGCAGTGGCAGCAGCAGGTGCTCTTGGGGGACCTGACAAAATAGAAGCAAAAATACTCTCATCAATAGAGTTCATATAAAGTTTGATCCTTGTCTTCCAGATGCCAAACTTTGCTAAGTTGCATGCTGGAGGTCTGGTGCTTGAATAATCCTTAGACTGGGCCATGATAGTGAATATCTATAAACTCTTGGTATCTATCAGGATCTTGTGACTTAGGTGTTAGCCTATACAGTCAGTCAACCTCCCTCTGATACCAATTGAAAGTGAAGGGATAGATACAACTCTAGAGGGGGGGTGAATAGAGTAATCAAATTTTGCACAATACAAAACTTAACTGTCTACCCAACTCCCTTGGAGTGAAGTGCGGAATGAAAAGATTATAGATTTTGATTGAACCTTAAAGCCTAACACACGTGTTGTGTACAAACACAAGCTAACTGTAATTACAGTTAAGCTTGGAAAAACCTAAACAGCAACTAGCAGCCTAGTTATATCTATTCACAGCCACAGTACAGGAATTAAACAGTTGAATCCAGACGACACAAGGAAATTTATAGTGGTTCCCCAAACAACTTGGGTACGTCCACTCTTCTACCCACACGGTAGGAATCCACTCAGGTTTTTGATCAGGTGCCCTGCCACCAACAGAATCTGCTTCAGGTAGATTCAGAAACCCTTTAGACTTTTGATCAGGTGTCTAAAAACCAAGCACAGGTTTTTGATCAGGTGCCCTGCCACCAAGGGATACTTTTGAAGGGAGTAATAACCCTGTACAGGAGGGGGAAGAAGGTTAAGATGTCTTCTCTATTTTACTAGATTAGAGAAGCACAAAAAGCTTGCACTGAGCTAGAATGCTCTAAAGAATCAAGGCTCCCCCTGCCTCAAAGATGTCCAGGTGAAGTCTTGCTTCAGTGCAGAGAAACTCTTCAGAAAATTCTGAAGGAAGGAGCTACACGAAGAAAATAAATAACAAAAAGAAATCTCTTCAAGCAGCTATTCTTCTTCTTCTTCTTCTTCAAAGAAACTCTGAGTTGATCTTCCTGAAAGCAGGAGAACTCAGGTGAAGAAGAGATGAAGGTCTTAACACTTCTCAGTTAGATGGAGTTTGCTGAGAGCAGGAAGCTTGAGCTTGATGAAGGCTTGAGTGCTTTTTGAATATGTATGTAACACTCTGTTGACTAGCTTGAATCCTTCTGCAAAGGGTTTTTATATAATCATCAGCAGGCAACGGCTCTCTTCCATTTGAATATTTTGTCTTCTACTGAGCCTTGAGACCTGGGCTGTAAATATCAAGAAGACAGAAAAATCTCTGCAGCAAAACATTCTATAAAAAGGAATAAACCTCTTTCTAAGAAGCTGCAGGTTTAAATCAAATAACAGAGGACTAAATAAAGTCACATCAGAAACTATCTCTTTATAGCAAAAGAAGACTTTTCAGTCTAACGGCTATAAAGGGGCTGACAACAGATAAAGTAATTTAAATAGACAGCTAATAAGACAAACAACTTTATCTTAAAAGATTTTAACTCAGGCAATAAGAATAGAGCAAATAATGCCTGGAAACTTTATCATACAGCTTAAAATAATGTGCCAGAAAATGTATTAAATAATTAAATATAATAAATAAATACAAAATTCAAAGGCAGGCAGAAAGCGTCGAACGACCTTCGAAGATCGTCGACCGACGCACGGAGATCGTCGATCTATCGGGCAGATAGTCGAACGATCCAGATAGTCGAACTATCGAAGAAGATAGTCGAACTACCCCGGCAGATAGTCGACCTATCAAAACAGATAGTCGAACTAAGTCGATATAGGACAGATAGTCGATCTATCTAGGACAGATAATCGAACTATCAAGCGCACAGAGATAGTCGACCTATATCAAGCAGATAGTCGAACTATCAGATCGCAGAACAGATAGTCGACCTATCAAGCAGATAGTCGAACCTATCAAGCGCTATCGAACAAGAGCGCAGAACACTCGATCACCAGATAGACCTCGAGATCAAGCAGATAGTCGAACTATCAGCGCAGAACAGATAGTCGACCTATCAAGCAGATAGTCGAACTATCAGCGCAGAACAGATAGTCGACCTATCAAGCAGATAGTCGAACTATCAGCGCAGACCAAGGCGTCGACCAACTGATAGACGATCGTCGATCAGTCGATAGACGATAGTCGAACGGCGTTCGACTATGGTCGAACGAAAAAACTACTTAACCAAATTCTCAATTTGGAAAAGCGAGGACTCTACAGCTAGACTCCTAACCATTGACCATAGATATTTCTTGGGTCAAGGAGCACAAAGGAGAGGACTGAACTCAAATCAAACTAGGGTACCAACAGAGTGCCTCCGCATGGACGTGGAGTTTCAAGCCCCAACAAATCAGATGACCACTATGAGCTTGGCTCGCATCTGCGAGAAGCGTCTGTTGTTGGATCGCCTTCATATCCATCGCCCAAACAACGAGGGGCCTATCCACGGCCCGCCCCCTCTACCGTCACCCACCGCCAGCTTCCTCACTCATGATCGTGATACTGACCGTCAGGCCACCTTCCGCCACCTGTTTGCAAGGAGATGGCTGACCGTCGTGCCAAGGAACTCTGTTACAACTGTGATGAGCCAAATCTATATGGACATCGCGGCAAACGCCTCTTCTGGCTGGAGGTGGACGACCCGCCAGCGGGAGGGGATGCTGACACTGACACCGGAGATCCGACAGGCTACGCCACCACATAACAAGCTTGAGGTCAAGCTTGTTATCGGGCAGGGTCGAGATGTTATGGACTCGCTTTTGATCTCGTTATCTAGTTCCTATTTTATTATGCGTATTTTGATCCTCCGTGTCTAAGCCCTAGGAGGGGGCATTTTAGTCTTTGTTGGGACTTGTTTTTCCCCACCATATATGTGGGGTTTGGATTTGGAAAAGGGCAAGCATGAATTATTTATCAATCTCTACCGCTCTCTAATTCTCACCGCTCTCTCTCTCGTTATTTCTCCCATCCGCAACCCTAGCCGCAATCCCGCAGGAACCGCAGCCCGCGATTCGTCCGCAGGAACCGCAGCCCGCGATTCGTTCGCAGGAACCGCAACCACGAATGACGTCGTCATTGCTCTCCGAGGCTCCAAGAAGGCTCCCTCCTCCTCCCTCGAGGACTTCTCTCCACTTCCCTTGTGTAAGCGCTCTCAATCTAGGGCACGCAACATATTCCAAGACAGTAATCTCCTCAATCATTGTCTGTTGCCAACCATGATGGGATAGTGCTTCCTCAGCAGTTTTAGGAATGGAAACAAAAGAGAGCGGAAACAAAGTTGTTGTGGGTCGGTGAGAGACAGTGGTAGCTCAACAATTAGTAAATAGGATGAGGATTACGAGTAGAGTGAATATATTTGCAGTTGTGGGACAGGAATCCAAAGGTGGTTGAGATGTGGAGTATGGGGCTTAATCACCAAGAATGAAGCCTGAATCTTATTGAAATCATTATTATTTTCTAACAGGATGTATTTGGGCATGTGGATTGATGAATAATGTCATGTGACGTTGACGGAGCTCTGCTCCTTTTGATTTAGTGCACTCATATATCTGGGGCCCATATAAAACTACTAGTCAATCTGGATTTCATCATTTTCTTATATTTATTGATGATCATTCTCGCATGACAAGGTTGTATTAGTTGCGCAATCACTCTGAACTATTACATGTTTCCTGCTCCTTTATCAATGAAACCCGTAGTCAATTCACACGCTCAATAAAATCCTCCGATTTGATAATGCACGCGAATATACAAGTCACAACTTCCCAGAAACTTGTACCATGTTTGGTATTATCCACTAAACCTCATGCACTTATACACCGCAAAAAAATGATGTAGCCAAACGGAAGAACCGACACTTCTTCAAAGTTGCTCCCTCCCTTATGTTCTAAATATAGGTTCTCAAGATCTATTGGCACTTTGCAGTTTCCACCGCATGTTATCTAATTAATCGCATGCTCTCTTCCATTCTTAACTTTACAACGCCGTGCTTCATCATTTTTCCTTCGCAACCACTCTTCTCTTTAACTCTTCTAGTCTTCGGTAATGCTTTTTTTGTCCATCATCTTGACCCTGTCGTGGGCCAATTGGCACCACGCGTTACCAAGTATATGTTTGTTGGCCGCTCTTGCATAAACATATACTTATGGTTGCCCACTCTGATGCAGACTATGTCTGTTCTATTGACGGTCATAGGTCTACGAGCGGCTAATGCACATACTTTGGAGGACACCTAGTCACTTGTCGAAGAAAGAAGCAAAAGGTGGTGGCACGCTCGACTGTAAAGGCAGAGTATCACTCAATGACATCTGATGTTTCTAAACTCATGTGATTGGAAAGTCTTTTACTGATCTTGGTAAACTCCCATTTCCGGGAGATCTCTACTGCGATAGTCAGATTATTATCCATATCGTCGAGAATCCCATTTTTCATGAACGTACTAAACATATCGAAGTTGATTGTCATTTCATTAGGGAAAAGGTTCAGCTACGCAAACTTGATTTACGACATGTGTCTGCTTCTGAGCAGATTTATGACGTTCTCACCAAGGCCTTACCATGCTCACTATGCTGGCAGTTCGTTTCCAAGCTTAGCACCTACAATATGTATACTCCAACTTATGGGGGAGTGCAAAAAAGTTGACCTAGCTCATGTAATGACCAGTAGTTCTCATGCTTTGTTTGGTCCCACACCTTTGTTTGAAGTTGAGGTTTCACCCTCGTCTATATATTTATGTACAAATCCTTGTATTCATTGATGAAGTAGAAAATAAATAAATCATTTTTCTCTTTGAATTTTGGATTTCTACAAAACACATGATAATTAGTCAATTACTAGTAATGATAGAGACAAACCTTTTGCGAGGTTGATAAACCATTTTCCGCATCTGGTGTAAGATCAAATATACTATGCAGCAGTTCATTGTCCTGCCTCAACAGCATATCAAATAATTATAAGCAATTACTGTCGTTTAGATGATATTTATACATCAGGTATGAGATAAACAGTATTTAACGCAAGAACCTGTGCATGCTTGAGGAATCCACCTCCAAGGAAATGTTTTAGAAAGTTTAACTGTCAAGGAAACACGAGCCAATGTCAGGGAAAAAATTCATAATATAAACCAAGTTGTGAAAGAGAGCATCAATAAATAAGTAAAAAAAAATTCTCTATAAAAGAATTAGTTGTAGATGACTATAATACTGTGTATAAAACTTCAATTTAGATCAGTGTTATCGAAATCATATTTAGTAAAAGAGCTATGAAGAAAAGATGAAGCTCCACACCTGAATTAATTCAGTCCAAGTTGAAGTTGTCAGCATTCCTTGCTTCTTTGATAACTTTAAGGATGTCACAGGGTGCTCTCCTTCCTACATTGCACTATTGCAGATTACATTTACAATTACAAAATTATGTACTGTTTTTTTTGCATTATCTATTTAGAAATGACAACTACATCGTACTTGAAAATATATGTACATGAGAAACCCAATATTAAAAGAAACCTTCAGATAATCCCAAACTTTCTGAAAAGTATCTCGCTGAGCATTCAGACATTTCTTATCAATGCCTTTGCCCCCTGCCTCCATCGAAAGTTCTGACACCAGCGATATTATTTTCTCTTTCCATGACAATAAATAAATGAAATATTTTGGCTTTGAAGGAATGCCCTCTGTACTCTCAAGATCACTAGTGATGCTAGATAATTTTCCAGCCATCACGATTTCAAAAATGACAGCTATTGCTTCCCCAGCAGCAATTCGTACAGCCCGGTCTCCTTTCTCTAAAAGATTACAGAGGAATGAGATCATCCTGCAGTTCATGTTCAACATATCAGAAAACTATTTATGACAACATAGGCTTCGTTTGGAAGGACTTATTTTCACCGGTCAAGCGGTTACGACCGCATGAACCGGACCATAATTATGGTCTGGTTCATGCGGTTGTAACCGCTTGACCGGTGAAAATAAGTCCCCCCAAACGAAGCTATAGTGTAAATGACAATATTGGCAAAAAGCTAGAAATGTTGGAAACTTGACTCAATCCACATCTCGAGATCAACTCTCCAACCAGTCAAGGTTGTCAGAAGAAATGACCAAGTAGAGAGTGCCCCTACTAATACAGCTGAGCTGGGTTTAGTTATAGTTCCAGCCTGAATAACAAATGGAAACCGAAAGCAAATTAATGTTTATAGGATGTGACTTGAAAGCTGCACAAACTGGACTTTTATTCAATAGAAATGAGAAATTACCTTAGAGAGTGATTTAGGGTGAATTATTTCCCAAATTATTTTCATTGTGGACTCCGTCTCCTCCCAATTATTTGAACCAACAAATGTTACGATTGCTAAACAATCCAGTACCTATTGAAAGAAATTTATCAAAAGTTCACTCCGACACCAGCGACGCATGAAAAGATTTATACTCACAGAGGTCCTAACAGCATCCGACCCCGATACGAGAGTGCGAGAAAGAGGTGGCAAGGAATCCTCCATTATTTCATGTGTACTCTCTCCATTTCCAGCAGTAATGGCAAGGAAACCTTGGATTAAAGCCCCAAAATTACTTAGAAAGAATGTTTATAACTGTGAATCTGAAGCAGGATGAGAGCATACCTAAGGCACGAGTAGCCAAGCAGATTTCTCTTGCCGAACCTCGTTTAATAGAATTAAGATACTGATGTAGCAAGGTGTTACACCTGTGAGAAAGGAATAAAAATCAGAGTAAAAGAAATGGGAAGCAAGACAGAAATATTTGAAGTGATCCATATAGATATGCAAATAGAATAATTGGAAGCTTGAAATGTTCACGATACTTGACACATACATCAATAAAAATGCTGGTGTATCTAGTGCAGAAACAGGACAATATAAAACTTAAATCGACACTATGCAGGAAATATTGGGTAATAAAAAGTAGGGAGTATTGTTTCTACTTATCTCAGAGATAATATGTGATAAAGAAGCTCCAATACATAAATGATAAAACAAAAGGTAAACTGCACTGACCTAGACTCTATGAAATGATCAAGCATGTGTCCTTCGAAGGCACTAACAAGCCCCATCAAAGCCTTCTCTCTTGTGGATCCCCTGTCATGGTGAAAATACAACAAGAAATACTTAGTTTCATGATGCAAAAAAAAAATTTCTAACAAAAAAATATATGCAAAGCAATTTTAGGTGGGATAAGGATAAACATAATAATGAACATGAGGAATCATTTCTCAAAAATATACTTCAACATAAAATGTAGTATTGAAAACAGGATATCACGTTTGATCTTCAGCATCAAACTTAGCCAAATATGTCCTAGCTGATCTCTTAGCGAGCATGTCATCCTACCGATTTCTTACTATGCTATCCAATCACTTCAATTCACACGGCTAATAATTTACTCTGCATTCTTTCCTAACAATTTATTAGAGAGATATCTTTCAGACGTGTTTTCAGCTCAGGATTTGGAAAATTAGGCTTATTTGTTCCCTCAGCAGTCGACAATGTTGTGCAAGACCTTAGCTCATCTGCCACTCCACGAGACTAATTCAGCCTTAGTTCAATGGAGCTTGTGATGGAGAAGAGAGGAAAAGGATGCACAACACCAGTACAATAGCACACGAGAGCAAAGAAGAAGAGAAGTCAAGATTTTATTTGAATTTGATGGTTTATAAATGAGGTTTCCATCCTCTTACAAAGGGCTCTCCAACTTGTCTGCATGCACCTGTCATCTACTCATCCTTGCTTCATCTTATCATCTATGCATATCCATTCAATACTTCATATTATTTTGCATGCATACGTTTCCAATATCTTATCTATAGGCAATTAGGCATATACTTTCAAATTCCTTTTCTTAATGAGCAAGCATCCAGCCTTAATGTACAAGCATTCTTTATTGATGTACAAGCAACAGGCCGGTGAAAAAATGAACCTCACCATGCAAGCACAGAAACATGTTTGTGACATTCTCTGCCCACCTATATTGGCAACATTCCAATCGCTTTAAATTGCTGGATGAATGGTCTATATTTCCACTACTCTTCTTGTGTCTCCTATGCCTCCTTCAACTCTAGCAAACCTTTCTATCTAACACAATATTGAGTGCTTGGTGGCAAACAGTTACCCCTTAAGATAAGGGAAACTGATGGTGGAAGAGAGATGAGGGAAATAGGAGCGAAAATTCCAAGGTAGAAACCCTGACCAGCCTTAATCTCAAATTCCAAATACCAAAAGCTTGAGTTCTTCCTACATGAGAGAGTCATATGCCTCAGAGCAGGGGCACAACTATAATTAATCAATCAAATAAAAAATACGACTAAATTAAATGTACAAAAATTAAAAAGATAACACCTCATTGGTGTTTCCCGAAGGTCCGTCTGTCTAGAGTAGACTCACAAAGTTCTCATCGTGGCTTCGACGTTGTGTTGATCACCTTCCACCGTAACAATTGCCCCTTTATGAAAAAATCAAATTGTCCCCAATACAAAATTCAAGAAACTACTGGGAGAACTCTTTGTAGTCCAACCACGTTGTGTCTGTGGTTGGTTGATGCTTCCATGCAACCAGAAATTGCTCGAGCTAGTGGCCAGTGATGATCCAAATATAACAATCTAGGTTGAAATGGGGGTGTAGACTAGCGTCATTTTTGTCGCCATGTGCATCGACAATGTTTCCTCAACTATCCTCAACTGGATGGTCCCCAACTACTAGCTTGAGCTACGAGACGTGAAAAACCAGATAGGTTGGGCTTTGGATCGGGAGGCACAGGTGGTATGCCACCTCACCAAAGTTAGCCTCCATTGTGAATGGCCTGTAGAAGTAGACAAGCATCTTGGGACAGGATCAGGTCGCTAAGAGGATTGACGAATATCACATCCCCTACTTGGAAATGAACTACTCGCTGACGTTTGATTGTTTGGTTGAGCATTTTTGTTGGGTGTGATGTAAGGAAACTTGATTTGGCAGAAAGTCACGTCACCAACCTTGAGTTGGAGCTCGAAAAGCATTCAAATGGCATTCTCTATGTAGATGTAGTAGCACTTAATGGGGATCAGTCGCATGATCGATAATGGAGATCGGGTCATCACTCGGTGGGCCCCGCATTTGTGTACTCGCACAGGAGGCGTTGATCGGATCGGCGATCCAGACCACGAGCGCGTCTGGAGCACTGTTTTCCGATTTCTATGTATTTTTTTAGTTGTATTAATCGGGCATCAAGCGTAACAATCAATCGTAGTCCTTCACGCCAGATGCCCAAGCACCCTTTCATTATAAAAAGGGGTGATGAGTTCCATTATGGATTATTGTTAGTCTTCTAAAAATTCAGAGCCGGTAATTGTTAGGAAGGGGAAGAGAGATTTGTGGAATAGAGAAATCTAGGGTTTGAGGGGAAAAGGTGAGTAATACCTTGAGAGTCTTGATGCCCCCACCAAAATGCCGCCCTAGATGTAATAATACGCCTCGGGCCCAGAAAGGCCGGTCGGCCCCCACAGGGGGCTGAACCCGCTGGTTCGACCCTCCCCCCCCCCCCCCAGCCTCCATTTGGTTTAATTAAGGAGGGTTGAACAAGTTGGTTCAGCTGCGGTTCAGTTGGTGATAAGAGTTAGAACAGAGGACTCTTATCAAGGAGGTAGGGGTGCAAGTTGAGTTGAGCAGACTCGAAAGCTCGATGAGCCGGCTCGAAAAAAGCTCGACTCGAGCTCGAGCCTGTGGAGCTCGAGCTCGAGCCTATGGAGATCGAGCTCGAGCTCGAATATTAATGTTCATGAGCGCGTGAGCCGGCTCGCGAGCTTTTTATTCCAATTTTTTTAAAATATATATATATATATATATAAAATATGAAAAAAAATATATATATAAAAAGAAAATAAAGCTCATGAGCTAAAAAGCTCGCGAGCAGCTCGAGCTCGCGGGCTCGAAACTCGAGCTTGAGCTCGAGCTCGATAATTTGGCATTGAGCTCGAGCTCGAGCTAGGATAAATGAGCTCGTCGAGCTCGAGCTCGAAATGAAAAGCTCGAGCTCGAGCTCGAGTTTGGAAATTTTACCAAGCTCGACTCGAGCTCGACTCGTTTGCACCCCTACAAGGAGGTAATGTGTTTGATCAGTTACTTATTTTACAATATACAGAGATTAAGATGTTTGGGAAGAACAAAATTCATGTTAACACGCTGTCACGGACCATTATATTTAGGGTTAAGCCTCAAGAGGATTCTACAGAAATCTGAAGACTTGTGCATAAGATGAGCCATGAACATTCTAGAGAATTCATGTATCTTGAACATACTAAAAATGTATAGAATAATCTAGAATAGTAGTAGTTTAGAATCTTTTGTGCATTGGAGAAAAACCTCTTTGAGGCTTATAAAAGGGGAATGCTCCCTCATTTGTAATCATCCAAGTTTTGGACAAGCAATTGAGTTCTTTGAGTTCTCACTTGTGAACTTTCACTTGAGTTGTTTCTCCACTCTTTCTTCATCACAACCAAATCTGGTAGGAGGAGGCTGAATTAGTTTGGCTACGCAGACTACACCACTGAGTTCTTCTGGTTGTTCGCACGCAATAATTTGACATAATCCGCTGCTCAGCTAGTGGCCCGCTACGTCAATGGTTTGGATTATTCTATACAAGATCGTATACTATTCCACACCATCCCATCCATCCATGAGGAGCATAACATGGCACTAACAGTGGAATTTCAGCTCGGGAGATCTTCTGCTAGGCAATCTTTAACTCGTAAAGGCAATCGGGATGATGCATCCAACACCACATCAATTCCGCCTCCTAATACGCCAACAGACACATCCGGGCCAGTAAAACACTCCCCGGCTACAACCAAAAATCCTTATTTGAAGCCCGTCGGAGTGAAGTGTTGCTGTGCCACGAATTCGGCCATCGCTCAAACGTGTGCCCGGCACGAAAACATGTTCATGTCGTGGAACAAGAGTCTTAAGAGGAAAAAGAATTTCAAGAAGAAGGTGAAGATGCAGTTGATGAGTATGTGAACCCAGACATTGAATACGAAGTATGTTGTGTTATCGAAAGACTTTATTCCCCCAAGAAAGAAGTTTCGCAACGCCACAATATTTTTTGTACCAAATGCATTGTTAACAATAAGGTTTGTGGGTTGATTATTGACAATGGTAGTACCGAAAATTGTCTCTCTCACCCTCGTACAATGCCTCAAATTACTAGTTGAGCCACACCTGTCACCCTATTTAATTTCTTGGATTCGCAAAAGCGGTGAGGTGAAGGTTTCTAAAATTTGTCGGTACCCTAATCCTTGGGCCGTTTCTATCGTGACGACATCCAATGTGACGTCGTAGATATGGATTGTAGTCATCTACTACTTGGACGGCCTTGGCAATATGATGTTGAAGCCCTCCACAAAGGTCGCAGCAACACATACCTGTTTACTTGGCATGGAAAGAAGATTGCATTACTTCCTGGCGTTGATGCGGAAAAGCCTTCGAAATCGGTAGCTGATGACAGTCAGCCGGTTTTGGTGGTTAATGGCCATGACTTTTGTGTGTACATTGCGGACGCCGTCACTCGAGACGTTTTTATGCTCGTTGTGAAGGGGCCTATGAGTGAAAACAGCCAACACAACCATTAATTCCATGCACACCATTCAGCCTTTGCTTGCAGAATTTGAAGATATTACGCCCCACGAGTTGCCTATGACCTTGCCGCTCCCCAGAGATGTTCAACATCAGATCGACTTAATCCCCGGGGCACCACCTCCAAACTTGTCGCACTACCGCATGGGCACAAGGGAGCGGAAAGCACTTATGGCCATTATCTAAGACTTGTTGTCTCGTGGACTGTTCGAGAAGCCCGTGTGCAGTGTCGGCGCTGCTAGTTCCAAAGAAAGATGGAAGCTGGAGAATGTGCGTGGACAGCCGCACCATTAACAAAGTGACCGTGAAGTACCGATTCCAATTCCACGGCTTGATGACATGTTAGATCAATTAAGTGGTGCTCCCTTATTTATCAAATTGGATTTATAGGGTGGCTACCATCAAGTTCGTGTACGAGAAGGAGATGAATGGAAAACGACATTTAAAACGTCGTTCGGTTTGTATGAATGGCTTGTCATGCCGTTCGGAATGTTAAATGCACCATGTATGTTTATGTGATTGATGATGCATGTATTGAAGCAATTTCTTGATTGATTTGTTGTCGTCTATTTCGACGACATCTTAATCTATAGTCCGGATGAACAAACTCATCTGACACACCTTTGGATGGTTCTCCTTACACTACGGGAAGCTCAGCTCTATGTCAACTCCAAGAAATATCATTTTCTCCAACAACGGGTGGTTTTCTTGGGATTCGTCATGTGAGCTAAAGGACTTCAAGTTGATCAAGAAAAATTCAAAGCTCTTGCGGAGTGGCCCTCTCCAACATCGGTGACGGAGGTACGTAGTTTCCATGGCCTTGCAACCTTTTACCGCTGTTTTGTGCGTAACTTCAGCAGCATAATGGCGCCAATCACAACGTGCCAGGAATTCGTATGGACTGAAGCTACCGAGCAAAGCTTTCAATTAATTAAACAGTTGTTGTTCACAATCCCTTTGTTGGCACTTCCGAATTTCAACAAACTATTTGCGGCCGAATGCGATGCTTGCAGTGTGGGCATTGGTGCCGTGCAAATGCAGGAAGGTCGGTCGGTGGCCTTTAAGAGTGAAAAACTGAACGAGGCCCGCCAAAAATGGTCGACATATGATCAAGAATTTTATGCTCTTTTTCTCGCCTTGAAAGTTTGGGAACCATATTTAATTAAGGGTGAGTTTATTTTGTATTCTGATCATCAAGTACTCCAATATATCAATAGAAGGATAAGATGCATGCTCGTTGGACTGTTTATCTTCAAAAGTTTGTTTATGTCATTCAGCACAAGTCTGGGCTTCAAAACCGTGTGGCCGACGCGTTAAGTTGCAGGGCCGCACTTCTTGTTACGCTTACGCATGAGGTTATTGGATTTGAAGGTCTCAAAGATTTATATGTGGATGATGAAGATTTCCATGCTGCTTGGGCTGCCTGTCTTGAGGGAAAACCTGTTTGGGATTATCATTTGCATGACGGCTATCTCTTTTGCGGCAACCAGTTGTGTATTCCCCGACTATCACTTCGAGAGAAACTCATCCGAGATTTGCATGGCGGAGGCCTAGCTTGGCATTTGGGCCGCGATAAGACAACCGCTCTCTTGGAGAAGCGTTATTTCGGGACGCAGTTTAAACGTGATGTCGCCAAGTTTGTAGCTCGGTGTGACACTTGTCAGGCCGCCAAGGGCCAGTCTCACAACACAAGGTTGTACATGCCACTTCCTATTCCATCCGCCATTTGGGAAGATCTATCAATGGATTTCATACTTGGTCTTCCACGAACTCAGTGTGGAATGGAATCCGTCCTCGTGCTGGTGGACAGATTCTCAAAAATGTCACATTTTATTGCTTGCCGCAAAACATTGGACGCCTCCGACATCGCCAAAATGTTCTTTCATGAGATTGTCCGTCTTTATGGTGTTCCTCAGTCCATCACTTCTGATCGAGACAGAAAATTTTTGTCCCATTTTTGGAAAACATTATGGCATATGTTTGATATGTCACTCAATTTCAATAGCACAGCTCACCCGCAATCTGACGGCCAACCCGAGGTCGTCAATCGTTCACTAGGAAATTTAATTTGCTGCATTTGCGGGGATAAACCGCGGAAATGGGACAACGCCCTCACTCAAGCAGAGTTTGCTTTCAACAGTGTCGTAAACCGCTCAACTAGAAAGGCACCTTTTACTATTGTTTATGCACAGCCTCCTCGCCAAACTTTGGACTTGGTGCGCCTGCCACAGGGTGCAAACCGAAATGCGATGTTGAGCACCTTGCAAAACACATTCAGTCCCTTCAAACTGAAGTTCACGGCCACCTTTCTAAATCCAAGGCAGAATACAAAGTCGCGGCCGATGTTCACTGCCATCACAAAGTTTTTAACGTGGGCGATATGGTTATGGTTTTCCTCTGCAAGGAGCGCTATCCGACAGGTATTTATAGCAAGCTGCAGTCTCGAAAATATGGCTCATTCCACATTCTGAAGAAGCTCAATGACAACGCATGTGTCGTCGACTTGCCTGCTCACTTCAATATCACGAACACCTTCAATGTTGCTGACCTTACTTTGTATTCACCCCCGGATGAAGAGCTCTATTCTATCCTGAGCATGCCTTGAGGACGAGTCATTTTGAAGGGGAGGAGACAAAAAAAAATCTTTGCTAAAACCCTATTCCAGGAGTTGGGTGGCGCTGCCCGTAGAGGTTAGATTGGTTGTTCTTCTCTTTTCTTGGTGGATTCCAGGAGATTTACATTGTTCTGCACCTTGGACGAAGATCTAGGTGAGCGCAGTGTTCGTTCTGCATTAGGATAGGAGCACAGCCTCATTCATATAGCTCGCCAGAGAAAACAGTAATCAACTAATGATTGTAGCTAGCCTGAAACAACGTAGGTAGATGATGATGCCATGAAGATGAGGATAGAATGATTTTTGCCTAACGGGCTATACCACTGATAGAATTGTAGAGGCAATCACAGATTTAAGCGAAGAAGAAGATAATGCAGGGAAGAAATAATTATAAGAAGGGGGAGTTTTACTTTTGCATTTGTTTTACTTGATTTCATTGCATACAGCTACAGCCTTTTATAAGTATATATTTAGAAGCCACAAACGGTTGCATCCTAAATTGTGTAAGTAAGGAGATAGCAGCTTGGTTTAATTTACTTGTTGGATTAATTAAAGACAGATTTAGTTTTACATGAAGTGGGAAAAGCAAACCTCTTCTCGTATAGAGCATCCAGATACTTCTCAAGAGCGAACTCCTGCGAATCAACTATCTCCGGCTCCTGACTCAAGGTCAGATCATAAAAAGCCGTCGAAGTAGAACTCACGCTATCAGCGTCGCTGCTGTCAAACTGATCAGCCCCAACTTTCTTCTGTTTTCCTGTAAGAAATTCCTTCATCAGATTCATCCAGCTCCTCCAAACAAAAATCCAACAAAACCATGCAGACAACTGAATCATAATAACACCTCAAAAACTTTATCCCACCAAAAAAACATCAAAAATTATTATTATTTTTTAAACGAATCCTAAGAACCTTCATCAAAATTTGAACATGAAAAGAGAAGTTCTGTCAAAATACTTACGCTTCCCCATTGATAAATCTTCCTCTATTACAGAGATTTGCAATCAGGTACGGGCGAGAAAGGCTTGAAAAGAAACAGGAGAAAGACAAAAGCTACAGTGGGAGTTATTAGAGAACCTCAGAAGCTGGGCTAAATTCCCGATTGGACTCGATGCGGATGAGGGAGAGATGGCGCAATGAAATCTGCCAGAGAAGAGCAGAGCCATGTGAAGATCAAACGGGGATTTGAAGAACGGGTGGGAAGAACAGAAGAACAAATCTCGATTCTGCAGCGGCGAGGTCAAGGATGATTCCACCTCCGGGGATCCCTTAATTAACCTAGGTTTGTAATTGTGGCTCGGTAGCGTCCACGGAGAGTTTAATGCCGACACCGTCCCGTGGACGATCTGCCATCCATCTGTCATTGAGGTATGATCTTGACCGTCTACACTTTTGCATGAGTTGGCCCTTAAATTTCCGCGTTAAACCAAACATAAAGCCACGTGCAGACTGGAATATTGTAACATATTTGATATTTCGTATTTATTCATTATTTTCCGGTAAATTCTGTTGATTTTGCGGAAGCTCTTAAAACGAATAGATGGAGACGTTGACTTCTGAAAATTAATATTTCATTAGAGGGGCATAAATGTAAAAGCACGGTTTTCCTCGATGTTTAGAAGGTATCATGTTTTGTTTAGGGTCCTAAAACAGACATAATAGTGATATAATGTATGTTTGGCAAGACTGCAGTTATTAAAGTGTCTAAAGTTCTTTATGTGAGGTTGAACGTTCACGAACTATAGTACATAACCACTGGGTTCATGTTCAGGACTACCACCACTCATCAGGTTCACCGCAAAGTCAAACAGAGCCTCAGGGTCAGTTTGTTTCGGCGGTGGCGGTGACAAAATGAGCTGTGGGAATGGAGCTTTAAGAATTGAGCTGTGTGAATGGAGTTTTTTAAAATGGAGAAACAGTTTGGTAAAACAGCGGTGACAGAGCTGTTCAGAACGGAGAAACAGTTTGGTAAAACAGTGGTGGCGTTTCTGTTATATTTAATTATCAAAAAAAATTCAGTTGCATTAATTATAATGAATAGTAATCATTGATAATATTGCTAATCAGATATTAATAAAATGAATTATAATCATATTAATTTATTAATATAATAATAATAATAATAATATCAGATATTAATTTATTAATATTATTATATTACTATTATTATTATTATTTATTATTATTATTATTATTATCAAAGCGGGGAGCCTTCACCGTCCATGGCGGAGGAGGAGGAGATGGGGGTGGGGGGGAGGGGGAGCTTTCACGTCTGGTTTGGGTCCATGGCGGAGGAGCTTCTCATATCTGGTCGGCGTCCATGGCGGATGAGCTTCTCACATCTGCTCGGCGTCCATGGCGGGGGAGCTTTCACGTTTGGTCTCGCCGTCGGCGTCTGGTTCTCGCGCACAACTCCAGCAAGAGCACCGGCAACCTTCTCTCCGGCGGTGGATGTTATTCCCATGACAACCTTCTCTTTCTCTCTCACCTCCTTCCTCCCTCTCTCCTCCAGCCATGGGAACCCGGCGTTGGAAAGCTAGTCACAGCAGCTGTGGGAAAGCGCCGTTGGCAACGGAAAAAATGGGCTCCGTTGGCAACGGAATGAAGAAACAAACTGAACAAAAAAATAAAAAAACGTTGCGTTCAAAACTCAACGGAAGAAAAACGGCGAAACAAACTGACCCTCAATCTCTCTCCAATTGGTATATCTCGGCCTCCTATGGCTAACAGGAATCCCTCCAGCTGTAAGAGGGAAAAAAATATTTATTTTGTGTGCGGTTGCTAGGTCGAAATCAACGCTAGAGAAATCTCAGGCTTTTGTGTGCGGTTGCTAGGTCGAGGAGATCGATGATCGCTTACAATATTCTTTCCTGACTTTATTTTTGGCGATTGTTAATCGCAACTCGCTATTGGCTAGTCGCACTCCCAAAATCTCCTAATTTTTTACATGCAATTTCAGGAAAAATGTTCCACACGAAAGTTGTAGATCTCGACGAGTTGTCAACATTTTTCCTGAAATTGCATGTACAAGGCGTATTTCTGAAAGACGCAAAACCGAGGCATATTTTCAAAGTACGCCTTGTACATGCATTTTTAGGAAAAGTAATTGTTGCGGACTAACTCGATACTCCGGTCGGACCGGATTTAATTGGACCGTCTTAGCTTACGGAGCGGTCGAGCGCGCACACAGTCAATGAAAATAAAAGGTTGATACAAGATGTGATGACGTGGAAAATCCCCTCAACCGGGTAAAAAATCACGTGACCGGTTTTATGTCGGTCAAAGTCCACTAGTTGTTTGCGTTTACAATGTGTTCGGAGAATCGGGGGCGACAGTCCGCTCCCCGTTACAAATTGGGGGTGAGAGAGAGAGACTTCAACTCCCCCCGGGCAACAGGCTGCGCCGCGGGAGCGACTTAGACACTGGAATCCAGGAAGTGGCTCTGATGCTTGGAAGTTGGAGCGCAGCTTCGGCGCTTGTCCGCTTGCCGTGGTCGTCTTCCTCCTTCTTTCACTCGTTCCGGGACTTAGGTGTTTTCCCGCTGGTGACACACTGGTGGCTCGAGGTGGCTGGAGGATGATCCGAGGGAGGAGTCCAGCAGAGCTATCACCTGAGGATGAAGATGACTGGGAGCAAAAAAAAGGTGAATTATGAGGAGGCCCTGGGGCTCCTTTTATAGCCCCCGGGAGGGGATTATGGCGGGCCTCACCACTAACTTGGTGGGTTAGTGTGTGGTTACCCACCAGATCGGACGGCGAGGAAAGCCCACCACGATCGGACGGCGGGCAAGCCGTCGATGGTGGTGGGGCGGTCGGGCGGCGGCCATGCGGCGACTTAGACGGCGGTGGCCCGGCCGATGGCGGCCTGGCCGGCCGCGGCCGCGGCGGCAGGGCCGACGACCGGTCGGCCAGGCCGGCGGCGGAGGTGGCCTGGCCGGCAGCGGAGGTGGCCTGGCCGGCGGCGGAGGTGTCCTGGCCGGCGGCGGCGGCGATTTCCCCCTAAAGGGGGCGGTTTTTTGGTGGAGAGAGAGGGAGTGGGCCCTCCCCCCCCCCCATGTTTTCCTCATTATGGAGAGTTCATGGGAGGTGGAGTTTGACTAGTCAACCCCATGATTTTCCACTTTGGGAGGTGAGGTTATGGGGGAATCCCCTTATAAATGGTGGTTCAACAGAAAAGTGCTCAACACGAAAGTTGTAGATCTCGACGAGATCTACAACTTTCGTTTTGAGCACTTTTCCGAAAATTGCATGTACAAGACGTATTTCAAAAAAACGCGAAAAATTATGAGATTTTGGGATGCGGCTAGCCAATAACGGGTTGCGGTTAACAATCACCTTATTTTTTCTCTTCTGAAACATCCACTCACTCCCCTGCACATCCTATGCAATATCGTGGGTACTCGATGTGATCATCATACCCATCAATAATGGAACTAACCATTGCCTCCAATCCAGCAACTTTTGTATCTCAATTAGGGTGGGTTTGACGCGGCTTATCGCAGCTTATTTGCTCTAGTGAGATTGGACAAAAACGTCATTGGCATAGAATATATGTTTCGTATCACAAATGTTACAAAAAAGAAATTAATTAGAGGCATAAAATTTTGGCATGCCAGTGACAGCTCTCAGTAGCACATACTTTTGGACATATTGATGTATTACCATTTGCATGCCTAGAAAGGAAGGCAAAATATGCCCATCTAAAAATAAAATAAAAATGAAAAATGCTATCAAGATTCAAGATGCTTTTAAAACCAGAATGATCCCTGTGAGAAATTCTTATAAAAACCAAATATTATATGTTTGAATTTGCGTCCTAAGAAAAATAGGCATGTGCAAAAGTATCCGAAGAAATGAGAATCCGACCAGACCATCAGTGGCGAACTGACTTATCGAAACTGAGAAAATTACCAAGGAAAAAGACTGTCTGATCGATGAATCCGCGATCTGTTGCTAACCGCCTACTGCTATCCGCTTATCCGCACTGACTTCACCGTCAGAACCAGTTACGTGGTTGCTCAGTGCTAGCTGCACAATCAGCAAACACAACAAACGATCAAGTCACTACTCCTTGCTCCATGGTTAGAAAACTTTAACCGCAAGTTTAACCCAAGCTATAGTTATTACAGTTCTCGTAATTAATGACGAGGTCAACACCCCTATTTGTAGGCAGACAGACGGATACAATCATCGTCCTGGGGGATAGATCGAGTAACCTCCAGCATAATGGTGGATAACAGCGCGCACCAGATCGCGCAGTCTGTCGGTAGTCAAATCCTAATCACACAGACAGCTAACCAGGGATCCTGCTGAATCAGACCACGAGCAAAAAGGTGGCCAAGGATCAGACCTTACATTAGAGTCTAGCCGTGCTACTCGCACGGTCTCCGCGGTCTGAGCGGTATGTGCGGTCTGCACACTTCAGACCACCCACTTTCAACTTCAATCTTTTTTAACACTCACTTCGTCCCTTCTGTTGTAAGTATATATCATTCTTTGATTTCTCTCTATCTTCTCTCTACCACACTTATCTTCTCTCATATGGTTAACAAATTAAGGCTTCGTTTGAAGCGGTGGTAGTGGTCATGAACGCGGTGATCATGAACTTCGTCGTTCGTGAACTCCCTACCTCACCTAAAATATTCATGCATTTATCTCTCTATCTTCTCTCTTATAGTTTATTTAATTTTCTTGATAGATGTCATAATATAGCCTTTGTCTTGCTAAACACATATTCTAGGATGATAACATTATTTTTTTACCAAACTCACAGGAGCAAATCAGTGGTGCCAAACGAAGCCTAAGCCATGCTACATTGCTAACACATTTTTGCCCAATCCCACAACCCACCCTGCACCACTTAACCACCCACCCCGCAGGCCTGCACAAGTCATCTTCACATCATTAACAAATGTTCATCTTGATGGGATACCTCCATTAAGGGATGTTCCAGAAGTGTTATTTGTGATTCATTTTCATTTCATTTTCTAGATGTTGTGATTTTTTTTATGCTTAGTTTGTGCATTTGTTTCTACTTAATTATATTTTTTTCTTATGATTTTTGTATTAGGGAAATATTTAGATGCTAGGATATCGAGGGAGACACAAATGACATTACTGCTCAACATGTACTATGCAATACAATTGTTACAGATAGGACCACTACAAGTATAGACAAGACCAATGTTCTCAGCACAATTAATGCACTCAAAAGGAATTATAAGACCAAGTCCAATAATATATATATATATATATATATATATATATATATATATATATATATATATAAGCTCAAGTTTTTTGAGTATATAAGCTCAAGCTTTTTTAAGTTGGTTCTTCCACAATACATGTCGGAATTAGGCAAATAATATATGCATTTTGTAGCTAAGAACGAGATCTACAACTTTCATGTTGAACATTTTTCCAAAATTTGCATGGTTTAGCCGGAATTTGGACCGAAAGGTTGCTGGCTCGAATTTTGAAATTTATTATTATTATTTTCATTTCGAGTCAGCAAGCTTTCGGGCAAGATTCCGGCCTAACCGTGCAAATTTTGGAAGAATGTTCAACATCAAAATTGTAGATCTTGTTATTGGCTACAAAATGTATATATTATATGTCTAATTCCGACATGTATTATGGGAGAACCAACTCAAGCTTTTTAGACTTAAAAAAGCTTGAGCTTATATATATATATATATATATATATATATATATATATATATATATATATATATATATATATATATACGAGCATCTTCGCACGGGCTACGCCCGTGCTCGATGCTCTCGGGCGGCCTTCGGCCGCATCTAGGCGGGCTTCGCCCGCCTTCGCACGGGACGGGCTACGCCCGTGCTCGATGCTCTCGGGCGGCCTTCGGCCGCAGATAGGCGGGCTTCGCCCGCCTCCGCACGGGCTTTGCCCGTGATCGATGCGTCGTTGCGGGCTGCACACGCATCAAGGCAGGCAGCGCCCACAATATATACATATGAGTACGCAAAATGACCGTACAAAAATATACATCGTTATTACAATTTTTATTTTATACAAATATTTATTTTTTGACGTTAAAAATTTCATTTCTCACTCTATTTCTTTTCTTATTTTCTTTCGTTCTCTCTCCCTCTCTCTCATCCCCTCTCTCCGCCCATGCTCGATGCTCTCAGGCGGCCTTCGGCCGCATCCAGGCGGGCTCTGCCCGCCTCCGCACGGGCTTCGCCCGCCCTCGGCTTCCGTGCCTACATATGAGCACTCAAAATGGACGTAAACAACTATCAATCACGATTGCCTTTTTTTCTTTTGTTAAACACATGTGCGTTTTGACTAACAATAATTAATCTTCCTCCCTTTCTCCTCTATTTTTCTTTCTCTTTCTCTCTTTCTCTCTCCAGTCTAATAATCTTCCCCCCCCCCCCAACGCCAGGTATTACCCCCACTCTCAGCCGCACTCTCTCTCTCTCTTTCTCTCTTTCTCTTTCTCTCACCCCTTATATCACCGCTTATATGTGTTATATAATATATACTGTATATTAACCTATAATATAGTTATATAAATATTACTATATATTAACCTATAATATAGTTATATAAAAATGTTAATATATCCCATCACCGCCTCCCCCCAGCCACTCTCTCTCCCTCTCTCTTTCTCTCTCTCCCTCTCTCTTTCTCTCTCTCCCTCCTTTCCTCTCTCTAGCCGCACTCTCTCTCTCTTTCTCTCTCTCACCGCTTATATGTATGCATATATAATATACATACTATACATTAAAGTATAAGATATTTATATAATTATGTTAGTATATCCCATCACCGCCTCCCCCAGCCACTCTCTCTCCCTCTCTCTTTCTCTCTCTCTCTCCCTTCGTTTCTCTCTCTAGCTTTAGGAGGCCTAGAAATATTCTCTCAACCCTCTCTCTCTCCCTCCTAAAGATTCCTTTCTCTCACCGCATCTAATGGATGAGATTAAATCGGGCTTTGGATCCAACGGTGGAGGTTCATTCTATGGTAAGAGCATCAATATGCATATTCTCTTAATATAGTAGATATATATATATATATATATATATATATATATATATTAATGCTTTTGAGGCTCATTTATTCATTTAATAGACAACTGGTAATAATCTATAGTTTATATATATATATATATATTAATGCTTTTGAGGCTCATTTATATTAATGCTTTTGAGGCTCATTTATTCATTTAATAGACAACTGGTAATAATCGATAGTTCATTTATATATATATATATATATATATATATATATATATATATATATATATATATATATTAATGCTTTTGAGGCTCATTTATTCATTTAATTAATATATATATATATATATATATATTAATGCTTTTGAGGCTCATTTATTCATTTAATAGACAACCGGTAATAATCGATAGTTTCAATCATGACAATCTATACATAGTGAGGGAACTTTACCATCACATGCAATTTCTCGATTTGGATCCAATATTCAATTTGGTCAACTCAAACTAAATATATATGTTAATAATTGTCAACATTTATTAGGAAATTCACCATCCCATAAAATATTTTTTCGTAGGGGCAAACACACTATGAAAATATCATAAATATACACTCGGCTAGTCATGTCCAAAATATCGGGCCTAGTGGGCTGGTTCGAGCCCGGCCCAGAAAAAGCCCGTCTAGGCCCGGCCCGAGAAAAGCCGTCTCGGGCCTAGGCCGAGCTCAGGAGTCCTTATAGGGCCCCGATATAGAGTAATTACCCGGCCCGATACCTAGCCCGGGCCGGCAAAGCCTGAATTTTGGGCCGGCCCTGGCCCGGGCTCAGGCAAAGCCCGACCCAGGCCTATGCGAGAGTCCGGCTCAGGAGAGAGCCCAACGACTCTTATAAGAGCCGTTGAAGGCCGAATTAGGATTATATACTAAAACACAATTCCGTGATTTTATGAATATAAAGGAGATTAAAAACTTCGATCTCTTAAAATAGTGGAAATGTAAAAATAATATCTATCCTATTTTGGCCTACATGGCCTATGATTTTCTAACAATCCAAGCTAATATGACATCTTCAGAGTTCACTTTTTCTCTTAGTGATAGGATTTTGAGCGAGCAGTTGAGCCGACTCAACGAAGAATTACTTGAATCTGCATCTACTATAAGAGCCATTTGGATGTTATGAAGAAGAAGTAGCATATTGCAGCGCTAGAGGATAACTCAGAGGAGATAGTTGACGAGATTGACGTAATAAATTTAAGTGATAATTAAGCGAGTCGTACATTTGTCACACCAGATAAAAGATGTATTTTGTATTTTTTTAAGTTAATAAATTTTTAATTTTCTTTATTTAAAATTAACAATAATAATAAATTCATTTTTTTCAATTATATAAATTATAAAAGTGTAATTTATTTTCATTATCCATGATAATTTATTTTTCAATATCATTATTATTATTTTAAATTAAAATCAACTTAAATATTAATAATTTTAAAATTATTTTTGAATGTAAGATGACACTGGTAGGCTGAAATTGTCACTCCGACAACATAGGAACATCGTGATCCGCGAGCTAGTTTATTAATTAAAAATTTATATAAAAAAATTTATTGGTTTTCATTATCTTTTTAAAAGTATCCAAAATTATATCATAATGCAAGTCATTAATTTCTTAAATAGCGATTATAAATAATACCTCTTGGCATAATTTTAATACTACAAAATCACGTCATCATCAGCGGGGGAGACTATTCATGGTGGGAATAAACATCAAATTTGCTCTCTTTTTTTTAAAAGAACGTGATAAATAGTGTGAGTATTTATTAGAGAGATCAAAGTAGTTGACTCCCAAAGATTTAAGTTTTTATTTTTATTTTTGCAAAATAATAAGCAGTCTTGACTCTTGAGGAGGCTTTGTTTTTCAGGCATATCTACAAGAAGAAGCTCCGGTTAGCTAAGCTGAGGCCCCCTGACATGCGTGGATCTATGCTGGTCACGAGTTCAATTTGTTAATATATATTTGAATATATATCGGGTTTGGAGGCCTAACGGATATGGTTCGGATATCGGGATATCCGATACCCATTATAAACCTAGGATTTGCCTATAAAACGTACCTCGGCTAGGTGCAACGGAGAGAGATTCCACCTTGACCATCACTCAGAATGCTTAGAGCGACTTAACACAATTCTAGTCATAGTGTTAGTCTTGGTTTACTTATGTAGTAGTTTGTCGATTGCTTTGTATGGTGATTAATGCTTTATCTTCTAAATGTATTACTCTCTGTATAGTAGATGTTGATGCTTGATATTCATCATGTACTTTTATTTGTACATTTTCACATTAAAAAAAAGCTCCATGACGAATGATGCCGTATATATTCTTTATCAAGTTTGTTTTCGTGCATGGTACAATATTAGTTCTTCTATATAGCTGATTATATTAATCAGTAAATAAGAGTACTGCATACTAGCAGATCAGGCTAGGATTTGTGTGAAGCTTAATCTATGTGAGGAGCTAGCTAGTTGAGAATGTTCTCCACATAATTTATTTAGATATTTTGCTTGGTAGGAATTAATGAATCACTTAGGCTCCATTGGCAAGGTGGTGGCGGTCATGCACACGGAGGTTAAATTGTCATTAGTTAATGCTCACCGAAGGAACTTCATCCACTTTTATGTTCAAACTGACTTTTATGTTCAAACAGATGATGTTTGTTAGATGATCCTTATCAAATGACGTTTTAACTCATGTGTTTATGACCGCCATGTTAGGAATGACGTCTACCAACTCTCTCAAAACCCCGGAGTGTTAGGAAGGGTGCTACCAATTCTTTTATATTATTTTAGCAGGACCGGTCAAACTGTTCGCATGATTCCCTCGCACTTAAATTGTGCCCGGAACTCCCCTGTACTCATGCCCGGAGCCAACCCGACTCCCTTGCACTAAACCGTATCATGGAGTTCCCCTGCACCCATGCCAGGAGCCAACCCGGGTGCGCCCGGGAGGCACCCCATCCAACACCTGGATGGCGGGCCACACCCAACACGCCACTGCCATGCCAAACGGAGCCTCAGTCATTTATATGATTGACCCTCGATCTCCTCGTTGTGAGCATGCGATGAGAAGGATGATGTGTAGCTTATTCTTATGCAATTATTATCCGATTTGGCATGTCCGCATATGAACTTGTAAGCCTCCAAATTTTCGTATTTATTGTTGTAATTTGACTGTTGGGCACAATGTGAGTCTCCTACTTTTCCTATTATTGTCCAATGTGAGTCTCCTACTTTCTGTGATCTAGGGTTTTCCATAAACTTAGCTTGAAGAAAATAGAGATTTGGTTAGTGCATTCTTGTATCTTTGATTTTATATGTTTTTTTTTGCTTGGAAATAAAATGGCTTTGCTTAGAAAAAATAGGGTTTTATGTGGGAAAAATATTATTGTTTATTGTTAGGGTTTATCTAACATTTTAGTGTTTATTCCATTAATGTTGTAGGCTTGTTTTTTTTTGGTTAAATTGTTTCATTGTTAAGATTAATTTTGTTTTTTTTTCTTTCTAGATTAAAAGGAGTAGTGAAGAGCAAAAATTATTGACTTATGGACACATTTCTCAAGAATTACATGTAGATGTTTGACAATATTTTGCGACAAATTTGAGTTTTCTTAGCAAGGATTGAATGGGCAAGGCACTTTGGTAGAGATTTGAGACTTGTTGTCATGGGCCGTCAAACTTGAAAAAGGAGTAAAATATGTTGAAAAAAATTAAAGTGAAATTCATGTATATATATATAAATATTTAGCATATATCTGCTACTGCCCATTCATTTCCTCCGCCATCTTCATTTCATTTGACGCATACAACCACTCAACACTCCTTCATGTCAATGTTAAATTCCCTGTATCAAGTCGACGCTCCATCTAATTCGATGCATTCTGCTGCTGGTTTCTGTCGAAGATATGTCGAAATATTGTCGACGTCACATTTGACTTCTTCCTTTAAAAAACATTTACGTCGACTTCTTCTACATGCATACGCACATACATACGAGCATCTTCGCACGGGCTACGTCCGTGCTCGATGCTCTCGGGCGGCCTTCGACCGCATGTAGACGGGCTTCGCCCGCCTTTGCACGGGCTTTGCTTGTGCTCGATGCATCGCTGCAGGCTGCGCAATGATCCCAAATCTTTTTTTTCAAACCATATACATATGAGTATTTAAAATGACCGAAAAAAACATGAAGTATTATTTCTATTTTTATGTTATAAAATTTTGCAAATTTCAAATTTATCTATCCCCCCTCTCTCTCCTTATCACTCCCCCTCTCTCTCTCTCCTTCTCTCTCCCGTCCCTCTCTCTCCCTCTCTCTTTCTTCTTTAAAATCACTCCCTCTCTCTCTCCCTCTCTCTTTCTTCTTTAAAATCACTCCCTCTCTCCCCCCATCCCTCCCACCCCTCTCTCTCCCTCCTCTCCATCTCTCTCCCAACTCTCCCCCCTCCCTCATACTCTCTCTTTTTCTCATGAGCTAATGACCAATATTCTTTTATAGTTATTAGATAAGATATATATCTTGTAAGATATTTATATATATGTCCGCTCGTGCGTTAGGTCGACTCGGAATAGGTTAACAGGTTCGTGCCATCATTGGGCTTGCTCTACGCTTGAAGTACTATATATACTCATTTCATACATAGACGAGGTATTGTAGAATATTTTGAGCGGAGCCAACCCAACATTCTCAAAGTAGTTGTTCCGCTCTGCTAGGTTTTTCGCGAATCGAGAGTCGTCGTCGTCTTCGCGAATCATGAAGTTGCGCCGCTTGAATCCGTCGATCACACGCCGTTGCTCCATGTTTTCCTTGTGATTGGGATTTCTTCCGCCGCTGGAAGATCGTGAAAAGAACGTCTCCCGTCACCGGTCGTTCTTCTCGATCGCGATTCCGCCGTGATCATGTGTCGCCGCCGTCGCTGTTTGCAGAGTTCCTGAACTGCGCCGCTTCTAATTTCATGGACATCCGCTCTTCTTTTTTCTCGAGCTCCTGCGCTCGCAGAACTAAGCAAGTCGCGAGTCACCTCCTGTTCTTCTGGTTGCAGATCGCCGAAAAAGATCACTAATTCTGTCGGAGGAATCTCTTTCACTGGGAGGTCCGGCCACCTCCGTGTAGATCTGGCCGCCTACTGCTCCGATCTACCTCTTATGCAAAGATCTGGCCGACTCCGTGCTCTTGCTGAAGGAACAAACAAAAATTGTTGAAGATCGTACAGATCTACTAGGCTGCAGACCTATTTCCCTGGTTATTTATCCTTTTGCTGCTCTGATTCATTTCTTGGAGGTGATTAACCTAAGAAAAAGGAAATCAGAATAACAGATCTGCAAGGAGCCGATCCAGGTCCAGATCAATCTGGGTGTTTTCTGCAGCCAAGAGGAATTACCAGGAAGTTGTGGAGCTATGTTCATGTGATCCAGATCAACAGATCTAGGGCTATCTGGTGCTTGCCGTCTCTTTTTTTGTGGAGAATATTATTTTTCTGGATTTGATCCGAAGACATCGTCTCAACCTCGCACGGCTCAGGTGCTCTCGTTCTAGAATTTTAATTTCTGTTTAAAGCTGCAATCGTTCGACGCCTCTGATTTTCTCAGTTGGAAAATACAAGTCCAACTACGAATGAAGGAACGCGAGATATTCTATACTGTTCAGAGCGATTTCGCTTCTACCGTCGAGGACGTGAATGAGTACCAATGGAATAAGAATGAGGATTTCTGCAGGGATTACCTGTTGAATTCCCTGAATCCCTGTCTCGCGTTGACCTACCATGCTTACAAGACTGCAAAAAAGATATGAGATCAACTTAACTCGCATTTCCAGAAGGAGGAAGGACTGCCCAAGTCACTTATCGGAGAGACGTTCTTCAACTTCAGATTCAAAGCGAACATGTCTATCACTTCTCAACTCTTAGAGCTAGTCAACCTGCGTCAGAAGGTAGATGAGTATCATTCGAAGATGGACGACAGCCTCTTTGTGTACATGATTATGAGTAAGCTGCCTTCTGAGTGACTCTTTTTCAAGACCGAGATGCACAGACTGAAAGAGAAGATCAGTTTGGATGAACTCAAAAGGTTCATTCACATTGAGGATCAGAACATTGCTGGGAAAAGCTCGGACCAAGTTGCTCAGCCCTCACAGGCTGTCAACTTCGTTTCAAGACTTAGAAAGCCCTCTCGGAAGCCACCAGCACCCAAAGGTGAAGCCTCTGCACAGTTGGCGCCTATTAAGCTATCTTTCAAAAAGAAGAGGGGCAAGTGCCAGAACTGCGACAAGTGGGGAAACTGGGCGGCTGATTGTAAGGCTCTGAAGAAGAAGAATAAAGAAGCTCCAAAAAATGTGGCGAACATGCTGGCAGATGCCTCAGATCCCAAGTCTTTTATGGCTATGATTGAGAACAGTCATCGCAGTTTGTCTTTTGAGTGGTGGCTTGATAGCGGTGCTACCTGTCATTTGAATAATGACAGAGGTTTACTAGCTGAGGTCAAGGTGGTACAGGAGAAGGTGGAGAACTACAATGGAGGAGAGACTAAGGTGACCCATGCAGAGACAGCCAAGTCAGTCCTCTCATCAGGTAAGATTTTTTTTTTAAACAATGTTAAAGTAGTTTCTATATTAATTAAAAATCTGATTTCAATGAGTCTATTAGATAAGATTGGGATGTCTTTCACAACTCAAAACGGTAGAATGACCTTAACGGTAAATTCACATTATTTTGGGTGTGCGTACATGATCAACGGAATGTATAGACTTAGCTTAAACAATGATAACATTAACCAAATAAGTTCGAATCTTATTAATCCTAAGTTTTTACATAACAGACTTGGACACATGAACTATAGAAAAATGCTAGATCTAGCGAAGAGTCATAACATCCCCTTAGATCTGTCCATTCGATTTTACAAGTGTGAGGTGTGTGCGCAAACCAAAATTACTAGAACACCTTTCAAGTCGGTGTCTAGAAGAACACAACTCCTAAAATTGATACATTCAGACCTTTGTGATTTCCGAAGTCATATCACTAGAGGGGAAAAGAAGTATCTAATTACCTTCATAGACGATTTTTTGAGATATCGTCATGTGTATTTGTTGAGATCAAAAGATGAGGCCTTTGAGACCTTTAAAATTTTTAAGTCTCGTGTGGAAATCAGTTGAATCTTAAAATCAAGAGACTCGGAAGTAATCGAAGAGAAGAATACACTGCAACTGAGTTTAAGGAATTCTGTGTCTCTGAGGGCATAATTCTTGAAACCACAACTCCTTACTCACCCCAGTCAAATGACATTGCCGAGCGTAAGAATAGAACTTTAACAGAAATGTTGAACTCTATGCTCCTAACAGCTGGCATGCCTAACTCTTTTTGGGGAGAAGTAGTCCTTACTACGAACTGCATTCTGAATAAAATGTCTCATTCTTAGCTCACTTCTACCCCGTATGAGCTGTGATACAGTCATCCTTGTAGATACGATACTCTAAAGACTTGGGGATGTATTACTTATATGCGAATACAAGATCTTAAGAGGCCTAATGTGGGACCTAGAACAACGACGTGCATCTATCTAGGTAATGTAGAAGATAGTGCAGCAGACAGATTTCTCGATCTATCCACAAATATTGTGATAGAGTATAGAGATGTCATATTTTTTGAAAATTAAATTATCAAAAATCATGGTTTGTCTGTCTCCGGATCTAATGATATGATTTTAGAATCTATCTTAGAACCTGCAGCTGGTCCTTCTGGCACTGCTCCGTAACCTCTAGAGGTGGAACCTGTTCCACTTAGAGCATCTATAAGAGAGAGGATCCCTAAAAACTTTGGTGAGAATTTCGTCACATACCACTTAGAGGATGATCCATTCTTCTACTAGGAAGCAATGAGATCTAGAGATTCGTTGATGTGGGCAGAAGTCATTGATGATGAGACGGGCTCGCTGTTACATAACAATACTTGACATCTACTTGACTTGCCGAAAGGCGCTAAAGTCCTAGGATGCAAGTGGGTGTTGAAGAAGAAACTACATAGTGATGGGTTTATAGCTAGGTATGAAGCACGTCTAGTGGCCAAAGGTTATAAATAATAGGGGCGAATAGACTATTTTGATGTTTATTCACTTGTGTGTTACCTATCGACTATCAGGATTCTTCTGGTCTTAGCATCTATCGAAAACTTTATAATTCATCAGATGGATGTGAAAATAGCCTTCTTAAATGGATAGCTTGATGAAGAGATCTATATGACACAACCGGAAGGTTATGTGCAGAAAGATCTAAAAGATAAAGTGTGCAAATTGGATAAATCAATCTATGAGCTTAAACAAACGCCTAAGATGTGACATATGAAGTTTGACCAGGTGGTAAAGAGCCTCAGATTTAAGTCCAGTCTCTCAGATAAATGCATTTATCACCACTCATTGTCGAATCAGACAACCATCATATATTTATATGTGGATGACATGTTGATTTTGAGGTCTAATCTTGCTGCAGTTAGGGATATTAAATCCACTCTAGCAGAAGCTTTTGACATGAAGGACCTTGGTCCTGTAGATACCCTGATAGGTATGAAGGTTAGAGTTGACAAGGGTCGAGTTACTCTTACACAGACTCATTATATTGTGCAATTTCTTTCTACCTGGGGATATGATAACTATAGGCCAGTATAGACACCATTTGATCATAATGTCAAGTTGAGTCCTAATGAAGAGACCAGCATTGATCAAGTTAAATATTCTAAAATAATTGGTAGTCTCATGTACGCCACAAGTTGTACAAGACCAGACATTGCTTTTTCGGTTAGCATGCTGAGCCGTTTTACCAGTAATCCAGACAAAGAGCATTGGGCAGCCCTAGACAGGCTGTTAAGATACCTGAAAGATACTAAAGATCATGCTCTCTGCTACACTGGTTACCCACCTACTGTGGAAGGACATTCTGATGTCTCGTGGTGTTCAGAAGCCGGGAATAGCAAGTCTACCAGTGGATATATATTTACCTTGAGTGGAGCTGCTATCACTTGGAACTCTAAAAGACAGACATGTATAGCATTGTCCTTTATGGAAGTCGAGTTGTTTGCCTTAGCCTTGGCCGGTGAAGAGGCAGATTGGATCAAAAACTTGATTCTACACATTCCCTTGTCTAAGTTACAAGTCAACTCGTTGAGCTTGTATTGTGATAATCAAGCAATAGTTCAAGTCATTAAGAATGCCCTCTATAATACTAAGAGGAGACATGCACGACTGAGACATGCCTTATTGAATTATCTGAAAGAACAAGGAATTATCACTTTGATCGATGTACGTTCAAAGGATAACCCGGCTGATCAATTGACGAAAGGAATATCAAAATATTGTCTAATCAAAACAGTGGGGGAAATGAGACTAAATGCGATTTAGTTCGGCCTTAGTTCAGCAATAAGCGTTTAGTTCAGTCTTTGTCCAAACGTTTTGATTATTTTGATTTCCTTTGTCAAAGCAAGTGTGTTGTGTTCCGTTGAAGCTCTTAGTTGCTAAGCTCGGATCTGGTAACTTGTTACATTCCAAACTTGATGTTAACAACTTCACATGAATTCGACTTTTGCCTTGGAGGAGAGTGTTATTCCAAACTTTATAGCACAATCTGACTTGTTTTTGTCTCTTTTAAAGGAGATTGGTTCCATTCCAAACTTGATGAGTTCCAATTAACTTCAGAAGGATAGTAATCGTGACATTCCATATAAGATCGCAGATATAGCTGCGGTATCCAGAAGTCTGAAATCGTTTCTGTTGAAATAGATATCTGGTTCTGAGGTAAAACTATAATACTCTGTGAACATGTCCTCCCAGCCAAATTAAATTAATTAATACAAAGTTCTTTTAGTAGAACTAGATGTTTGCAAATTTGCAAGGGATAAAATTCATTCTAAAACGAAATTCTCTGTTAAAATTGCAGGGGCTGCTGAGATAGGAGGAGCACTGGTTGACTGAGATCCAGATCAGGATGATCTTTTGGATGATGAGTTTTAGAGTGTTATTAGTTTATCTTTTGCTACTTCTGTTCAGAGCATTGTTTAGTTTTTCTTTTATGCAATGTTTGTTTGGACTTTCTAGCTCTCTGTTGATTTGCGACGTCAGACATATATGGTCTGTGTCTTGTTGTACCTGAGACTATTTATGTATTGCAGCTGAGTTTTGTTTACTTATGTGTGCATACTATTTGTGCTTAAGTCTAATTTTGTTTGAAATAGGTGCTGGACTGTTAGCCTTTATTGGCTCTTCTAGTGTACAACAATTAGGGGGAAAATATATATATTTCTTATATATGTTATTGTACAACCTTGTCTTATATTGCCTCTATTTATAGGACTTTACCCAACATACGGGAGAAAGAAAACAACATGTCTGATGGCGGGAGATGCATCCATTGGCGGGAGACATTGCCAAATGGAGGATACACAACTCTTCATTCATTACATTTGTTTTATTAAAAATAATACTTATATTGACTAGCTGCTTATGCCTCATTGACAGGAGCTGGAGGCCTTGACTACAGTATTTAACACTCCCCCTTAGTTACGGCCTCCTATATTTCTGTGACATCGCTTTTGTTTCTCAGCATCAGAAAACTTTCAGCTGGCAGAGGTTTAGTAAGGAAATCTGCTACTTGTTCCTTTGTGCTGCAGTATTTTATCTCAATTTCTCCTTCTTTTACGAGTTCTCTAGTAAAATGGTATTGGATTTCAACATGCTTGGTGCGTTTATGCATCCCAGGGTTCTTGGCCATTGATATGACAGAGGTGTTGTCAACTGAAATGCTCACCGGTCCTGTTTCTTCCTCTTTCATTTCTTGTACTAGGCGCCTTAACCACACACTCTCTTTTGCTGCTTCGCCTAATGCTACATATTCCGATTCAGCGGTTGACAGGGCTATGCATTTTTGTTTGGAAGAGTTCCATGAAATAGGCTTTGTTCCAAGGAAGAAGATGAAGCCTGTTGTGCTTTTACGATCATCAATGCTTCCTGCCCAATCACTGTCAGAGTATCCCCTTAGGTTAAAACCATCTTCCTCACTTTTGTATAGTAGGCCAAAACTTCGAGTGCCATTCAGGTACCTTAATATATGCTTGACGCCCTCAAGGTGTTTGATACTTGGTTCAGACGTAAACCTGGATGCTACATTCACGGCATATGTAATGTCTGGCCGGGTATTTGTCAAGTACATTAAAGATCCTACCAAGCTTCTATAAAACTCAGCACTAACTTTACTGCTTCCATCCTGCATACTTGGTTTTTCACAGGTTGAAATGGGGGTGTTAACTGGTTTTGAGTTTAGCATTCCTGACCTGGTAAGGAGATCCAACAAATAAGCTTGCTGGGATATGCTAATTCCTTTAGAGGATTGCTGAATTTGTAGTCCGAGGAAGTAATTCATTAGTCCTAAGTCACTCATCTCATATTCACTTTTCATGGCTGATTTGAAAGATTCAATTAGACCGTTATTAGTCCCAGTAATTACGACATCGTCCATATATATGCTAAGTACTAGGTAATCTCCAGATTCAAAAGTCTTGATATATAATGTAGGTTCACTTGGGCACCTTATGAAACCTGCCTTCCTTAAGTAGGTATCAATTTTGTAATTCCATGCTCTTTGGGATTGTTTTAAGCCATAGAGTGCCTTTCTCAATTTATATACTAGTGATTCTCTTCCTTTTATAATGAATCCCTGTGGCTGTTCCACGAACACTTCCTCTATTAGATCACCATTTAAAAACGCTGATTTCACATCAAGTTGATGAACCTGGTGCTTTCTTTGTGTCGCTAAGGCTAGTAGAAGCCTTATCGTCTCCATCCTAGCGACTGACACAAAAGTTTCAGTATAATCCCTTCCGGGCATTTGTGAGTATCCCTTTGCCACGAGGCGAGCCTTATATTTGTTAATTGTGTCATTGGCATTTCGCTTTAACTTGTATACCCATTTGAGGCCAATTACATTTACACCTGGTGGTTTATCTACCATCACCCAAGTATTATTTCTTTCTATAGCTTCCATTTCTATCTTCATGGCTTCTATCCAGGGAGCTTGGGCAGCTGCTTCCTGGAATGACTGTGGCTCAATCGTAAAAAATGAAAACCCACATGTCTGGTATATATCATCTAAACGTCAATACTTTCTCGGAGATGATGTGTCTGCAGAGCTTGAGTCACTGCTGTTAGCTCCACCTGGTGAATTTGGACAATCTGACGACTCCTTGTGTGATGGTTGAAATGGATCTTGGTGAGCAACCTCAATGAAGGATGGCTCATCAGATTTTTTTATCATCCTCAGGGAGATCTATGATTGGTTGTTTTGGATAGTAAAGACTCTGATCCAATTCTTTCTAGCTCCACTCACCTGACTCATCAAATACGACATCTCGTGCGATTATGAGTTTGTTTTTAGTTGGGTTCCAAAGTCTATAACCTTTAGACTCACGGCTATATCCAATAAAGATCATTTTCTCTGCTTTTGGCTGTAACTTGCCTTGGTAATTCTGTGGCTGAAGGCAATACACGATGCTCCCAAAAATTCTAAAATGTTGAACATCGGGTTTTATGTTGTGAAGTGCTTCATATGGGGTCACAAGCAGCAGGGCTTTAGTAGAACTCCTATTGACAATATAGACTGCTGTGTACACTGCTTCTACCCAAAAACTTCTGGGCAAATTTTTGTGATCCAGCATGCACCTTGCCATTTCTACTAATGTCCTGTTCCGTCTTTCAACGACTCCTTTTTGTTGTGGTGAATTTGGCACAGTGAGCTGTCTTGAAATGCCGTTTTCCACACAAAAGTTATTAAATTGGTTGCTTGTGAACTCACCCCCTCTATCACTTCTTATTTTCTTTATCTTCAGGTCAAATTCCTTTTCCACAAGGGTTTTGAAATACACAAAATGGATGAAGGCTTCAGCTTTAGTGTGTAAAAAATACACCCACATAAAACGCATATAATCGTCTACCAGGAGAAAAAAATACCTTTTGTCGGATAACGAATCTTCAGTGGCAGGACTCCATAGGTCAATATGAACAAGTTGAAGTGGTTTTGTTGCTCTCCATGTGGACTTGGTTGGAAATGGGACCCTTTGGATCTTATTTTTGAAGCAATCCTTGTAGGTTTGTTTATCTATTTTTAGACTAGGTAAGCCTGTTACCAAGGACTCCTTGCTCAACTGAAAAAGCTTCTAAAAGTTTATGTGTCCATACCTCAGATGCCATAATCGATTTTCATCTATGATTGAGGCAACTAGAGCCTTAGTTGTATTCTGTTTAAAATTGATTGGGAATACTTTATTAGGTGTCATTTTAACCATAAACGCCATGGTGGAGGTGAAGGGATCGATTATCTTGCATAACCTTTCCTCAAACACGACCTTGTAGCCGCATTCTATCAATTGCCCCACGCTTAGCAAGTTGTGTGTTAGACTTGGAACATATTGGACCCCATGGATAAGTTTCTTTGTCCCTTGGGTAGTTATGACTGCAACTGTGTCATTTCCTTCCACTGTTTATGAGTTACCATCACCTAACATTACCTTTGATTTTTCTTTGAGATCTAATGATATAAAAGCTGCCTTATGGGAGGTCATGTGGTTTGAACAACCACTATCTATATACCATACCTCATCCATGGCTGGTGTAGCTTCTTGAACTGTGAAGGCTGTGTGAATCTTCTGTGCCTGTTGAGCATAGAGGGCGGTATTAGTGTCTTCTCCAGTCATAAATTTTACATCAGTGGTTGTTTCTTGTGTCTTAAAATCTTCTTTATACCAACAATTTTTATCACTGTGGGTTGGGTTTTTACACCTCTTGCACCTGAAGTAGCAATTTCTGGTTTCATGGTTGTCTTTCTTGCATATTATACAAGTGGAATGGGGGAAAACCCGTGCCACACGGTTGTCAGCTGTGGTACTTCTTCCTATCCCCCTACCTCTGTTAGAGGATTTTCTCCATTGTCAAGGACTTTTGTTTTTCTGATCTGAAATCTGTAGAGTGCTCTTGAGAGCCTGTTCTACTGGAGTATCAAATCGTCTTAGTCTTGACTCATGGGCTTGTAATGAACCCATCAGCTCAGCAAGGGAGAATGTATTCAAGTCTTTAGACTCTTCAATTGTTGTGACTATATAGTCAAATTTTAATGGGAGGCTTCTAAAGAGTTTTAACACTATTTTCTTTTCATCTATGGTATCACCAAGACTACGAATCTGATTAGTAATTCTGGTTGCCTGAGTAAAAAAGTCGCTTACCTTTTCAGTGTCAGACATGGCCAAGCAGTCGAACTCTTTCCATGAAGCTTGAAGTTTAATTGAAATTAATTTGTCTGATCCTTTATATTCTGTTTGTAGTAGGTCCCAGGGCCCTTTAAATGTGGTGGCCGTAATCAAACGAGGGAAGATTGTTTTACTGACGCCTTGCAGGATATAAAATAGGGCCTTTGAATCCTTTTTAACTGCTTTTTGATGATTTCTCAGGGTAGCTACGTCCCCGAGTGCCTCAGTATCAGGTGGGTTATAACCTTCAGTGACAAGGTCCCACAAACCCTGTGAGAGGAAAAGGGTTTTCATTTGGATGTACCAAAAATCATAGAACTCTCCATCGAAAATGGATACTCCATTTTGAGAAAAAGAGAAGTTTTGAATTCCACTAGCCATATGATGTTATGAGGGATATTACACTCACACAACTTAATGCATGGGAGATAAAACTGTGACTGATGGCTAAGCACACACAATCACCTTCTTCTCTGTGTTATGCTTCCTAACTGCTATCACTTGGTACTCAACCAGCCTCTGATACCACTGTTTTCTTTATTGGCTCTTCTGGTGTACAGCAATTAGGGGGAAAATATATATATTTCTTATATATGTTATTGTACAGTCTTGTCTTATATTGCCTCTATTTATAGGGCTTTACCCAACATACGAGAGAAAGAAAACAACATGCCTGATGGCGGGAGATGCATCCATTGGCGGGAGACATTGCCAAATGGAGGAGACACAACTCTTCATTCATTACATTTGTTTTATTAAAAATAATACTTATATTGACTAGCTGCTTATGCCTCATTGACAGGAGCTGGAGGCCTTGACTACAGTATTTAACATGGTCACGATTGTGTATGATTCACGGTTGGTTGAACTTTGCACAAACCACCCTCTATCCGAAGTCTGGGTTCACGGCAGACATAGGAGGAGATTGTTAGATATTTATATATATGTCCGCACGTGTGTTAGACTGACTCGGAATAGGTTAACGGGTTCGTGTCATCCTAGGGCTTGCTTTACGCTGGAAGTACTATATATACCCATTCCATACATAGATGAAATATTGTAGAATACTTTGAGCGGAGCCAACGCAACATATCTTTACTATATTATAAAGATATGCTTGCAACACTTTCTATTGCTTGCATGAAACACAATTTCATGCAAGCAACACTTTCTATTGCTTGCATGAAGCCGCTTCATTTGGAGTTTCTAACATGTTAAATTCAATCAAATTAGAACATTTCACCATTCTAGCAACTCCGTCATTCTAGTAATTGTTAATCTCTACATCAGATGAATCCACATCTGATTGTGACAATAATGAGAAAAAAAGATCACTAGCTCCACTGCCATTTTCTGAATCCATTCCTGGCATCATTAATCACATATGGGTTTAGGGTCATTCAAAATAGGGAAAAAAAGACATGGACAGTAAAAAAGACTTGAAAAAATACAGTCTGACTGATTCCGTCTCTCTCTGTCTTTTAGTGATGTGAAACAGAAAAAAAAACCAAGAAGAAATACAATCTCGCTCGCTGGACTTATTATGCAAAGGAGGAGAGGTACTGGCACACACAGTAATCTCGCCGGCCATGAAGAAATACTTTATGTGGTTTGAATAACAAACCTGCACCGTCTGTCGTCAATGGCGGAAACCTAGCCGAAGTCGGTCGTCAATGGCAGCTCCCTCACCACTGGAGGTCATCAATGGCATCACCCTCGCCGTTGGAGATCATCAATGGCAGCATGGAGTCGCGAGAGATGCAAAGTCATGCCAAACCCTACGAACCGTTGTTGGAGAACAGCTCGGGAATTGAAAAAATGATATAAAATGAGATAAGCTGGACTGCCGGGGGGCGTATTTTGGAGATTTCACAAAACCCATCTAGTTTTTAAGGCAAAATTATCAAATTGGTCCATAAATTTTGGGACATTTTTCAAATCAGTCTCTAAACTTTCAAATTATTCAAATAGGTCCCTAAACTTTCAAATGATTCAAATAGGTCCCTAAACTATTAAAATCACTTCAAAGTAATCCCAAATGGGTTTTAATTATTATAATATCTTATTATTTTAATATATTATTTACTCCTCCCCCCATTTCTCATTCCTCCGCCCGATACTAGCTGTTGTGAAAAGACGGTCCTGCTCGCTGATCTTCCCAACCCTGTACAAGGCCTCGTAGTTCTGCTCGCCGGAGCTCATCCATCCTCCCCGCCGGTGACATTATTGAAATGGTAAGTTTCCTCCATTTCTCTCGCTGTCTTCTATTTCCCCGGCCTGTATTTTAGGGTATTTTGTTCTACTCGCCGGATTTTGTTTTAGGGTTTTGTTTTAGGATTTTGCTTACAAGACATATTTCGCTCTAAAACAGAGGTAGTTAATGTGAAAATTGTTTTGTGGCAGCTTATACTGAGCTGTTTGAGTAAATTAAAATGCTTTATTTTTATAATTTTATATCATTTTTTTAGAATTATCTAATATTAATAATATTGCAGTGAAATGAAAATTTAATTAAATAAGAAAAAAGAAACGAAAAATCACTTTGGGATTACTTTGAAGTGGTTTTAATAGTTTAGGGAGCTATTTGAATCATTTGAAAGTTTAGGGACTGATTTGAAAAAGATCCCAAAGTTTAGGGACCAATTTGATAATTTTGCCAGTTTTTAATGAAAAGGTGGGAATTGTTAACTTGACAAACTCGCACGGGAGGTCAATGTAATATCCAGAGGTACCTGTAATTATGCAAACTTGTAGGGGAGGTCCCAGTAATTTACCCTATATATATTTCACTACTATATAGAAAAACTAGTTTTTGTGCAACATTCAAAACAGTACAAGAAAAACATGATTTATGAAGGGAAATTAGGAAGGCTTGATAATCCTTCCTAATTAGCATCAAATTTAGCTAGGAATATACTTTTTTATTTTACCTACCAAAATAGCAAGGGATTTGTTTGTTGCTAAAATAGCAACAAATTTTTTTGTTGCAAAATTTTCGTTGCTAAAATAGCAACAAATTTTTTCGCAGCAAAACTTTTGTTACAAAATAACAACGATTTTTTTTGTTGCAAAATATTTATAAAGATACAAAATTATTTTCTTTGAAAAATTTTATGTCTCTTAGACTTCTATGGTTCGGCAAGAGCGAGCGGGTGAAAATGTCGCCGCCGTTCGGAGCTGGAGGATTCCAAACTTAGAGTTTTTGATTTGTTCCTCTGGCGTGGCAAGAGCAGATGCTGCACGCTTGTTTTCCTGCAGTACGGTGGCTTCTGTTCCCACACCGGCTTGAAAACGCCTCCCCAAATGAAGCTTTAATTAAAAAAAGAGAATTTATAATTTCCTTATTCCTCTCTTATAAAATATTTTTTTTATTTATTTATATATATATTTATAAATTATTTATATACATGAAATAAGCATATATTTTTTATAAATTATATAAATATATATATATTTCTATAAATAAATATATAAATATATATTCATGTACATATATATAAATAATTATACATATGCATATATTTAAATAAATATCTATCTATCTATATATATATATATATATGCACGATATATATAAATATCATATGAGTAATCATATATAAATATATACATTTAAATTTATTTATAAAAATTATAAAAACTTTGGAATTATATAAACGTTTTTTATGTGCGTGTATATATATAAAATTTAATGTATTCTTAAAACAAATTAGTTTGGTTGGTGAGTTGGTTAAACATAAGTTATTGTATATGAGAGGTTTGGGATTTGATTCTCAACATACTCATCTTTTAATGTTCTTTTTGTTGGTTTTATATAAATATTATTTTAATTCAATAAAATACAAAAAATTAGCAAGGAATGTAGTTTTCCTTGCTAATTTAGGAAGGATATAATACCTTCCTAAAAAATTCTTGCAAATTTGCAAGAAATAATTTTGTGGCTAAAATTTGCTAGGACCAAATTAGCAAGATATTTTTTTTGTTTCTAAATTTCTTGCTAATTAAAATTATCAACGAATTTTGCTAATTTAGCAAGGAATTTTGCCCCTTGCTAATCAAAGTTTTTCTTGTAGTGAAAATGTCAAGTATACCATCATTTTTAAATTTTAATGACTTGATATATATTACAATCTATTTCAAAAAAAAATAAAATATAATGTTTATTCAAGTAATTACACTATCCCCAAATTTAGAGTAATGATGAAAATCCATTAAAATTTTAAAAACTTTTTAGTAGAGCTCATACACATACTATGTTAGGTTATTAATAGACATGTCAGCGGTCTATTCGATGAAGGTTGTCATTAGGCATATCAGCGATCTATTTGAAAAGCAATGCAATTTTTTTTAATTAATTAAATTTAATTTTTTCATGTTTTCAATTTAAATTTTTAATTAATTAATTTTTTAATTTATTTTATTAATGTTTTCAATTTTAAAAATGAGGCGGTTGGGGGGGGGGGCGGGCGAAGCCCGCCGTCGTCGGCTGGGTACTCTGGCGCGTGGCCATCGGGTCGGAGGCCCGTGCTGTTCACTCGTATTATAAAAAGAAAAACTTCTTTGCACATTTGATGCCTAGATTGGGGATATCAGGCTTTTTCCTGAGCCAGACATTTTTTTTTGAGAAAATGTTTTTTGCAGGTCATATTGCTCAGATCCAATGACCATGATTCATTCTATGGAATCGACGGGTTTGCCAGACCTCGACGAACCCGGGGGTTGTCCGGCGGCAAGCGGGAGTGGGTCTCACGGGCAGGGACATTGTCGCCGGTGGCCCTGCTCGCTCGCCGCCGGACAACCCACAGCGGGTTCCCCGGGGTCCGGCAAACCCGCTGGTGGGCTCCGGGTAGCCCACTGGCGGCTCCGCCGGAGTCGCCGACGGTGGAGTAAGTCACGAGCAGGTCTTCTCACGAGAAGGTCCGCCGGCGGCGGTGGCCCTGCCCGCTCGCCTCTGGACAACCCCCAGCGGTTTCGCCGGGGACCAGCGAACTCGCCGGTGGGCTCCGGGTAGGCCGGCGGCGGCATTGAAAAGGCCTATACTGGCGGCGGGATCGGGAGAGGCATACAGGCGGCGTTTTTAAAGATTTTTGTAATTTTTAATATTATAAAATAATAAATAATAAAGTCGGCGAAGACCACCATGGGTCGGGTACTGTCACGTGGGGCACGAGGGGCCCCGTGCACTGTAACTCGTGTGTGTGTGTGTGTGTGTGTGTATATATAAACAGTGCCATGCTGTAATGATTTTGTAGCAAGGATTTTCCCTCCTGTGAAGAACATCTTAGCCGCAAGCTTTTTTGAAGAATGTTGAACGTGGGCCGACACACTCATATGAGTTTCCCGGGCCACCACCTGTGTGGACTGATGTCCACCATCCCCAACCCATCTCCACGTGTTGTGTTCGGCCTAAGCCCGATACCGGGTGGCCTACTATACCTTAAACTACCACGTGACGGGTTGTTGAGGTCACAAAGGAGTTGCGACTCGTTCTTGATCCAGTGTCCTCCTTTTTGAGGACACTAACATCACTCCTCATACCCGTCTGCGCTTTGTTAGGAGGGGCGTGTGGCGATTCAACCCATCTTGCAAGGTATCTGAATTGCTTTCTTTTAACTCCCTTAGAGGGTGACAGCCCAACCCCTCTCCATTACTGTTCTCATAATGGCGGGTTGTTGTCGCTAGGCCTCGAACCTCCGAACTTGATAAGAGGCTCTCCAAGCAGCCCTCATCACCCATCTATGTTGCAAAGGAAGGCAGCCCAGATACCTTGCGAGGTGGGTTAAACCGCTGCACGCCCCTTCAATTCTAACAAAAAACTGTTTTTGTTGAATGGGGGTTAGCCCACTTATGTGAGTATCCCAGGCCGCCCCCGTGTGGACTGCAGTCCACCAGCCCGAACCCATCTCCACGTGCCGCGTTCGGCCCAAGCCCAACACTGAGTGGCCTACCTTAAAATGGCCACGTGGCGGGTTGTTGAGGTCATCGAGGTGTTGCGCTTGCCCAACCTCGATCCCCCGACCTTCTTTATGAGGAGCCTAACACCACTTCGAATACCCATCTACGGTGCAACATAGATGGGTATGAGGGGTTGGTCCGGTTGGGCTGCAACCCTCTCAGAGTGTTTAAGGAAGGAGGCCCGGATACCTTGTGAGGTGGGTTGAACCACCGCATGCCCCTTCTAACAAAAAACCGGTTTATGTTAAACGGTGTCGACCCACTCATGTGTGTATCCCGGGCCGCCGCCCGTATGGACTTCAATCCACCAGCCCCTAACCCATCTCCACGTGTCGCGTTCAGCCCAAGCCCAACACCGGGTGACCTACCTTAAACTGGTCACATGGTGGTTGTTGAGGTCGGCAAGGCATTGCGCATGCCTGACATCGATCCCCCAACCTCCTTTATTTAAAATCATTCAATTTGAACTTGAAAATGCATGCATAAAGTTAGATATGTTTTTGGATTACCATGCGCACATGAGTTGTTATCGCACATCAATGATTACAATGCATTGCCACTCTGGATGGTACATAAGCATTGGAGACACTTATCTTTGCATGAAACTAAATATATTGCCTCAGTTAAAGTAGAACGTACATAAGTAAATAATCTTGATAATGATATTGAAGGGCCCGAATATTTGTATAAGAAAAGTAGTGATTTGCAAAGCAAAAAACTAAAAAGAAAGGTTTGTGAAATATTCAATCCACCATTAAATCAACCTAAAATGCCAAGGAAGTTAAGGGGACGTCCAAACTGAAGTTTGAAAAAATGGTGAATGGTTACAAATCAACAAAATAAAAAATTTCATATTGTGAAGTGTGAACATATCTTGATGCTTGACCACCAACCAACCAAAATAAAACCATTGAAGATAAATATGAAGAAAGTTACACAAAAGGTTTTTTTTATCAACTAAGTTGCACAAGGGCTTATTCACATAAAAAAACAATTTGCTTGAGAGCATCCTATCACAAATGCAACACATATTATTGATATCCTTGACGCGATAGGTGATGGTCGCTACAAATATAAAGTAATAAGTGTTGTTATGAATATGAGTGAAAATTGGATTCAAGTTTGATCTGATTTATTTCAAGCTTTAAATCAAAATGAAGATTTATATAACATGATATTTAATTGGAATGACAAGGATGTTAGAGCTATTGAATTCACTATATTGTTATGCTACTCCTGCCCCCAGTTGATAAGCAAATGTTCATGCAAGATATGGGTCTTGTAGTGGCACAATGCTAATAGTAATTGACATTTCTTCTGTTGCATTCAGCACCACAAATCTTTAGAAGGATTAGCTACATTGATTTCATAAATGACAACAACTTTGTTCTTTTGAAAATACAGGAAAGATGTCCACTACCTCAAGTATTTCCAGTATGATCAAGGTATCGTGAAGCGATGACTGAAGAGTGGGACATTCCATATATCACGTGTTTATGATTTTTGAAAAGTATGCATATTTAATAGTTGAACTATATATGATTGATTACGTTTATATACATGTTTTCTAATTCTTAATAATCAATTTTTTTTTAGATTTGTCGTCACTGCATTCTTACATTAACCATGAAATTTTATGGGGCATCACAAAAGAGACAACATAAATATTTAGTAAGATTTCTGTAACAAAATATATTTGAATAAATTCAATTTTAATTTACTAAAGTTTTTTTTATCATTTTGTACAAGTTTGTGTTCATTTTGGATAGTGTTGAATGATATGTGCATTCATCATATTCGGGGATATGTTTTCATGTGCAATTATGAAAATTTGATTTTATTTGAATGTTGTATGTTTATTTTGATATTCTAAATTTGATCATTATAATAAGAAAAAGAATATAATTTTACTTTTTGTGCTTTGGGGCTGCAAATACCCAATGGAACTGCAAATAGTGATTTGGCGGTTGCAAATATTGAAAAGCTGCAAATAACAATTTGGGCCTGCAAATATAAGCGCATACAAACAAACGCGTGATAGTTTTTTGAAGGAATGGGAGAAAAAGCAAAGTTGAAAGCTTTTGAAAGAGGGAGGGAGAGGGGCGGTCAACTGGGGGGGGGGGGGGGAGCGGGAGTTGGATCCTCTTCGTTTGAAGAAAAATGGATAGTATCCATTTAACGGTCTAGATCTATTTTTGGATGATCCGCCGGATTAACTAATCTCATTCATTTATGTTTTTCTTTTAATTAAAAAACTGGCATCATTAGATCACGTGAGAATGCATACACATTATGAAATGAACCTCCATTTAATTTGAGGCCCCAAAGGGAGAGAATCCTGATCCCAGCGGAGCGGGGCCGTCAGCTTTTTTATTGTTAATATATAAAACAATTAAATAAATGTTTACATAAATCTTTTTAGCCTTTTATATTCAGATTCCTGATCCGACCAGAGCGGGGGCCGGAGTATAGCGCTGGGGTGCGAGCCGCGAGAGTATCATCGTGCCGGAACAATGTTATGGCCGAGGTACTATCACGTGGCACACAAGGGGCCTCCGTGCAATGTATATATATATATATATGGGAGCGGATCATATTAAATTCCCAAATACATAGAAAATGTTTTTGTAATTTTTATGTATAAAAAATTATTAAATTCTCAAATACAAAGAAAATCGTTTTGTATTTTTTTTATATAAAAAAATCATTCTTTCGCATTTGGACTATTTGTTGGTATCATGCGGATATTGTGCTTGTTGGATCTTCCAATGTAAACTGCCCCCAATTCTTTTTTAGGCTAACAACTCTCCAAAGTACTGGTCTCTCTCTCTCTCTCTCTCTCTCTCTCTCTCTCTCTCTCTCTTTATATATATATATCTTCTCTATAACTTAATTACACCCCTCTTACTTATAAAATTACAAAAAAAATTCCTCTTTTGATGGAAGGCTCCTAATGGAGATAAATTCAAACCCGCCCATGAAATGAAATGAAATGAAATGAAAGGGTTTTCATTTCTCCACAAAACTGGCCTAATATGATAACTCTCCCCCTTGATCCATTTCCTAAAGTGCTCACTCATAAAAGTCATCATCTCACTCATAAAAGTCATCATGTTAAACAATTCATTCGTTATAAAAAACCATGTCGTGTGTGTCTATATATATACTATTTTTCATCTTTTACTTTTGAAATTATAAAAACATCGCTTTAAGTTTACATTTCATAACATTCATGCACGGAAATAGTCTCTCGGATGAAAATTTTATAGATTTTTGGCGTGCATGGATGTTTTGGCTTATGAGTGTACTCTTACAAGACAGATTTTTGTAATTTTAAAAGTAAAGATTCTTGTATTTTCAAAAATAAGAGGGACAAGACTTTTGTAATTAATTTCAAAAGCAAGAGGTGCTCAACTTTGAAAATAGCAAATTTCGAGGGGCAGTTAAGAAGAATTCTTGCAGCTTATTCTTTTGAAAGCATTGCTTACAGAAAGAATTACATGAGTATTAATTAGGACATACAATGTCGCCGCACAACCCAATTGTTAGTAGTAGTTCTCACATAATGCATGATCTTATAATCATATAAAAACTATATAAATAAATTAGGACTATTATCCATTTATTTAAGGCCATTAACAACTCATTTTTGTAAAAAAAATATAAAAGAATATAAAGGAACGGTGCCGTCTTCGTTTCATCGGCACGGCTCGACGAACCAGGCTTCGCCGTCCCTGTATTAATCATTGTTTGGTCGCACGAATCATCGATGCAAGCTCCACGTTCATTCCGTTGTAGGCCAGGGGAGCGTACTTCCACAGTTTATCTGAGCTCAGAAGCTGCATGAGCCGAGATCCAAAACGAGAATAATAATCAAGAATTAAATTAATAAACCCCCAAACTTCGAATTAAAAATTTCTATGATTGTATGATGTGAATCTGTACCTGAATTTGGAGCTGCAAGAACTTCACATACTGGACTGCCTCCTCTAGCATTGTGCTGATATCTACCTGCCACACCACCAAAAACCCTCAATTACAAGATCAAAATCAAGAACCGGTGCTTGGGCTGCGCCGCAGATTGTTGTTGATTGCGGATCGGATGCTTACTTTGGTCCCATTTGGCACCAGGTTCTGCAGTATTCTGAGTCTCTCGTTGATCCTCTCTCTCCTTTTCTGCAGATTATGCGTACATTCACACATTAATTAACATTGCAAAATCATTCATACAAATCTGATTGAATATTTGACTTCACAATTTACAGCTCTGACCCTTGCATAAAGGCTTTGAGGATCAGTGGCTCCTCCTCTTTCAGCCCTCGCCTTCCCCGTGATATTTAACGCGGCGGCGGATGTTTTTGAACCGGAGCTCGTGCTCCCTCCCCGGTTGCTCTCCTGAGAACCATTCAATACATGATCTTCTTCCGAACTGCAGCCGCTGGTGCTCTGCACATTTAAACCTGCCGCATTGCTAATCACTTCCTGATCATGCCCTCCTTGGTTCACTTTCTTCTTCTTACATCTCAATTTCTTCGCCGCCTTCTGAACCTGAATCGATCAAATCAGCCCAAATTAGACATTGTTTTTTCAGTTCACAAGCAAGGCAGCCGCAACATAAAATTTAACATAAATTAAGAGAATGTCACGCATTGAAAACATAAATAAAACATATTTTTTTCTATTAAAATAAAAGAAAAGGGTAAAATAAGAAAGATAGAATTTTTCAAAAATGGTGTTTTTCCCCTGTACTGACCGTCGATGATAATTCAAATTCAGGCTTCTTTTTCTTCCTGGCCGAACTCCCAGCTGCAACAACATCGAAATTGTTACATTGTTCAGGAGCAGCATTAATCCATGGGGTGCAGGTGAAATCATGAGTACTGCTGGCTTCATTGGGGCTAAGGAGACCTTCAAATTGATATGCTGCATCAATCTGAATGAAAGAAGCAGCAAATCGTTCCTCTTCGGTCGCACGATCATTCGTCGATTGACCATAGCTTGCATTAATATCATCCAAACAGCAGTAAACACCATTTCCACCGTTATAGTAATTATCAGGCCAGATCGTGGACATAATATTGCCAGATCTCTGCTGATCTGCAATTAGATCGAGCAGCGGCGGCGGCGGCATTGCGTTCGTCTCCTCCTCCAACTGCATCTCTTCTTCAAAGGAGTTCCAGAAAATCAGCTCCGGAACAAATCCACACCTCTCCATAAATATTGTTTGATGTAATGGAATTGTTTTGCAATGGAGTTCGGGCTTCACTCTCCCAATCACCTATTCTATATATACTACTACTGCAGAGTTCATAGAGCTCTGTTCAGTTGACTTTTTATAGATATATATATATAATAAAACATGCATCAATATTTGTTTTTTTTTAAAGATTAAAACTTGTGGTTAGAAAAATAGGACAAATTTTATGATAAAATAGTTGTTAATCATTAGCGCGTATTAAGTCTGCCGCGGAGATCATACAACTCAGAGGTCTGTGCAATGAGGGAATTTAAATATTTGGCTTTGAAGACTTATCCCTTATATATTATTTTAGAGCGTGAAATTAGTATTATTTTATGGCTCTTAAGATTGTTTAAGAGCCGGATTAGGGGGGGGCGAGCTAGTAGAAAACAGAAGAAGTATATATATGCCAGCTGCATTCGATGTGATGCTTTGCCTGATTATTAGGAGCAATTTTCTTGTAAGGGGCAACGCATGGTGTAAATTTTATTAGGAGCAATTTTCTTACAAGGCTTTCTCTTCTTAATCCTTATAGGATCTTCACCAACTTCGCACTACACAATACAATAAATATTAACAAAAAAATTGCAAAATTACCGACAGCCGCGGACGAGACGGATTACATAAATCCTCTCCAAGATACCTCTTCAAATTCTTACCCAAATCTACTTCAGATCCAATCCGTGTAAACTAAGTACTTCTCGTCAACGTCGTACAACGACATCCGAAAGCTCTCTCAAACTAAGACGATTGCCGCAAAGGTCACTCTAGAAATCTTTCAATGCTTGAGTTTGGAGAGAAGTTGATGTCTTACCACTGCTCCTTCATCCCCTTTTATAGGGCCAAAATCAAGGAGGTAGATGAGGTAGATGACATGTGGATGAAGCTTCTCTTGGTCAAAGAGCATATGTCATGAAATTTCATTTGACCACTTTTCTAGAAACTTCCTTCAAAGCACATGTTGGTTTAATGGTCAACGATGACTATTCCTTTTCACATTTGTCATGAAACACATGTTTGAAAAACATGATCAAAAATGACTAGCCTATTTCATAATTAGGAGAAAATTATCTCAACAATAATCTCACTAATGCCTAAGTACATCATGTCTTTCCTTACAATTTCATTCCAAGTCTTTATTGATCTACCCCTCCCTTATTTAACATATATAGTGACTAGACTCTCACAACGCCTAATATGTGCCCACAACACAGCTCTTAAAATTGAAGAGTGGCAAGAAAATTTTGATGCTGTAAATATAATTATTTATCCAAGTGTGTATATATATATATATATATATATATATATATATATATATATATATATATATGTATGTATGTAAATGTAGTTAATATATAGATGTTAGCTGACATCATCAGTTTAGTTGTGAATTGTGATGCATTAAAAACAAAAAAATTTTTAATAAAAAAATTCTATATTGATTCTGCCTTGTTGGCCCCTTTTAGCTAAGAGATACATATTACTTCCCTAAACTATGTTCGGAGCAAAAACCCATTAGAATTTATGTAGTGTTTATATTTGAACATTACATATTTACATGAGTATTAAATTTGACGTCATGCATTGCCTTTTCAACTACAATTTCTAGCTATATATATTTGATGGGTCCTCCGTTTGTACGGATTCCTGGCCATGTCCCGGACTAATTTAGTGGGGGTCAAGGATGAACCGCCCAAGCCACCGCACGTGTGATTCGCGCGCTGATGCCCTTGCGCGTGCGCTACATATGGGTGTCCTTCGTGCGCGCTTCCCCTTTCGCCGCCGTCGCTTTCAGGCACCTCCATCCGCGCCCTTTCGCTCGCCTCAGTCATGGTTGCCACGAACCGTTCATGCATGAAAAGTTCTCGCTCTCCTCACGCTTCGGCTTCAGATTCTGGGACTTTGTGGGGCAAGTGATATGGACCTTCTTTGTTTGTAGGAATAACAGGCCGCAAATAGCTGGAATTCTCATGTCCCACCACTATCTTAGTGGGGGTCATGGAGGGATCAAACCCAAGCCACCGCACGCGCTATCCGCGTGCCCGGTTTCTTCCATGTCCCCCACTAACTTAGTGGGGGTCATAGAGGGCACACGTGATTTGCGTGCCTGATCCGCTACGCCAACAACCATCGCACCCCGCGGCTCGCTTCCCACCGACTTACTTTGCGTCGTGCGACCGCCTAGGGCCTGCGACTGGCCTTCGCCGTGCCGTGCGTCGCTCGCACGCGGCCACTCGCCCTGCGGCCGGCCTCCCGCCGGCCGACGCCGCGCTATGCGGCCGCACGGCCCGCGGCCAGCCTCCCGCCGGCCGTCGCTGTGCTATACGGCCACGCGGCCCGCGACCGGCAATTCCGGTGACCGGGTCTCGCCATCGATTGGTCCTCTCGTTGACCAATCCTCCACCGTGCGATCTCCACCATCCAATCGCCGCCTAAACACCTTCTGTAACCATCGTCATGGGAAGGTGCGCATAACCGAAATTAATATTTGGTTTGTGCATAGTAAAATTATTACAAAAAAATACACGTCATAAACTATAAAGTATCAACCTGCAAATAGTAATTAGGGTGGTTATAGTTTGCGGATAATCGTGTAACCGCCATAACCATCAGCGTGGTCTATAAATAGGACCCCAGCGTCTCATTCATTTCCATCTATTCCTCGTCCGACTTCTCCTCTTGCACGCTTGAGATGTCCACCGAAAATCACCTTCGCCCTTCGAAGACCTTCAAGCGCTTCGAAGATCGCTCGAGGATTTTCACCCGCCTTAAAGCGTTTTTCGCAAGCATTCCGCCCGCACGACGCTCATTTTCAGCACCCTCAACTCCCGCACATGGGACGTCATCCACTCAGCTTCCGACAATATATAGTCGAAGCATCCCAAGTGGTGGCCTATCACCCTCTGAACACATCTCTATCTTCCCACAAGTTGTAACAAAGAGCGACATGTCGCCTTCACATTCTCAAAAAAGCTCTATAAAACACGAATTGATAGTGGAAATTTGGTCGACACAGTTCTGATCATGTGATTTTTCACCTATTTCTAAGGTTTTCCACGTAAAAAAAATTCCTTGCCACCCATCTTATTTCTTAGCGATTGATTGCGCGTTTGACAGCTCCTGAGTTAAGACGGTACAATCTACACCGATTTACAGAAGGCTCGAGTGAGCCGCAATAATATTATATATTTATTAAATAAAAATAGCGAAGACCGGAAAAAAGCATATTAATATAAAATACATATCACAATAACATTAAAATAAATATGTAATAAGTAAAAAACAATTATATTAAAATAAAATAAATGCATATTAAATTAGATTGTTTAAAAATATAAATTAAAAAAAAAAGGAGATAGAGAAAGTGATCAATGATGTGAAGATGACATAGATTCTGTTTGAGAGACTTAGGTTTTGTTTGGAGGGACTTATTTTCACCGGTAAGACGGTTGCGACCGCATGAATCAGGTCTTAATTATGGTCCGATTCATGCGGTTGCAACCGCTTGACCGGTGAAAATAAGTCCCTCCAAACGGAGCCTTATTTTTACTGGCCGTCAAACGATTATCACAATCATATTATTATTTTAAAATTTTTTTCATATTTGAAGCTCTCTTTGACAACGAAGTCCGGCGGGAGGCCGGCGAGGAGAGAGAAAACTGCAGTTCTAAACGGTTTGTTGGTGCTCTTCCCACTAACAGCAAAATGCTGGGCTGACACCCTTTCAGGACGGCCGTTCTCAAAGAAAACTCGCAAACCACAACACAAACAGCTTCCCTCCGGCTCATTCCCGTCGGAACAGCTCCCCGCCGGATTGTGAAATCTTAAATATTACAATCAAAGTAGAGCAAAAATTCGGTCAGAGAAGTCTTGTGTTTTGTGGGGTCTTTGGGGCGCTTGGTTCCACTAATTTTGCTGTGCTCATTGATTTCCCCCAAAATATATGCATATAATATTGCTATTGCTTGTGCATAATAGCATGCGTATATTATTTCTGCAGGATATTTAACTGCAGTCTGCCGACAATATAATTAGCTGATTAGCTCCTACCTATACCATATTTTCATCTCCCCCTTTATAAATGTTTAAATTACTTTAATTAATTTTTTTTTCACTTTTTAGTTTTTATCACCCTTTAAATTTTCTATTCTAGTATCTATTATAATATTTTAATATTATATAATTTATTTTATTTACATCAAATCTTATATATAAGCCCAATACATTATGAATACAGCGCACTTTAATTAGATTATTAGATTATATAGTGTATATATATTTGAGTGTTTTCGAACATGTAGTTTAAATATAATTCTATTAAATATGCATATACATTATAATAATGTTATTTTATCATTTTGTGTTCCAACTAAATATTTTCCGGAAATAAGTTCGATCGAAATAAACCATATCTGCAAGTCAAGCCTTGATTTTTGTATTAAAATATCCGTATATGTTATAAGGTTTGATATTGCATGTGTAATTCTATGCGCGGATTCAAACTGGCATTACCCGTATTAATTATTCGTCATTCATATCATTGCAAGCAAGCAGAAAGGGAAACAAGTGAGGTAAACATGGGAGCCTCATCTTATCAGAGTCATTTCTCCTCATATAGTCGATCACTATTTTTGACGTATAGGTTATCAAATTGATTGCCTCAATTAGAGAAAACCAAACCCAACATCATATCTCCTATAAATCTGCCCTTGTATAGTTATATTAGCAATATTCATGCATTATCCTATGCAACAAACATATTTTAGTTTGCATGCTACTACCATAAATTATTTTGTTTCTTTTGGAACATTTGGTGGAAAAGATCAAAGAGGGGGGAAGGCGCAGAGGAGAGATATTGAGGTTGTGATGTTCGAATTGGAGTATAGCAAATGATATATGTGAAATGACACAATGCCCATAAAGCTTTATCATCAGACCTATGTTGTGATGAATAGTTTCATGATGAAAATTTTAATTAGCAAACCTATGTATACAACAACAACACTCAAGCCTTTATCCCATTATAGTGGGGTCGGCTATATGGATCCTTTGTCGCTATTAACGTGCCCTACCTTGTGTCATAATCTCACTAATGCCTAAGTACATCATGTATTTCTTTATAGTTTCAAACCAAATCTTATTAGCAAACTTATGTATAGTTGAAAAAAAATTGTATATGATAATTGATAAGTGATAACAACTTAAACAAATAAATTTTATCTCAAAATGTTACTCTATGTTTAATGCAAAAGGGGACAAACATTAAGGCATCATTTGGCGCGGCATATGGAGGCTGCGTCTCCACCTGCCGTGCCATGAGGAATGGAGCAAAATGTGACGTTTCGAACGGCGGCCTCCCCCCTCCGGTTCGAGCGGGGGCCAGCTCCTCTCACCCCGTCTCGAAACACCTTACCAAATGAAGCCTAAATTCTTAAATTCATATGAAATGTGGACAACATAAATGATTATAATGTGGTCATAAAGTCAATAATAAAGGCCTGGGCTGGCTGATTATCCGATTTTAACTTTTAAACACCACTTGGGACAATCATTTAAGTTCACACACATTAAAACCTATTAATTAATATTATTGTTTTATAATACAACAGTATTAGTTTCTGTAAGTAATATATTTATATTTGAAGGTAATCCGGTCATATAAGTTATATATATATAGTAATAATATATAAAACGACTTGCATCCCACTATGAATTCCTTCATAATTTTATTGGTTGGAGTAATTAATGCAGTGACTATTTCCATTAGCATACTTGCATTAATGTTAAAATTTATTTATTACTTATTAGGCCGGGTTGGTATCATCACACACACGAGTGTCAGACACGGCGCTTCGCCCCTACGGCCGCCAAACGCAACAGTAACTCCTTGCAGCGTTATCACTACCACAACATTGTACCGGCATCACGATGCTCCTGTCGCTCGCAAGCCCCTGACTAATGTTGTACTTTGCTCGTCGCTCATTTCTGTGTGTGCATGAGAGTTTGCGAGCGGAGGAGAACACACATTTTTCATTGTAATTAGATGACTTTATCTATATGAGAGCATATTTTTTAAAATAAAAAAACAAATAAAATTTTTAAAATTGAAAGTCTCTTAATATAGAAGGGTAAAATTGGAGATTAAATGTTTAACCAAAAAATATTTTTTTTTTAATATAGTATATATAGATAAATATATATGATTAATTATTATGGACACATAAGTATATAACAGTTCTTATACTTAAATATGTTGTATTTCACATCTTTGAATGATTGACATTCTACATAAAATAGATCTCACTAATTAAACATTACATTTAGAATTGTAAACAAGAATAATCTACTTAAAATTTCAATCATTTAAAATTAAATATGGATGAATTATTTAAATTATATGTAATATGGTCTTTTATTATGGTGACTGTTATTAGCACTGCACTTTTGGATATTCGCACTTTATTTAGTCTTAATTTTCCGCGTCTTTTGAAAATACTCCTTGTACATGCATTTTTAGGAAAAGTGTTCAACACGAAAGTTGTAGATCTCGACGAGATCTACAACTTTCGTGTTGAACACTTTTCCTAAAAATGCATGTATAAAGCGTATTTCTAAAAATACGCTCAGATTTCGCGCCTTTTGAAAATATTCCTTGTACATGCATTTTTAGGAAAAGTGTTCAACACGAAAGTTGTAGATCTCGTCGAGATCTACAATTTTCGTGTTGAACACTTTTCCTAAAAATACATGTACAAGGAGTATTTTCAAAAGACGCGAAAAATTAAGAGTAAATAAAGTGCGAATATCCAAAAATGCAGTGCTAATAACAATCACCTTTATTATTGGCATGTTCGGGGAAAATATAATAGCCCTATAATTCCTCTCCATATTGAATACTATTATGCTTGTCTAAGCAGTTATGCATTGGATTCCCGGGCCTAACAAGATGCCAACCATTCTTTATCTCTATGAATATGATGGGGCCAAGCCCTCTTCTTATAATTAATATTGGGGTGCGTTCAGTCATTTCCCCCGTGATTCCGCCATCTAAGTGGGAATCAAGGGGGAACCGTCGCGCGCGCGCAATCACGCACAATTCGCGCGCAGGTTCGCCCTCCCCGAGCCGTCCGGGGCCCGGCCGCTCGGGCCGGCCCCTCTCTCCTGCCGCCGGCGGACCGGTCTGTGCCGGCCCGGTTTCTGGCCGGCCGAGTAGCCGCGCCTTGCAGCCGCACATCCGCGGCGGCCCCGCCGGCCCCGCCGGCCACCCCGGTCGGCGGGGAGCTATCTCTCCCGCGACCACAGCGGGAGTAGTCAGGCCGCCCCTGTTCGGACCGGCGCCGGCCGGCCGCACCTCGTGTCCGGCCAGATTCGCGCACTTTACCCGGCGCCGGGGCCGCCCGGCCCTTTCCGGCCGCACCTACGGCCTGTGTCGTGTCGGCGGCCCACCGCCCTCGCCGCATCGGCCGCTCTTCTTGCCCACCTTGGGCGCTTTCCCAATCATTCAATCATCTCACCGCAATCGTCACCGTCCGTTTTGGGCCGCAACCATCCACTAACCCTCATGATTAGTGGGGATAACCTATTAATTGGGTAGTGGGTCTGCATTTAGTGAAATAGAAAGCGAATGATATTCGCATGAGGCTATGTTTAAGAATATGAATATGGTGGCTACGGTGTGCAGATAGCCGCATAACCACCGTAACCACATCCTGAAGGCATAAAAAGGCCTCCATGCCTCCTCATTTCTCAACTTTTGTTCTCCTGATTTCTTCTTCCTCAGGTCGAAGCTCTGCTTGATTCCTCATACGGGCCACCACTCTGCCACCAAAATTCTCCTAAGTGTTGTCGCTTCATTGGAAATTTGACTAAGTCCCCAAGTGCGCGACGAGGAGGAAATCCCTGCTATGCCAAGTGTCTGCACGTTGACAATTCTTCTAGAAATCCGCTCATGCAACGCAGCCTGTTGTTCGTCGTGAGCCAAAGTCTTTCTTGTCTTCTCACTCTCTCACCCCCAAAGTATAACGAATAGCGGCCTGTCGCCTTCGATTCTCCAAGAAAATTGTAACTGCAGGCTGATAGTGTGAGGGATCCCGAACAATCCTCCGATTTGCAATAAACTGTGTTGAGAATATGTGCGCTAATTCTTCAAAGTTGAAGATTGTTCCTTCCCGAAGACAATGAAACCATGTGCGTGTCTGACCCTTGAGAGTGGAAGGAAATACATGATAGAATAACTGGTCTGGGGCACTGAAAATCCTCATTATAGTAAGGAAGTGGTTGAAGTGTTCGAGCGGATCCTCTGTTCTGTAGAATGTTTTGATGTTAGGATGCTTGAAGCCATGTGGGACTGGATAAGCCAAGATTTGAGGGGCGGGCGGGGAGCCTTGGTGAAGAGGATGGCGTGTAAAAGCGCCCCGTCGGCTAAACTGTCCATACTCTTGGGCAATCACCTCACGGATTTCGTCGCGGGTGAGTCTTCTTCCTAGTAGTACGCAAGCTGCTTCTTCTGGATAATGTTGATGACCGCCCCCAACGTCCAGGTGAGCAGGGTGTGTGGAATAGGCGACGTCAGAAAGTTCTTCATATTCATTTTCCCTATGGGGGGACTTGCTGAGGAGGAACACGGTCCTGAGCCGGAAGCGGGGGATTAACCGGTGCGGGAGGCTAAGGAGGAGCTGGAGGAGCTGCAATGTTCTGAAGGAGGGCGAGCATCTCGGTATGACGCTCCTCGATATGTTACATGAGCCCTTCCAAGGCAACTACGGTTGGGAAAGTGACCTCTCAGTCAAGAGTTGCGTTGACAAGTGAGTGCGAGGGAGACGTCTCAATGCATCCTCCAGGGGGCAATCTATTGGCGGTACGAGTGCTCCTTCTGCCCATAGGAACGAGTCACGACTACTGCTATATAAAGGGTATTGTCTTCTAAATCTTCAGAAAATACTGGCAACTGATTCCCACAGACGGTGCCAAACTGTTGCGGACAAACTCGACGCTCCAGTCGGACCGGAATAACTTGTACCATCATTGCTCACGGAGTGATTGAGCGCGCGCACAATCAATGAAAGATAAAAGGTACACACGATGTTTTTACCGTGGAAAACTCCCTTGACTGGGTAAAAAATCACGTGGCCAAATCTATGCTGACCAAACGGTATCCGGCAGAATGAGGGAGAATTCCTCAAAGAATTCTTTCGACGCTTCACCTCATAAGCGCAACAGATTCTGTGGGTTGACCCCGAGCTCCTTAATGACATCTTCTTGGGAGGACTTCGTCCAAGCGGTCTCTATTCAACACTCATGAGGGAAACACTTCCTAATTATCCAGATCGATCTTGTACATCGGACCGAGGCCCAGTTAGCGACCGACGTGGCCATTAAAGCGCACTGCCAGCAGATTGAAGGTGGTCAGAAGAGAAAGAGGGAGAAGGAGCAGACTCCCGTGCGACAATAAGAGCAACATCACGATGAGCACTGAAGCAACTATCGCCACCGCGATCGACCAAGGGACGGAAGTCCACGCCCCCCCCCCCCGAGAATATACTCCATTAAACACTACTCATACGAATGTGTTGTATGCCATTCAAAATGATCTGGCATTTCAGCAGCCGAGGGTGTTGCCAACAAACCCCAAGAGTGACCGGTCGAAATACTGCGAATTCCACCATACGGCTGGTCACACTACCGAAGAATGTGCCAGATTGAAGAATGAAATTAAGCGTCTTGTCCGCCAAGGATTCCTCGGATGGTTTCTGCAAGGATAAACGCAGGGACAACAAGCGTCACACCAAGGAAGGGAACAACCAAACACACCATAGGGGGCCGATGCTAGACAAATGGTTGGCAATATTGAAACCATTGCTGGGTCCCCATTCCTCTCAAATAGGGTATTCTCAGTCGAAACTTCAGAAGCGGTCATCAAGAGTGAGGAGCTTAACCAGGATTTCGTTATCTCCTTCGGAAATGAAGATATCTAAGGGATGCAAACCCCCATAAGGACCCACTCATCGTCTATGCAGGAATCAGAGACCCCTGCTTCGGCGTCAAGAGAATTCTCGTAGACAACGTGAGTTCGATCGATGTACTTTTCTTATCCACTCTTCGCAGCATGAGGCTTACCCCAGAGCATCTCATTCCTGTCATTGGACCTATCTACGAATTTGGCAACCATCCTGTTCCCGCTCAAGGGACCATCACCCTGCCAGCAACAATGAGGAAGTTCCTGAAGCAGTCAACCCACAATGTCCAGTTCGTCGTCATAGACATAGGCTCACCTTACAATGCCATCTTCGGAAGGCTAGTTCAATCTGTTTTCGGTGCAATCCCGTCAATTTCACACCTCTCAATGAAGTTCCCAACCCCAGGAGGCGTGGGGGTTGTTTGTGGGAACTAAGAAACAGTTCGCACCTGTTACTTAAAACATGCTCAGTCGATAGTAGCTACCACATTTGACATCGAAGGCTTAAATCCGAACACCAAGATCGCGCTCGAGCAGGGAAGTTCTCACTAGAAGAGAAGATTCTCCACCAATCAGGGATCCGACACCACATTTATCCTTGTTTTGCTTTGTTTAATGTTTTTTTTAATTCCAGACAGTTTTTATGTTTTTATTGTAGAAGCCGTGAACCACAATTCACACAATTATCCTCAAATTAATTATACTGTATTATGTTTACCATATTCTCGACCTAAGAACACTCGACCAGGCTCGGTCACTTCCGGATCAAATCTATACATTCTCCGGAAGCTAACTTTTCAACCAGGCCACTTCCCGGATTGAATCCTTGCATTCTCTGGCAAGCAACTTAAACTCGGGCTGGGTCGTGCATCCGGATTGAATACTTACATTCTCCGGTGATGGATCAAATACTTACATTCTCCGTCATTACTGCAGGCCAACGCCCCGCTATCGCCTGAGCATGCCCCCCTCGCGGTTGCATCCACATCGAATACTTACATTCTCTAGCACTTGACTCATAGCCAGGCTAGGCTGCGCAACCAAATTGAATACTTACATTCTCCGGCGATGGATTAACTATTTACATTCTCCATCGTTATTGCAAGCCAAAGCCCTCCATCGCTAGGGCCTGCCCCCCTCGCGATCGCACAGTCGGATTGAATACTTACATTCTCCGACACCCGGATCTAATACTTACATTCTCTGGTAGTTCTCATATGGCTAGGCTCGGACCCACCATCAGATTGAATACTTACATTCTAGAACATCCAAATTGAATATATACATTCTCCGACACTTGGCTCATAGCCAAGCTTAGCTGTGCAACCGGATTGAATACTTACATTCTCTAACGATGGATCAAATACTTATATTCTCCGTCGTTATTACAAGTCAACGTCCCGCCATCGCCAGGGCCTGCCCCCTAGCGATCACACAGTCGGGTTGAATAGTTAAATTCTCCGACACCCAGATCGAATACTTACATTCTCCGTCACTTGGCTCATAGTCAGGCTGGGCTGCGCAACCAGATTGAATACTTACATTCTCCGACAATGGATCAAATACTGACATTCTCCGACACTCGGATTGAATACTTACATTCTCCGACAATCCTCTCTTGGCCAGGCTCGTCCCCATCGTCAGATTGAATACTTACATTCTCCGACACCTGGATTGAATACTTACATTCTCCGACACTTCGCTCATAGCCAGGCTGGGCTGCACAACTAGATTGAATACTTATATTCTCCGACGATGGATCAAATACTTACATTCTCCGACACCCGGATTGAATATTTACATTCTCCGACAATCCTCTCTTGGCCAGGATCATCCCCACTATTGGACTGAATACTTACATTCTCCGACACCCTGATTGAATACTTACATTCTCCTATACTTGGCTCATAGCCAGGCTGGGCTGCGCAACCAGATTGAATACTGTTGGGTATTGTATCCACAATAGCTCCGATTTTAAGAAGTGTCTCTTGAACTAAGTTGAATTGAGGTTATATTTGATGTTAGTTTTAGTTGTTTGTAGTGCATGTTTTTATTGTCAAGTACAAACCATTGTCAGGTTAGAATACGTCTTCAAACACAGTTCTGTGTAATGTAATTCCTCATTGTATAGAATATCGTGTTAACTCATGCGTAATCTCTCTAATGAGGTGTATTTCATATAACATCACAATGGAAGTTACTGTTCAGAAGTTGCAAATTTTGGCTAAGACAAATTCATTGAGTGATCATGTGAGGCCTCATTAAATTCATCGAGAACTCACGTAAGCACTTGTAGAATTTGTCGAGTGATCTTAGGAGTACTTGAGAGATCACTGAGAACTGCTGTCCAGCACGGCTAAGTAAAATTCGTCGAGTACTCAAGTGAATTCATCGAGTACTTACGTGAGTACTTGTGAAATTCGTTGAGTTCTCTCGAGAAGTCAAGTGAACTATGTTAATGTAAAATGCCACCTCACAGTCAAAGTCAGGTTTTTCAACAAGTTTGACCGGTCCTCACCATTATTGCCAACCGCCACCTACAACCTCCATGTGACCACCTACAACCTCCATGTGGCCACCTACAACCTCCATGTGACCACCTACAACCTCCATGTGGTTATGACAACCACCATCTCTTCTAGCCTATAAAAGGAGAGACCCCCATGGGTTTAAAAACACACCAGATCCGAGAAGAGGAGAAGAGGAGAGGAAGAGAGAGTTCAGAGGCGGCGGTTGTCCAAGGCAGCGGCGGCGGAGTTCGAAGGGAGAAGCGGCGGCGGCCGGCCATCATTCCGACGGGCGGCTCGGGAGCAGGTGGCTCCGGCGAAGTCGACGACCTTGGAGGTTGACCCATCGGCGGTGGAAATCTCAGGCGGAGGATTCCAGGAATCGACGACGGCAGGCGACGGCATAGCCTCCAGACAGTGATCGGACAGAATTTTGGCGCGTCTCCGATCTTCATGATCTCAGTATAACTCTGTATCAAACTCCCTATCATTTTAGTGGATCTTCCCCAGCGCTCTCCCCGTGGAGTAGGAGCTTCTCTCCGAACCACGTAAAAATATCTGTGTCGTCTATGTGCTTGGTTTCTCGCTCTTTTATTATTGCGCTATTACTATTATTCGCTCATTTCCGTTGCGTTGTCCGTGACAACACGTGTTACAGACTAGGACCAATTTCATAACAATTGGTATCAGAGGCAGGTTCCAACCTTGGACCTCCGTGAGCAATAGCAATGGCGGCAAAATTCGAGATTCCAAAGTACGACGGAAAAATCGATTTTGGTTTATGGCAGAAAAGGATCAAAGTAGTTCTCGTTCAGCAAAATCTCCATAAGGCGCTTCTCGGCAAGGAGAAATCCGGGAAGAAGGATGACGAATGGGAGGAGTTGGATCTGAAGGCCATCAGCACAATCCAGTTATGCCTAGCGGATGAAGTCATGTACAATGTAGTCGATGCTGAGACTGCAGCAGATCTGTGGAAGAAACTGGAGGAGCTTTACATGTCCAAGTCACTCACGAACAAACTCTACGTCAAGAAGTAGTTGTACAGTTTGAGGATGTCAGAGAGTACTCAGTTGTTGGAGCATATGAACGTGTTCAACAAGCTCACTTCATAGTTGCGAAGTATGGAGATAAAAGTCGAAGAAGAAGACCAGGCTCTTCTATTGCTGTCTTCTCTACCGAAGTCATTTGATCATCTGGTCACCACAATTCTTTACGGCAAAGATACTCTGAAGATGGAGGAGGTGATGACAACTTTACTCTCAAATGAAACTAGGAGCAAATCTGGCCCCAGCACCAGCGAAGGACTGTTTGTGAAAAGCAGCGAGCCGGCTAGAGGCAGATCAAGGGACAGAGGGAAGAAAGTAAATCGATTCAGATCCAAGTCCAAGACCCAGAACAACAAATGTCACTACTGCAAAGAAGAAGGGCACTGGAAAAATAATTGTCCAAAGAAAAAGCTTAAGGAGAAGCGTCAAGAGCCACAGCAGGCGGCCGTGGCATCAGACCTAGAGAGTGAAGCAGATGTACTTCATGTACGTTCCACTATTGACTCTTGCAACTCCTGGATCATGGACACTGGATGCACCTATCACATGTGCCCGAACAAAGAATGGTTCCATAGCTTCAGGCAACATGATGAAGGACGTGTTCTGATGGGGAACAACTCAGAGTGCAGAACAATGGGGATTGGCAGCATCAGAATCAAGATGTTCGATGGAACAGTCAGAACGCTCACCGATGTCAGGTACGTACCAGATTTAAGAAAAAGTCTGATTTCTTTAGGTACTCTGGAGGCGGCCGGCTACTCCTACACCGGTGATGGCGGCTATTTGAAAGTCAAGAAGGGAGCTCTGGTGGTCATGAAAGGAGAGCGTTGTGGTACCCTCTATAGGCTCATCGGCTCCACCATTACTGGCGACGCAGCAGTCTCTACGACACCAGACGAAGACTCCTCTCTATTGTGGTATGCCATGCTTGGCCACATGAGCGAGAGAGGATTGTTGGAGCTGCATAAGAAAGGTCTACTGAAAGGGATCAAGACGTACAAGCTAGATTTCTGCGAGACGTGCGTTCTCGGGAAGCAGTGCAAAGTAAAGTTCGTGACGTCAAGCAAGCGCAGCAAGCAAGTACTGGAGTACATACACTCAGACGTTTGGGGGCCAGCCCCAGAGCCATCACTTGGAGAAGCCAGATACTTCGTGACCTTCATCGATGATTTCTCAAGGAAGGTATGGATCTATTTTCTCAAGCACAAGTCTGAGGTGTTCGAGAAATTCAAAATCTGGAAGACCAAAGTGGAGAAGCAGACTGGGAAGAAGGTGAAATACCTCAGATCTAATAATGGCGGCGAGTACACCTCAACGGAGTTTCAGAACTACTGCAATCAAGAGGGAATCACTCGTCATCTCACCATTCCTGGTACACCGCAGCAGAACGGCGTCGCAGAAAGGATGAACAGAACCTTGTTGGAGAGAGCTCGGTGCATGCGACTATTTGCAGATCTTCCGAAGTCTTTCTGGGCCGAAGCGATCAATACGGCTTGCTATCTAGTGAATCGATCTCCATCAATGTCATTAGATCTAAAGTCTCCACAGGAGGTTTGGTCAGGTACTTCCGTTGGTTACTCCGATATTCACATTTTTGGTTGTCCTGTGTACACACTGATGCAGGATTCGGAGAGGACAAAGCTGGATGCTAAGTCTAGAAGGTGCATCTATCTCGGCCAGAAGGCCGGCACAAAAGGGTTCAAGCTGTGGAATCCTGAAACCAAGAAGGTGGAGGTGAAGCGCGACGTCATCTTCGATGAGACTTCTATGGTGAAGAAGTCTCAGTCTCATACCAGAGAAGCAGAAAGGACTCCAGTCTCACCAGTGCAGGTGGAGCTGGAAGAAAGTGACAAAGTTGACGACCATGATGATTCCTCCGACTCGGAGGATACAGATGTTGCACAACCTACTGATGCGGAACCATACACGATTGCTAGAGGAAAGGCGAGGAGAGAGGTTAGACTACCTCTCAGGCTACTAGACACTGTGGCATATGCTTTTCAGGTTATCTCCTCAGATCCCAGTTCCTACCGAGAAGCTGTAGAGAGCAGAGACTGTTCTCAGTGGAAAGCTGCTATGGTGGAAGAGATGGACTCACTTCAGAAGAACCAGACTTGGGACTTGGTCAATCTACCCAAAGGAGCTAAGGCAATAAGCTCCAAGTGGGTGTTCAGGAAGAAGGAGTCTACATCAGGCGAGGACCAGTGGAGGTACAAGGCCAGATTCGTTGCAAAGGGGTTCGCGCAGAAGAGAGGTGTTGATTTCGATGAAATCTTCTCACCCGTGGTGAAGCATTGTTCCATACGGATGCTGCTTGCTATAACAGCGATATGGGACATGGAGCTGGAGCAGATGGATGTGAAGACGGCTTTTCTTCACAGCAGCCTAGACGAAGAGATCTATATACTGCAACCTGACGGGTTCGTTCGACCCGGTGACGAGAAAAAGGTGTGCAAGCTGAAGAGATCTCTCTACGGCTTGAAGCAGGCTCCAAGGATGTGGAACAAGAGGTTTGACACCTTCATGACCTCACATGGTTACAGCAGGAGCCAGTACGACAGCTGCGTCTACTACAGATTTCTAGCAAATGGAGATATACTGATCTTGATGCTCTACGTCGACGACATGCTGATTGCTTGCAAGTCATCTCGGGAGATTCAAGTTCTGAAGCAGACGCTACATGCTGAGTTCGAGATGAAAAATCTTGGTCACACACAGAAGATCCTTGGGATGGAGATCAAGCGCGACAGAAAACGAGGTATGCTTTGGCTTTCTCAAACAGGTTATATCAAGAAAGTGCTGGAGAAGTTCAGTATGACGGAGTCGAAAGCAGTTTCAACTCCTCTGGGACAGCAGTTCAGATTATCTTCACAGCAGTGCCCAAACTCAGAAGAGGAACGTCAAAAGATGCTCAGGGTGCCGTACGCTAGTGCGGTAGGATGCTTGATGTACGCCATGATCTGTACCAGACCAGATATCGCTCAGGCTGTGAGCGTGGTCAGCAGATACATGGGGAATCCAGGGCGACAATACTGGGAAGCGGTCAAGTGGATTCTGCGATACTTGAAGGGAACTCCAGACGTCGGACTACTATTCAGAAGGAGCAAGGATGTTGGTGCTCTAGAGGGCTTCGTTGATTCCGACTACGCCGGTGACCTCGATAGGAGAAGATCTACCTCCGGGTACATCTTTCTTCTAGGTGGAGGTCCCATCAGTTGGAAAGCCACTCTTCAGGACATCGTTGCTCTATCGACGACAGAAGCGGAGTACATTGCTGCAGCGGAAGCCGCAAAGGAAGCCATCTGGCTTAAAGGTCTCACTAAAGAACTCAGGATCACTCAGGAAGCGGTGAAGGTGCACTGTGACAGTCAGAGTGCGATTTGTCTTGCCAAAGACCCGGTCTACCATGCAAGGACAAAGCATATTGATGTGCGCTACCACAAGTTGAGGGAGTTCGTTGGAAGTGGAGAGATTTTGTTGCTGAAGGTGCCCACGGAGGACAATGTTGCAGACATATTGACCAAGCCAGTGACAGGAGTCAAGTTCAAGCACTGCCTTGACTTGGCTCATATTTGTGCATGTTGATTAGGGTGACCCCAGGGAGAGGGGGTAGTTATTTCGGAGGGAGAAGATCCAAACTCAAGGTGGAGTACTTCATGCGTGAGGCGTTAAGGTGGAGATTGTTAATGTAAAATGCCACCTCACAGTCAAAGTCAGGTTTTTCAACAAGTTTGACCGGTCCTCACCATTATTGCCAACCGCCACCTACAACCTCCATGTGACCACCTACAACCTCCATGTGGCCACCTACAACCTCCATGTGACCACCTACAACCTCCATGTGGTTATGACAACCACCATCTCTTCTAGCCTATAAAAGGAGAGACCCCCATGGGTTTAAAACACACCAGATCCGAGAAGAGGAGAAGAGGAGAGGAAGAGAGAGTTCAGAGGCGGCGGTTGTCCAAGGCAGCGGCGGCGGCGTTCGAAGGGAGAAGCGGCGGCGGCCGGCCATCATTCCGACGGGCGGCTCGGGAGCAGGTGGCTCCGGCGAAGTCGATGACCTTGGAGGTTGACCCATCGGCGGTGGAAATCTCAGGCGGAGGATTCCAGGAATCGACGACGGCAGGCAACGGCATAGCCTCCAGACAGTGATCGGACAGAATTTTGGCGCGTCTCCGATCTTCATGATCTCAGTGTAACTCTGTATCAAACTCCCTATCATTTTAGTGGATCTTCCCCAGCGCTCTCCCCGTGGAGTAGGAGCTTCTCTCCGAACCACGTAAAAATATCTGTGTCGTCTGTGTGCTTGGTTTCTCGCTCTTTTATTATTGCGCTATTACTATTGTTCGCTCATTTCCGTTGCGTTGTCCGTGACAACACGTGTTACGGACTAGGACCAATTTCATAACAAGTGAACTACTTTAATGTTACAGAGAAAGTTAGTGTTAGCCGTGTTCAAGTAAAATTCATCGAATACTCTCGAAAGCTTTCATCTAATTCATCAAAAGATCTTGTGAAGTCCAAACATCTCACACAAGCTCTCTCCCAACTTTTTGGAACCAGAATCGATCCATGTACCCAAGATATAGAACCAGATCCGGACCACAAAGCTCGGCTCTACTCTGACTTCATATTTTTTTTTGCATACCCTTATACATGTAAGCATTCCTAATGATTAAACAAAACATTTATAAAATCAAATATTTGATCTTAAAGAATTTGTTCAAATGTTATATAGTTGCATATAAATTAATTATAAAAGTACTTACAAACTAGCGAATCAGAGTATCACACTAATTAATAATTTAATTTAATCAAATTTTATTTTGATAACTACAGAAATTCATAGGCGTCGTTTTAATAATTGGTTCTAGATCGGTTCTCGGGTACCTGTGCATAAGAACCAAGAATCGAACCGAACTACTCGATTTTAAGTTTTGTGGATCCGGAACCGAACCTAGACCCATGAGAACCGACCCGAACCGCTCCTTTCGGTTCAGGTTCTGTCTAATTCTCAGTTCTTTGATTATTTTTGCACACCCGATAAATACTGCCACTTTTACTTATTCACACCACCCTTAAAATGCTGCAGCCGAATCCCATGTGCATTCCTCCTTTGTAAAACCATGAGAGCTATTCTTCTCTCCCTTGGAGCCATTATTTCCTCCTCTTTATTGTTGCCATTCATCCCCCTTGTTCTAATGGATCCGGATCCCTTGGAGTTTCTGCGGAAACCCTAGGGGGTGGAGTTCCAGTTTTGCGAATCACTTGATCGGAATCAGAAAAAATAGTTAACATGAAAGTTGTAGATATCTCCGAGACGAATAATTTTCATGTTGAACATTTTATGATTTGAATTCGTTTAGACCCCCGATTTGGGCCCCGAAAAAACTCAGTCAGAAAAACATTAATTTAATGTTTTTCGGACTGAGTTTATTCAGAGCCCAAATCGGGGGTCTAAACGACTTCAAATCAAAGAATGTTCAACATGAAAGTTATTTGTCTCGGGGATATCTAAAACTTTCATGTTATCCATTTTTTCTAATTCCGCTCAAGTGATTCGCAAAACTAGAACTCCACTCCCTAGAGTTCCCGCAGGAATTCCAGGGATCTGAATCCTGTTCTAACCGTGAGTCATATTCCTTCTCCCTTGGAGCCATCAATTTATTACTCAATCTAGATACATTCCCTAGGTGGATCCAATTAGGAGAGAAAAAAAGAAACTTTTGAGAAGAGAAATATATGAGAGAGAGAGAGATCTTGTAGTTTACTTCAAGTTTCCTTTCTTGCTTTCTTATTGTACTTTTTCTTTTTGATTAATGAAAAAAATGCTCATTTCTCTTTTTATTATTATCTTTTCTTTTGCTATGTATAACTAATTTTCTACTTAGCCTTAATTGATTAGGTAGTTTTGAGATGAGGATTAAATCATAATCCTTCGTCTCTAGTTTTTAAAGTTATATTTCGATTTATTTTCGATTAATTTTTGATTGCAAATTTTTATTGCTAGAATATAAATTGTGTGATCTAATTGACGTCTAGTAGTTGAAAGACTTATGGATGGTTTAGATCTCTCGGAAATATAGAGTGCTTTATACTTTTTTTGAGAAAAGAAAATATAATACTTTTGAGCTTTCAGATTAACCTCTATGTGATTTTGATTTGTTTCAAATTTAAAGAAATTCTATTTGAAATATTTTAAAATTAGTGGGTAGTTGTCTCTAGCGGTGGCTACCATACTTTTCAATGTTCTAATCGAAATGAAATTTTAAAAGTCAGAACATATTTTTTAGTAGCAGATTCCCAGGAACCCCTAAGTGCTAAGGTTTTTAAGCCCGAGTTATTTTCTAAGTAATTTTTATTTACAAACTTTTATTCTTATAAATCCAATTTTTTTGATTCGATAAATTAATAGGAATTTTGCGTGAGTACAATTACTTGACAAGCCCTGAGCATATACGACATATTCCTATACTATATTTCGATATGAATACTTGCTTATATCGGGAAACATGTTTGAATAATTTTTAAAATAAAAAATCCTCATCATTATTCCTCAAATGCCTACCCTTAAAATAAAGTCTGTAACTGTGCAGCTAATCTTCCATTATACTCACAGTCACCAGATCAGTCTAAGAAATGCTAAAAATACTGAAATCTACTCTTCCCAACATCAACATCCTTACCCCACTCAGAAGGTAATCCAGATGATACGATACTATAAATTTAAGGCTGTGACAAAATTGGTCACTTTGTCATAAGATTGTTGGCACAACTCAATAGTGCATAGGCCAAAGAATGTTAAACTTGCTAATAATGCAGTTGTAAAACATCATGTAATTAAGGCTAACAGGAACCCCAGGACCCAAACCTAGTTGGGTTCCTAAGGTGAACTAATTTATTTTTACACAAATATCCAAAGACCAATAAAATGTCTATCTGGTATTTGGATAGTGGGTGTTTCAGACACATGACTGAAACACGAAGTTTTATAAAAAAACTTCATCACTATATAAGATGGAGTTATTGGAACCAAAAATCGGCCCCAACGAGAGTTCAGACCATGAGGTGTAGCTAACACCTACTTCTCCCAAACTCAGACCCTTTACCAGTTACTGAGAACTAAGGAACAGACCCTAGGCTACAACACGGAGGTCCCTCTATTAACCTGGAAGATCTTAGAGCGTTTCCCCTCCTTAGCCAAGTGCTGAGCTAAGGATACTTTAAAAGCGCTACAAGACTTTCAAAAATGAGAAAGCTTGCTTTCTGAGGTACCTTGTGGCTTTTTTATAGATTCCCAGTATCTGGTCTGCCAACAACGTAACTCTGCTATTCTAAAAAGATATTTGCAGCCCAACTAGGTCTGCCAATAACGTAACTCCGCAATTCTGAGGAGCTAGATGCAGACCTAAGGGCATCTAGGAAATTTTACCTCTGCACTATACTGGGCGGAAACCCTTCCATCGATCCCTGTAGGCTTCCCGCTCATCCAGGCGGAAGCCCTTCTGTATGCCCTGTCGAAAGGCCAATATCAGGCCAAGTGCAGGTTTGCCTACCCCACTCGCCTGCTCTTATAATAGACATGGCCAAGTCTAAAAGCGATGGGAGTGTTGAGTGGAAAGACTTCACTCAACGCCGGAGGCTAGAAAGCATCGAGAGCGTTGAGTGGAAAGACTTCACTCAACGCGGGAGGCTAGAAAGCATCGAGAGAGTTGAGTGGAAAGGCTTCACTCAACACCAGAGGTGGAAAAGCGTCGAGAGTGTTGGGTGGAAAGGCTTCACTCAACGCCAGAGGTGGAAAGTCATCGAGAGCATTGAGGGGAAAGACTTTACTCAACGCTAGAGGTGGAAAGGCATCAAGAGCATTGAGTGGAAATGCTTCACTCAACGCTAGAGGCGAAAAGGCATCAAGAGCGTTGAGTGGAAAGGCTTCACTCAACGCTAGAGGTGAAAAGCATTGAGAGCTTTGAGTGGAAAGGTTTCTCTCAATGCCAGAGGCTAAAAAGTGTTGAGTGAAGGAGCTTTTACTCAGCGCGGACTCTGCCGACCCTGGGGGCTTCCCGCTTACCCAGGCGTAAGCCATTTCGCCTGTCTTGGCAGGAGGCCTTTCGTTGCTTCACTCGCCTGACCTGACTAACCTAGGTCCAAGGTCCCACTCAAAAAATATAGGGTTGTACACAATTCCCGCTCTTTGCGAGCTAGTCTACACTCGGAAAGAAACGTCCAACCCTTAATATTTGGTGAGTGCTTGCTGACCTAGAAGAGAATCTTTTGCGGGCCCCTCCACGACGCTCTATATATATGTCACAGGACCTGTCCCCAAGACACCGCTTGTTCTGTTATTGCTTATCTCCTGAGCTCCCGCGCTGCTTCGAGGATGTATGCCAAACATGCCGAAAAATCGCTCTCATGAGAGTTCTAGGACTGTCTCGCCACTGCTCAGACGAGAGCTCGCATCAAGTGTGTTGGGTTCACCCCCTGGCTGTCGGCGAAAAGGCCTGCGGACTCGGCCTACCAGCGGAAAAGGGCCAAGTCAGTTCAATGAGTCGCTATAGGAATGAGTCGGCTTCGCCAACCCCGACTCCTAGCCGCGAGAACCCTCCTTCTCTGAGGGAGGTATGTTTCTTGTCCCGCCTTTTGGTGCAAACCCCCAAAATGGGCTTGTCATATTGATACACTACCCTTCTCGCAGGGGACGGTTCTTGAAGACGTCGACGATGTCCCTCCGACGAATACTGATTCCACCCAGCTTCCTGACAAAAACTTACAGTCGGTCCCGGAGGTTGCCCCTCTGATTACCCGGGCCGAGCCTTCGATTGCTTCCGGTAATTTACTTGTCTGGCTTCCGCTTTACCTGTCTTGTATTTTCTTTCGCTCATCGGGCTTTTCGCTGCGCTTACTTTCAGAACCTTGGGTGTCGTCAGCCCGAAGCCCAAGACTCACGACGCTGAGGTCCCTATCGATCTAGCGACCGACCTTGCCCTCTTGCGCAGGAGAGCTACTGGCAAGTCTCTAGCTCTCGCCCCAGATTCTCGCCCATCTGGCAGGGAGAACACTGTCCTCTCACATCCAGGCAAGACTCATTCGCTGGAGTAGACATCCTTCCCCTGGGTCGGGGAAAAACGCACCGCCCAGTCTTTGGGAAACTTTTCGAAGGATGTCCTGGATCTTTCCGCCAGCAATCAGGTAAATATTACCCCTTCTCGCGCTTTGATTTCTCTTCCAGCTTCTAATTTTCTCCTGACGGTGTCCTCACTAGATCATTGGGAGACTGCGGAAGTGCCTGACGCATACAAGGAGGTGATCTCGCCGCCGCCTTCCCCAAGCGATATGTTGAGCTTCCTTGAAGCCTCCGGTGATGCCAAGAAGCAGAGGGAGAGAGTAGCTAAACTTCTATCAATGCTCATTTGGATGCGGCAAGAGGACTCCTTACAGGAGACTACCCTCCTGGAATCGATTGAGCGGCATCTATACGTGATCGAGCGGGGACTCCTTACGAGAGACTACCTTCTTGGCATCGATTGAGCGGCATCTATGCGTGATCGAGCGGGATTATACACATCTTCTTGGCGAGAGGGAGTGCCTGAGAGGCGGGAGCGAGGAGACTTCTACCGGAAGGCACATCATGCGGGCACGGGACCAACTGCGCCTGGTCCACCAGGAGCTCACAGCCGTGACAACTTATCTGATGACGACGTTGCTGATGCGGTCGTTGATCCCCGACATAGAGAATTTGTGGATTGGAACGATCGTTCCCGCAAGCTTGAAGATGGGAGTCTACCATGACGTTCTTCGCCAACGCCGCTACATGTTTTGCACGACGTCCGCCGTTACCATCAAATAAAAATATGTAATTATAAATTACAAATTTATAATTACATATTAAGCAATATTCTTATTTTAAAGCCTTTTTATTTCAAGCCTTTTTATTTTAGCATTTCATTTTCATGTAGTTTATCATTGAATTATTATTTCATATTATGATGGGTGCATATAACCATCTCATGTTTAGTTTATTTTGAATGGAGGAGATTGAGTGGTGTAGCCTATATAATGTCATGTTATGAAGAGTTTTGTATTGAAGAATGAAAAAGAATACCTAAATATTCAAGAGTGAATTTTCCCCCTCCTTTCTCCTTGCCAAGTCCTGCCCCTCCTTTCTCCTCTCTCTTGGCCGCCGGCCACCTCCCTCCCCCTCTCCATTTTCTCGGCCTCCTCTCCTCCTCCTCCTCCCTCCTCAAGTTCTCCATCATAAAACAGCCCTTCCTCTCTCCTTTCAAAAACCGAGCACCCTCCTTCTCCCACCCTAAATTTCGGCCAACCTCCTAGCAGTAACCCTCTCCCTCCCCTTCAAAATTTTGGCCACCCACCTCCACCACCAACCCGAGCCCTCTCCCCCCTTCCAACACCAAACCGAACACCCTATTCTCCTTCCAGAATCGGCCACCCTCTCACTCCAACAAATCGAGTAGCCTATTTTATAAAGGCAGAGTTGTAGGATTGTGAGGAGTTTGAGTGGTAGGAGTGTGCATCACTCTGAGTTGTAGGATCTTATGTTGCATCTGAGGTAAGGCTTGTGCCTGATGTAGGATCTATGTGTATATCTGAGGTGGGAGATTAGCTGGGTCTCTGAGTTGTAGGAGTTGGAAGACTCTGAGTTGTAGGGCTATTTTACCTGAGATAGGAGACCTGTATTGTCTCTGAGGTAGGACTGTAATCAGTCTGAGCTGTAGGAGTGAAGTGCACACTGAGTTGTAAGATCCAAAGGGATCTGAGGTGTAAGATCAGTTTGATCTGAGTAAAGGAGGAGTTGGTCGAATCTAGCACACTACTAGATAGGTGAAAGGGGAAAGTAGATGTACCATAGATAGGGGAACCACTATAAACCTTGTGTGTTTTCTATGATCTTGAAAGCTAACAAACTAACATCAACACACAACAAGTACAATATTCAAAAAGAGTCAAAACTTTTAAAAGGAACTTATTCACCCCCTCTAGGTGTTCATCTACCCTTACAAAGTCTTTTAGTCTAATTAAAAAATTTATATATTTTGAAATTGTTCTATTAGGCACTAGGAGTGAAAATGTCTATTGTTTAAACTTGTTATGTCTATACGTACTTTTCAACATCTCTGTGTATTGTAGCAAATGAAAGAGACTCTCTTTGTGTTCAATGACACAAGATACTTGCTCACATGAACTATAATATAATCAACAAATTATTTTCAGAAGATTTGGTTAGAAATAGGCCTAACCTCAAATACATTAAAGAGGCCATTTGTCATGCCTGCCAGATAGACAAACATGTAAGGGCCACCTTTAAAAGCATAAGATCCAAAGATTCTGAAAGATGTCAATATTTATTTCATATGAATTTATTTGGTCATATGCCAATTCAGAGTTTACGAAGGAATTTATACACTTTTGTGATAGTTGATGACTTCTCTAGGTTTGCTTGAGTGTTCTTCCTTAAGAAAGAGTCTGATACCCTGATACCTTGAACACCTTTGTGTCTTCTGTTAAGCAAATTCAGAATGAAAGGGACAGTATAGTGGTCAAAATAAAAAATGACCATGACACAAAATTTCAACATGAAACTATGACAGGGTTCGGCAAAGGACAAAGTATTCTTTAAGGATTTTCCTCTCCAAGAACCCCACAAAAAAGTGGAGTTATTGTGAGGAAAAATAAGACTCTCATAGAAGCTAACAAAACAATGTTTAATGACTCTTCACTACCATAGTACTTCTGGGCTAAAGCAGTCAATGTTGTCTGCCATGTGCAGAATAAAGCTTCTATTACCAAGTATTACAAGAAAACTCCTCATGAATTAATGAAGGGGAGAAATCAAAATTTAGCCTACTTTAGAATCTTTAGAAGCAAATGGTTTGTACTAAACAATAAAAATACTATATATCTAACTAAATTTGCTGATAAGTGTTTTAAGAGAATTTTTTTATGAATATAGTGGCCATAATAACACATATTGAATATTCAACAAAAAAGTCTTAAGTTGTTGAAGAATCCATAAATGTTGTATATATTTTATGAGACATGCATGCTTCATAAAAGCTTGTCTAGTTCTTCTAGTGTTAAAGGAATAGGTCTAAAGCTAAAAAACCAAGTCTAGAAGACACCATATTTCTATACATAGTCATTAAAGATGGAGACCAAAATCATGGTGAATCTCAAGAGAGTGTATGAGATTCAGCAAGCTAGCAATGAAGCTGTAAAAGATCAAAGAAGGTTACCAACAGTCGCAAACATATGAAAGACTACCCAAGCAACTTAATTATTGGAGATGCAAGTTAATGTATCAAAACAAGGAGTAAAGTTTAGAATAAAGGCATATTCTTGAGCTTCTTATCTCAAATAGAGCCCAAGATATTTGACAAAACAAATACAGATCCATATTGAATCATGATTATACAAGAAGAACTAAATCAATTCAAAATATGAAGGTATGGAAGCTTGTTTCTAGACCCTAACATCAGAATGTTATTGGGACAAAATGAGTTTATAGGAATAAACTAGATGAAAATGGTGTCATCATCAAGAGTAAATCAAGGTTGGCTTTAAAGAGATACAGATAGGAATAAGAGATTGACTTTGATAAAACCTTTGCACTAATAGCTAGACTTGAGGCTATACGACTGTTTCTATATCATATGCTACTCACAAAAGATTCAAGATATATCAAATGAATGCGGAGTCTGTCTTTCTAAATGACGATCTCAAAGAAGAAGTATATGTAGAGCAACCTCTAGCTTTTATTATTCCTAACTTAATTGATCATGTTTATTTCTTAAAGAAAGCTTTATATGTGTTGAAACAAGCACCTAGTGCTTGGTATGAAATCATGTCTAGCTTTCTCATTGAAAATAAATTTTAAAGGGGGGAAGATAGATAAGATATTATTTTTAAGGAGAATTAAGGACAAGATATTACTTGTCCAAATATATATTGATGACATTATATTTAGCTCTATACATGAAAACATTTGCAAAATGTTTGCCAACTTAATGCAAGGAAAATTACATGAGCAACATACGAGAGCTAGAGTACTTTCTAGGCCTCCAAGTGAAATAGTCTGAATATGGATCCTTCATCTCCCAAGCTAAGTTCACTAAGGAGTTGATAAAGAAGTTTAGAATGGAGAGTTCCTCAACTATGAGGACTCCCATTGGGTCAAATGTATCTTTAGATAAGGTTGAGAAAGAGAAACTTTTTGATGAAACTATGTACAAATATATCATTGGCTCATTGCTTTACTTGACTGCTAACTAGTAGGCCTAATATAATGTACGCTACATGTGTCTGTGTTAGTTATCATACAAATCCTTATGAATCTCATTATTTCACTATAAAAAGGATCATAAGATACTCTAAGGACATACCTAATCTTGACCTCTAGTACCCTAGGAATGATGATTTTGAACTAACATGATATTCTTCAGATGCAAATTTTGCATGGTGTAAAAAAGATAGGAAAAACACTTCAGACACATGTCAATTTCTAGAAAAGAGGTTATTCTCTTAGAGCAACAAGAAGTAGACAAGTGTAGCCATTTCAACAGCAGAGTTAAAGTACATATCAACTGGAAGCTGCTGTGTACAACTCCTTTACATATAACACTAACTAGAGGACTACAATATCCAGATAAATAAAACAGCAATGTACTATGATTCTTCCATTACAATCTCAATTTCTAAGAACACTATGCCATATATCAGGACTAAAGATATTGAGATCATGTATTACTTCATCAGAGAACATGTTACAAAATAAGATATTTATCTTGAGTATGTCCCCACTGACAGATCAATTGGCAGATATTTTCACTAAGACTCTTGATGAAGCTAAATTTAACTTCTTTAAATTTGAATTAGGAATGCTTGTATCAAGAATAAGATTATTAATAAACAAGTATAATTCCCCTCTATCATGCTCACCCTGGCAAATATTATGCACTGGGATGCTAACAATGTATATGCAAGAAATACCTGAGAAAATTATAATAAACAAGTAAAAAAACATGACTGTATCATTGTGATGACTTGGCATGATGCAGTTTGTACCATCATGATGGCCTGAAGGGATACATTCTATATCATCACGATATCACGATGACATGTCGTTTCACCTCCACACTTAAACTTTTGCTAGTCCCTAGCAAAGACAATACTAATCATGGAAATTGAGTGAGCGGAAATAATCATAATACAAACTCATAAGATCCTTCTTCTCAACACAATTAAAGAAAAGATTACTCAAAAGTTTCAAATTTATCCAAATGAGGACTTGTCATACCTTAATGGTTCGTAATAATTAAAAATTCACTAGCTTGATGAAAGGTAAAGCTCAATTAAACTTTCTAGTGTGGTGTGTGCTATCCTTTAAAATCATCGACTCCTATAAATTGTTCTCAACGAACTTCCTCAATAACTAAGAGAGAATGAAAATAGGCCGAGTCTTTGACTTAACCTCCACTAGAGTTGATAGTTTAATTTGAAAAGAAATCATGAGGACTTGCAATATAACTGACCTTAGCTTGGTCAGGAATGAAATGATATAGTAAAAGGTACTTCCCTTGTTAATATTCTTAAAAACTCTCTCAACTATGAGGTTCATCCATTAATTAGCAACTTTTTAGTCCGTAGTAGGGATCATTCCAAGTAGGTGTACACACACTCGGGCCACATATCACTATAACTCACACAATATTATTATTTTTTCTCTGTAATCATAGTTGGGATCATTCCAAGTATGAATATACATACCTAGGCCACATATCACTATGACACTTTTTTTTTTCTTCTTTTCTTTAAAAGTCATAGTAGGGATCGTTCCTAGTAGGTGTACACACACTTAGGCCACATATCACTACGACTCATAATTATTTTCTTTGAACAATCACCCATAGTTGAATAGTTACTAAGAAATTGCTTTAGGAATAAGGGAAAATTATAAATGATAATCAAAGATTCAAGCTCTAAGGATAGTAAGTGATCAAATCAAATATAAGTAGTGAGGCACGGGTTGATCAAAGAGAAATGCTAATCATTCTTACAAATCAACTAGACATCTCAATGCTTTGGTTTACATCTCGACTCGGTTCATGTCAACCCTTCCATCATTACTTTTAGAAGTTAGTGAGGATCAATTTCTAGGAAGCAAATTTTTTAAAAGAATTGTGAGGATAAGAGAAATATTTAAGAGAGCTTTTACCCATCTTGTTAACTTTTAATCGAAGATTTAGACCATTAAGATGGACTATCCTACTAAACAATAATCATTAAAAAATAATTTCTTGATTAACCTACTCGTTAATTATATTGAGAAGTAGTACTCACTATTATTTTTGAAAATACTCAACTCTCACTCAATTGGTAGGAGTATGCTACTCCCACCTCCACACTTTTACCCTTTGCTAGTCCCTAGCAAAGAGACTTCAATAACCAAGTAATTTGTTTGTAACATTTGGAGGAGACAACATAAACAGAAAAGGGCGAAAATAAGGCCAAAAATAGAGACTTGAAATTTAAATACTCCCCTGAAGATTGGATTGTTGGAAGGGTTGTCCAGAACTTAGTGTCTCGAGGATGTATTCCATGTACTATGAGATGAAATCTCCGTTTTCAATCCGATCTCTTAAATCTACCCTGCATAAATTAGACCCTCAACATGCACATGATTAGGAAATGAGATGTAATTATGTTGGGCATCACGTATATCACCAAGCGTGACCAAACATATTACTATTAGTGCATAATCGTCCTTATAGACATATTGACCTGAATCATCCTTAAACATTCTCAAGCATTTAGTATAAATTTAATACAGTCGGGCTAGGCAGAATCTGAATCACAAATAACCTTGTTAATCAGAACTTAGATAAGAGTTCAGCATATATAGAGTTAAAACTCATAATTGATACCCACCTCTCAACAGTACAAAATTTAAGGGATGGTTAAGCATACCGCAAAGTTAAAATATCACAATCTAATGACAAAACCTCATGACAACAATGAAATTCCCAAACAGCATCAGAGTCTAATATGAAATAGGTAGTCGAACTAATCATCATCAAAGAAATAAACTGTCAAGAGGACTAAACCTGTCATCACGCAAATACTCGCGTGCAGTGCTAATTAAATAAGTGTCCAAAATATAGTAACAGAAAATAATTATGAGTCGAAGCAGGTGCAAACTATGTATTAAACAAAGAAAAAGAACTATGCACCCCCTTCGTCTGCTTCATCATGCTCGTCGTCTTCAGCCTCCTCTTTCGCATCTTCATCGTCATCATCCTCTCCGTCTTCGTCCTCATCATGTTCTTCAGCTTTTGTCAATGTAGGATCGACCCTCGACCCATCAGAAGTCAGGAGGTGACCATCTTTGTCAAACTGGGACTGCAGGGCATATTTAGGCATTGACACTGGGATCTGGGCCTGACGCATAAGCTTGGCTTGATTCTCACAAATGTAATCCAAGCGGGAATTGAAGTAAACAAATTGGCAACGATGATACGCCTTCATGTACTCAAGCTGCTCGCTCATTGCGTCGGGATCCGCTCCATTGTCAACTGCCGGGATATCAATGTGCTTGGGGGCCGTGGCCGAGGCCTTTGCAGATTTGGCACCCACTGCCATCAACTTACCGTGCATTAGAGGAGGTTCAGCTGCCACCTTGATGTGCACATTCACGACTGTTTCGGTGATATGACGATCCACTGGAGTTACCAAGTCTCCCTCACCCTGCTCGACTCCTGTCGTGCGACAAAGTTCAGTAATTGCGGTAGGGAACCAAATATGCTTCATCTTCTTATCGTTCACTTTCTTCCAGATGAGACTGGAAATGATCCGCCCCACATTTATCTTTATTCCTTTTAAGATGCAGTAGATGAGCGCAAGTCTGTCTAGCTGGACGTGATTCAAATGGCGTGTGGGCAAAAGACTAGCATTAATGAAATGAAGCCAAACCTTTGCTTCCCTAGATAGACAAGTAGACTTCAGCGCGTTCTCCTTAGTGCTCACCCAGTCTGGACCTAACGCTCCACATACAACTGCAGTCAACTCCTCTTTAGGTATCGTTTTCAGGACTGAGACATGGTCTTGGATAATGTCATTATCTAAATCAAAGAATGTGTTGATCGCTGCAGCAGAGAAATCCACCTTCTTCCCTCTCACAAACACTTTCCCCCCCTCCGTGACTGGAGCGTTGGAGTAAAATTCGTACACCCAAGGTAGAATTGCTTCCCTTCTCGGGTGGCAAAAAGTGTCCCAACCCATAGCCTGAATGTGCCCAACGTAGGCTATACTCCATCCCCGTTTTTCCATCTTGAAACCTCTTTCGTAAATGGGCGGTATGGACTGCAGTAAGTGGAAACGTTGGGTGGCCTCCTCACTCAGAAATCTCATATGTCTGCGCGCTGTCTCCTTCCCCTTTCCCTTTTTTCTCGACGCCATGACCTAGACCACTAAACCCAAACCCAATACTGAGTAAAAGTGAAGTAGTACACTGTTCTAACGGAGTTAGTGCTCAAGAATATACCTTTAGAGGCTTCAGCTACCAAACCGCGTCGCTGATAGGGGATGAAATTTGCCGGAAAGCAGTAGCCCTCCGACACCCGTGCTGCTCTCCTTGATAGAAGTCGGCGGCCGCTCGCCTACACCCGTCGACGCCGACCGAATCACCTGCGATGTCGCCGACCGATCGCCTGTCGCGCACTCTCGTCCGCGCGACGCTTAGGTCAAGGTGAATAGAGCGATGATCGGCGAGAGAGGGGAGAAAGTATCGGGTAGGCCGGTCAAAAGGGTTTCGAGGTTTATATTGTTAAGCTGCGGAACCGGTTGAGCAGGTGTGGAGATCGGTTCAGCCGGTTCGTGAGAACTGAATTAAGGCTAGGCAGTAAATGGAAAGTCGCGACCTCCCAACGGCGCGTTGCAACTTTTAATTTTGGTTTAACATGGAGCCGGTTCAGACGAAACGAACCGGACCAGATTAATGTTATTCCTTTCAATGCCAGTCAGAAATTTAAAAGTCATGACTCCTGTTTGCTGGGCTGCAACCTCGAAATAAATAAAAAAAATAAAAAAAATCCAATCGCCTCGCAGTTTCTTCCTGGTCAAATGATGATTTAGAACACAACTTACGGGTGAAGTTTTATTAGTAGGAATAATACTATTGGTCTTTTATTACTATTTAAATACATAACATAAATAATGGGTTGCCTCCCACCAAGCGCCTAATTTATCGTCCCGGCAGGACGGTACAGATCTAGTAGAGTGACACGCACGACACCGCTCGGTCGTCGTCCTCCCGAAGATATAGTTTCAGTCTTTCGCCATTCACTTTAAACTCCGTTCCATCGCTTTCATTGAGGATAGTCACCGCGCCATACGGATGCACTGTTTTGACTTTGAACGGCCCCGACCACCTTGACTTGAGTTTCCCGGGAAATAACTTTAAACGGGAATTGAATAGGAGGACAAGTTGGCCCGGCTCGAAGTGCTTTTCCTTCATGCGTCGGTCGTGCCATTGTTTTGTGCGCTCCTTATAGATTCGCGAGTTCTCGTAAGCATGCATCCGAATTTCTTCGAGTTCATTTAGCTGTAGTAATCTCTTTTTACCGACGTCCCGAAAATCATAATTTATTTTCTTAATGGCCCAGAATGCCCGATGTTCTAATTCGAGCGGTAAATGACAAGATTTTCCGTAAACCAACCTATACGGGGTTAATCCGATGGGGGTTTTGAACGCAGTCCGGTATGCCCATAATGCATCTGTGAGCTTTTGCGACCAGTCTTTCCGATTTATGCTCACTGTTTTCTCTAAAATCCTTTTTATCTCCCTATTTGATACCTCCGCAAGTCCATTCGTCTGAGGGTGGTAAGCGAGCGCGACCTTATGGGTGACCCCGTATTTGTTTAGCAACGAGGTGAATTGATGATTACAGAAATGACTTCCCCCGTCACTAATGATCGCCCTAGGTACCCCGAATCGATTGAAAATATAGTTTCTTAGGAAGTTCAAGACTACCTTGCCATCATTCTTAGGAGTTGCAATAGCCTCCACCCATTTGGATACATAGTCCACTGCCAACAGAATGTATAAATTACCATTTGAATTGACGAACGGACCCATAAAGTCCATTCCCCAAACATCGAACAATTCGACCTCTAGCATGATATTCATTGGCATTCCCTCGTTCTTCCTTAAGTTCTCACACCGTTGACACCTATCACATTGTTTAACAAATTCATTAGCATCCCGGAATAAATTAGGCCAAAAGAATCCGGCCTCTAATACCTTCATTGCTGTCCTGGATCCCATGAAATGGCCTCCGTACGGTGAACTGTGACACTTCCCTAATATCAATTTTGTTTCAACCTCCGGCACGCAACGCCTCACCACTCCATCAGCTCCAATTTTAAACAGATAAGGCTCATCCCAAAGATAGGAGCGTACCTGGTGTAAGAATCGCTTTCTTTGTTGATACGACAAGTCAGACGGTAGAATATTACTCACTATGTAATTTACATAGTCAGCATACCAAGGTGGAGTACTATCATGGATAGCTAAAACTCTCTCATCTGGAAATCTCTCGTCAATTTCCGGATTATAAGATGGTCGCGTAGACTCTATCCTGGACAAGTGATCCGCAACAGGATTATCAGTACCTTTCCTATCCTTAATCTCTACGTCGAATTCTTGCAACAGAAGCACCCATCTGATCAAACGAGGCTTTGCATCCTTTTTATCCATGAGGTAGCGGATCGCAGCATGATCCGTATAGACTGTGCTTTTCGTGCATAAAAGATACGATCTAAATTTCTCGAAGGCGAACACTATCGCTAGTAATTCCTTTTCTGTAGTTGTATAATTTATTTGAGCGTCGATCAAGGTCTTACTAGCGTAGGCTATCGTGTGAAACAATTTCTCTCGAACCTGTCCTAAAACTACTCCAACCGCATAGTCACTCGCGTCACACATTAGGACAAACGGCTTCTCCCAATCCGGCGTTATCACGATGGGTGCTGTAGTCAAGCGATTTTTTAATGTGTCAAAAGCGTTTAAACACTCCTCACTCAACTGAAATTTTGCATCTTTTTCTAGTAATCCACTTAATGGTTTTGCGATTTTAGCGAAATCTTTAATGAACCTTCGATAGAAACCAGCATGTCCTAAAAAACTACGCAACATTTTCACATTATTGGGTGGTGGAAGCTTCTCAATCACATCTAATTTTGCTTTATCAACACCTAAACCATTCTTGGACACATGATGACCAAGCACAATACCCTCTCGCACCATGAAGTGACATTTCTCCCAATTAAGTACAAGATTAGTTTCAACACAACGCAATAGCACTTTTTCCAAACAAGCTAAACATGCATCAAACGAATTGCCGAAGATAGAGAAGTCATCCATAAAAATTTCAATGCCATGGTCCATAATATCAGAAAAGATAGCAATCATGCATCGCTGAAAGGTGGCAGGAGCATTGCATAAGCCGAATGGCATTCGTCTAAATGCAAATGTTCCGTACGGACATGTGAATGTAGTCTTCTCCTGATCCTCGGGGGATACAGTAATCTGATTATACCCTGAATAGCCATCAAGAAAACAGAAAAAATCGTTCCCCGCTAGCTTATCTAGCACTTGATCAATGAAAGGCAAAGGGAAATGATCTTTACGTGTGGCCTTATTCAGCTTTCGGTAATCCATACAGATACGCCACCCGGTAATCGTTCTAGTCGATACTAGCTCATCCTTCTCATTCCGTACTACCGTCATCCCTCCCTTTTTTGGCACACATTGCACCGGAGATACCCACGAGCTATCCGAGATAGGGTATATGATCCCTGCGTCTAACCATTTAATAATTTCCTTCTTCACTACTTCCTTCATGGGTGGAGTAAGACGACGCTGAGGTTCGATCGATCCCGTAAAAGATTCTTCCAAAAGAATCTTGTGCATACATAGTGAGGGGCTAATACCTCGGATATCCGCTATGGTCCACCCTATGGCCGTCTTAAATTGAGTTAGCAATTCTAAAAGCTTTTGATGTTGTTCCGTTGATAATTTAGAATTGATAATAACCGGCAATGTGTTATCTTTACCTAAGTATGCGTACATGAGGTGGTCTGGGAGAGGCTTCAGTTCAAGAGTCGGCGGGCTAACAATAGAGGGCTTGTCCGCCAATGCCTTGTCCGACATCTCCAAAGATTCCGGTCTCCTAACGAAAACAGCTTGTGACTCAAATACTTCTAGGAAATCACGAATTTCCTCTTCATCATCCAAAGTCTCCTCATGCATCAGAAATCGGGTCAACACATTATCTTGCCTAGTGGATTTAATATTCAGATTATAGTCATGAAGTGAAATTTGATTTACCACCTCCATATGATCTTCTTGACCTCGAGGGAATTTCATAGCTTCAAGTACATTAAAAGTGATTTGCTCGTCGTTAACTCTCATAGTCAACTCCCCCTTTTGTACATCTATTAATGTCCTACCAGTGGCGAGGAATGGTCTCCCTACTATAATGGGCACCTCTCTATCCTCTTCCATATCTAAGACAACAAAGTCCGCTGGAAAAATGAACTTGTCCACCTTAACTAAGACATCTTCAACTATTCCTTTTGGGAACGCCAGGGTTCTATCGGCTAGTTGCAAGGTGATAGAGGTCTTGGAGATTTCTCCTAAACCAAGCTTCCTATATATCGAAAATGGCATCAGATTGATGCTCGCACCTAAATCACATAGAGCCTTACCCTCGAATTGATAACCTATAGAGCACGGTATGGTGAAACTCCCCGGATCTTTCAATTTAGGCGGGAGTTTCTTCTGGAGTATAGCACTGCACTCTTGCGTGAGTGCAACCGTCTCATGCGTTCCGAATTTCCGCTTTTTTGATAGAATGTCTTTCATAAACTTCACGTAGCTTGGCATTTGCTCCAAAGCCTCCGCGAAAGGTATGTTGATTTGCAGTTTTTTAAATATTTCAACAAATTTCTGAAATTGTTGATCGAGTCTGCTCTTCTTTAACCGCTGTGGAAACGGCGGTGGTGGATATACTTTTATATTCGCGTTCTTCTTTGTATCTTCAGTGAAATGTTCTCTCGTAGCCTCTCCCGATGCTCCTTCTACTTCCTCATTCGTCTTATCCTTTTCTTTTAACTCGTTGTACCCGGTATTAGAACCATCAATCTCCAACTCCTTTTTCTCCTCAACTTGGATCTCACGATCATTTACAGTCCCTCCCACTAAATTCTTACCACTCCGTAGAGTGACAACTTTGCAGTGAGGATTATCTCCCTTCGGATTTGGGGTTGTATCCGTAGGGAGAGAACCTTGGGGTCTCAGACTTAAAGCATTAGCGATTTGTCCCAACTGAGTTTCAATTATACGCAAAGAGCCCTCTAAGCTAGAAATGCGAGCATCCCTCTTCTGCATGGATTCTATGAGTAACTCATCAGATAATTTTCTAGTTGACCCCTGTTGATTGTAATTATTATTCTGAGGTGGATGAGGGGTTGAATTGAACCCGGGTGGGTGTGCCATTCCCGAATTATTTTTCCATGAAAAATTAGGGCGATTTCTCAAATCCGGATTGTAATGAGTTGGAATTGCATTATGATTATTGTGATTCATGTACCTCGGCTGCCCACCTATATAGTTGACCTCCTCGTTATTGCTAATGAGTTGCTCCACCGTAAGTGACGGATTCATGTTGAGCGGAGGCGCAACTATACTATTAACTTGGGGGTTCATAGGAGCCTGATTTTGATGTAAGGTTAAGGCATCTAACCGCTTATTCATCGAGTTGAATTGTGCGGTTATTTGTGCAGCGAAAGAAGTGAGTTGGTCAACTTGGTGTACACCTCCCGTGGATGAGGAACCTTGACGCTCAAATGAATGATAATTATTCGAAGATAGATCCTCTAAAATTTCATACGCATCCTCGGGATATTTGTTCATTAGTGATCCTCCTGCAGCTCCATCTACTTGGATCATAGTAGACGTCTGGAGACCGTTGTAAAAGGTCCACACCTGTTGGTGTATGGCTAGGCCGTGGTGTGGGCACTTACGCAGTAGTTCCTTAAATCTTTCCCATGCGTCATAGAGTGTCTCTCCGTTCCCTTGCATAAATGTAGATATGTCGCGCATAAGTTTGGCAGTTTTCGATGGAGGAAAATATTTACCTAAGAACTTCTCTACCAAAGTTGCCCAAGTAGTGATGGAACCATTGGGCAGAGAATTCAACCAATCTCTTGCTTTTCCTTCCAAAGAAAACGGGAATAACCTAAGTTTTATAGCTTCATCAGATGCGCCATTGATTTTGAATGTGTCGCATATTTCAATGAAGGTCCTTAAGTGAGAGTTCGGGTCTTCATTATTAAGGCCACCAAACTTATTGTGTTGAACGAGTTGCATTGTCATAGAATCTATCTTGAAGTTGTTTGCTTCAATTGCGGGTCTAGTAATACTAAACTGCAATCCTCCTCGGAGTGGCATGTTATAATCACGACATGTTCTCCTTTGTTCAACGGGGTGACCATTCTGTTCTACTTGACCTTCTTGACCTAAGCCATCCTGGTCAACTTCATTAGGAGCGTTATGATTATCAGGATTCATTATTATCACGTTATTATTTTCTAATCGAAACGTTCTCCTATTTTGTCTACACGTCCGTTCGATCTCTAGGTTTAACGGTAGTAATTCAGGTGATCGATATCTGGACATAAAACACGCACACCAACAATTGATAATTGATAATAAACAAACAAGCCAAACAGACACAAAACAAAGCAGTAATAGCAATGAGAATTAACAAAGATAAAACAAAACTTGATCTCTAATTACTAGGGATTCACTAATATTGCAAAATAAAACACTAAACGTTTCGCACCTCCCCGGCAACGGCGCCAAAAACTTGATACGCCCAAAACAGGTATGCGTATTACACGCAAGTGCACGTGCCGGTTCAAGTAATAAAGAGTGAATACAGATCGTTTCCACGGAGAGGTGGTGAATTCGGTGCTTGCAATTACTAGTTAGACCTTTTCTCTAAATTCAAGTAAATCGAAATTGATCTTGGTTTAATGACCTAAATTATGGAAGTCCTAAAATACGATAAACTAGACTATAGTTCGTTGGAGAAAACTTTAAATTCAGTTTGGAGAAATAATCTTGTGCGGCGATTTCCTATGTCTGATGCAATGAATTTTTAAATGATACTTTGTGAGAATGAGCGGTGAACGACCTTGCAACGATTTTTTAGAGAAGACAACCGTATCTCTCGATATCGGAGGTCCCTAGTCCTCTATTTCCCCTCGGGTGAAATAGGAAACCTATTAGAGATCGAAAACCATAGTTGCTAACACTAAGGGGAAATCTCTTTCTCCCTTTAAGTGCTATATGAAATCCATAATGCACTTACGCAACTCCTCTCTCGATTTATGGAGCGTAGTAAAAAGACGAAACCGTGATCAAAGGCTTCAAAATATATATTATGAATTCAATAAAAGTAAATTCACCATTCGATTACAAAGATAAACTAAAGATCATTCATCACACAAGACATAGTACTTTCACAACACAAGATCGAGAGAATTAGTTCATGCCGGCGGAAGAAAACCACAAATATGAGTAGATCTTACAGAACATGATGGCAGGAATTAAAAACTTGCAGTGCTTCGCTCTCCGATGCGGCCGAAATCCGTCCGTCTTCCTTGCCCGGAACAAACCCTAGATGAAGAACTCCTCTTTTTCTCCTTCTTCCTCCCTCTTGGAATTAGAATATGATATATCTCATTTGGTGTAGTTATTTTCTCTAAAAAAACGTAGGCACCCCTTGGGAAAGAAGCAACTTTCCATATTTGAAACCGGCGCCAATTTTGAATTTAAAAATCTGAAATTCGTCCAGACCACGTTGCAACCTGCTTTTTGCGCGTTGTGACTTATTTTCCTGGTTATTGTGTTTGGGCAGATTTCCTTCTCCAAGCAGATTTCTTCGGCAATCCTCGCAATAACAACATGGAAAGAGACCAAATTAGCCAGAAAATAAATAAATATGAATTTAATTTCATTTCTACTTTATTCAATAGCATTTTAAGCATTTTATAACAAATATTAAGTCTAAAATCGGGCCAGATAACTTCTTTTTGGGAAGTTATCAGTTGACAAACAACTAATCAAGTAAATTAGATCTCAAAATCATAACCGTTGAATCTGGGATCAATTCCCTAAGCTTGTTTACCTAGGTACGCGCCTTCTCACATGCCAAAATAGAATATATATATAAATAGGTCAAATGCTTAAACCTAGGGAATACAAACTACATTTGACCTAAGTCGTCGTGATGAGTTCATCCTTCTCAAGCACGCGACGATAAAGTTCAACAGTCCTTTAGCTTTCTACATAATGGCCCCCAAGAAAAGTGAGGATTCTTTCAATGTAGGTTGTGAACTACTCAGAGATGGATTCAAGCATGCAAGTGAGGTGATCAAAGCTGTAATCAGCATGCTAACAACTATAGGATTTGAATATGTACTTTCAAAACCTATAGTTATAATGAACATAGGGTACTGGAATTTTACTTAAATGCAAGAGTAAGTTCTACAGGGAAGGCTATTAAACAAAGATGGTTACTACTAATTTAAAGGTCTTTACCAAGAGCTTGGTCAAGATATTACACATGCCTAGGTTTGGTGCAAATAAGGAAGATGAAGAGATTTCAGATCAAGACTTCAGAGATGCACTAAAATGGTGTGGTCACTCAGAAAAGACCTATGGGTATCTAGAAAGGAAGAACTTCAATCAATAAGGCAAACTATTGGCTGATATAGTTGGGAAGACATTCTTGTGCAAGCCAGTATCTCATGATAGAATTTCAAGAAGTTTGTTTGAAGTAATGATAAGGATAATTTTTAGCAGAAAGACAGATTGGGCACATGTGTTGTTTATAAAGATTCAAGAAAGTATGAAAGTGACAAACTTTGGGTGGATATTGTGCTTGTATATGCTGAACAAAATTCTTGATCACCTGAACAAGAAGTTGAGAGCCCCAATTCATTACATGAAAATGATAGACATAAAGATATTGGGGAGATGGGAAAAAGTTCTATCAAGATTTCTTAAGAGTAAGAATGGCTAGAGCCAGGAATGAAAAAGGAAGTTGTTGAGTTTGAAGCAAGTTCAGAGGACGGCTCATGTGAGAGCAATAAACCCACTGTTAACCTAAATCCTGCAACACTGGGGGGGGGGGGGGGGAGGGGGGAGTTCAAGGAATTGTCTCTGAACCAACATCAAAAAAATTGGAAGAGTTTTTGGTTATTGATATGTCCCTACCTAAAGAGCCTACTACTATGGAATAGACAGTAATTGAAGTAATCATCAATTTGGTAGTTGTAGGCATCGTCATATCCGCTGATAAAGGAGTTCTAGTTGAGGGGGAGTTTCTAAGGGAGATTGCAACCCAAGATACTGAGGTAGTGAGACCAGAAATTGATGCAAATGTCGAGGGGGAGTCTCATCTTGAGCTCCATGCTCTAAAGATAGAAGGTATAGTTATTGTTCATGAGGTTGAGGAAGCCACCCACATTGGGTTGGCTATTCAAAAGGACCTAGAAGACCTATCTACAAGAATGATGCTGATATTGTAGAGAAAGACCATCATAAAATAGTGTCTATGATCACAGAATCAATAGTGAACATGTCCAGAGAGATTATCTCTTACAAAGGCCAAGCTGGTCAGAAAGACACTGGCAACCCAGTTCATATGGATGCACCGGATTCTTCAGATTCAATGTATGATGAAGCTGACACATCTAAGATGTTGGAAGATCTGAAGAAGAAGAAGAAGAAAGCAGTAAAAAAATCAGAAGTCTCTAGCATCTCCAAGGCAAATCCTTCAGAAAAATCTCCAAGTTCAGTTATTAATCAAATGATGATTTTGCTAGGTGAGTAAAAAAATTATTTTGAAGACCGTGTGTCAAAAGCCATTAAAGAAAAACATGAATGATGTTTGTAATCAAATCACAAGCTGGTTTGTGAGGACATGCGTGGTGGAACCGAATGTTAATGTAATGAAATCCCTGAATGATAGCATGGAAAGCTCCACACAAGACATCAACAACATCAAATAATACATAAGTACCACCAATGAGATCCCGCAAAATGCAGTAAACTATTTAGAACAATGGGTCCAAAGTTGCTAAAATGAATTATTGCAAACCCAAAAAAACAGTAAAAATGAAATACTGCAAGATTAAGAATACATCAATCAGAATCTGACGTGTAGAATTGAAGCCACCAAAGCTGATCTTCAACAAAAAAATCTTTGAAAAAGTCAGAGGGGGGAGTGTGACTGCTAAACAGGCAATATGGATCCTTCGTGCGTGATCACACGAGCAGTTGAGCGGGCTACCGCACGCGGTTGTGCGGGCTACCACGTGTGCGCAACCCAGTGTGGTTGGGCGGGCTATCTCGCGCAACTGAGCGCGGGCTATCATGCACGTGCATGCGCTCACACCTGTGCGTGGGTATGCGCTACCGCGCGCATGTTGCAGCCCGCACGAGAGCGCGCGATTGGATGGCCGTGCGTTCAAGCCGGCAGTGGTCGAGGCCGTTCGAGGCACGCCCGGGAGCGCGCGCACGCCCCTGGCGGTCTTGTGCTGTTCCCTAGGCGGTTACTTGCATTCATGGGCGGTTTCCACTCCCACCATTATGATTTATGGGCATTACTCATGATGGAGTGGTTCCGCTATCCGCACTCCTATTTTGGTAGAGATGGTGCTATTCGCAGCCCACCTTAATTGAGTACCTTTCAATGTCTATCTTCCTTCTCCCTCTCCCCTCTCTAGTTTTCCCGAGTAACAATTTGTTTTCTTTCAGTCGTAAAATTGAATTTCAATGTAAAGTGGTAAATCTAGTGTTTTCATCATTACAAAATGCATGGATATTTTCCCATTTATTTGCTTTATTATTAAAATATTTGAAATGATTTCCGCACTAATTTGAAATACTGTTAATTAGAAGCATTATTGTAATGTTTTCATTTGGGTGAAGTGTCAACTTCAAAAAGTAAATAAATACCGGAATGTTTGCCAATAAAAAATTGGAATGCAACACGTGGATGGGCATAATTTTGACAAGTATTCAAGGCGTGGATCTTAAGAATTAAGGCCTCATTTGGCGCAGCATTTCACCACCTATATTTGGAGCAAACGCCGTCAGATGGAGGGTAAACAAACAGATACCGGTGGCATTTGCTCCGTTTGCACCCGGATAGCGGAAACGTCCCTCAAAAGCCACATTTCCAGCCCTGCCTCCCCCTTCCGGTTTCATCGCTCCCTTCCAAGATGCTGTCTCCTCCGGCCACCGTCGCGCCAAATGAGGCCTAAGATATATATGATCGACCATAGAATTTTAAAATGAGATGAAGAATATCCGTTATTTTTCGAAGTCTTAGCAATAATTAAGATTAAGAATGCATTAATTAAGATGCCCATCTCTAAGTCCTGGCCCAACGTGACTAATTAGTGAATTAATTAAGAATGCATTAATTAACATGTGGTTCTCATTGAGCCTAATCACTTTTCAATGAAAAGTCATAATGATTAAGGATAATCTTTTGGTCAACATAACTAATTTGAAATCCAAACGTGCACACGCACGCATTGGTCCGAGCCTCCGAGGCGACGGCGCACCCGCCGCTCAAAAACTTTCAAGCTCTATTTTCCGCCCGTTACTCATTTTTGCCGTGTACATGGAGGTTTGCGAGTACAAGAAGGGCATATTTTTTTATTTTAGATAGAAGACTTTGTCTATATGAGAGCACACTTTAAAAATAAAAGTAAAACACATAATTAAAAATGAGCAGTGTTATGGAGACACATAATTTGAATATGGACACACCAATATACAAGTGTAAATACCTAAAATTATTTTTTTCTTCTCTTATTTATGCCTCTAAGGACAATTCATCCCGTGTTAGAGTTTTCCGTCGCCATTCAAGCCTCCTGCAAGAAACTCCCCCATTGCCGTTCAAACCTCCTTCGTGAAATCCTCCCGGTTAGGGTTTTCCGTCGCCTCTCTCCACCACCGTATCCTCCCTCCACCGTGCTTTTCCTCTTCGCTCCTGATTCACTCCGTACGGGATTTACCTTCCCCTCTTCGCGCTGAGCAGAAATCGCACCCGCAACTCTCCTTCCGCCATTGTTCAGCACCTCTGCATCTCTCGCTGGAGCTCCTCTATCCTCCTCCACCCTCATAAATTTGTAATGGTTAATTGCTGGAGTGATATTCTTTTCGTTCATTTAAATGAGCTCGATCATCTTAATTTTTGGCTACAAGAAGCTGAAAAATATAGTAGAAACGTTGCAGATGGTGAAGAATTGATTAACACATTATTAACATCACTTGACAAGCTACCCATGAACTTGGAAAAGATTATTTCATCTGAAATATTCACAGCTGTTGAAAAACTTGTTTTTCATATAAATGTTCATGTTATGGAAAGAGCAAAGATATTATTTAAAAAGTGGAAAGCAAAGGATATCAGTTTTCACTAGATGAATAAAGAGAGTTCATATCCTCATGATCATTTAAAACCTTATAGTGATACAGTCTCCAATGTGGAAGAAGAAGTTGGCATTGAAGGGAAGTGCTTAAATGACCTGCTTATTGATATTTGGTTGTAAATAATAATTTGGGTTGTACATAATATGATTGGATTGCACATATCGATATTGAGTTGTGCATAGCCGTTGGTTGTCCATAGTCAAATATGATGTGTTCATAACACCGCTCTTAAAAATTTGTAAGTTTTATAATAAAGATGATAAAATTGAAAAATTGAATGTTTTCAAAAAAAAAGATTTTCCCTTTAATATAGTATAGAAATTTAGTAATAAAAATGTTAAAATAAAAAAAATTGAATATTTCATTAAAATGTATTTTTCAGTTTTACGAAAGTATAGAAATTTGTAATATATAAGGATAAAATTGAAAAGTTGAATATTTTACCAAACGATAGTATTCTCTTTTAAAATAGTATAAATTATATCTTTATTATATAAAATAATATGCATATTTGATTATGAGCACAGCAAATTTTCATTTCAATCAATATTCCCCTCAAATCCAAGCTTTCCGCCTAGCCCTAAGACCTCCCACACATTATGTTATTCTCAAGCCCTCCATCAAAACCTAATACCGCCCACACATTACGCTACTCTCAAGCCCGATAAAAGCTATCACCCCTCCCTCGACCTGGATTGAAGCTCTCCGATAGGACATCGCGTGCCTCTTTCTTCACGGTCTTTATTCTTCACGACATTTCCCTTGCACATCTTCATCCACACATTCCAGTCTTCGACCTCCTACGGCATCACCTCTTTTGCTCGCATCTTTGTCTTCTAGTATCGACGTACATTTTCACATGGGGGGCTTGCCAACTCCACGGCGCCAAGCGATCAAAAAAGGTACTCTCTCGCCGCAACCTCTCGGCTCCCCCTCTCTCACTTCGGTGGCCAGCAATTGCAAGATCCCATATTTCTCTGCTCTTCCATTGCAAGATTCCCACTTCTCCACACCATCCTATCCCTACATGTCGTTTTCATGTCCCAACTCTTCAGCAAAGGACATTGCGTTAGGCTACTCTGGACTTCTTTTCCATGCCTTCCACTACTATTCAATACGACGACGATTCCCATTGCAACGTTCTTGTTCATTGGTGATTACACACTTGGCCTTCAACTCCTTGTCGTAAAATTTGGACACAACTATAAGCAACACAAGTAAACAAGAACGCAAAACAGAGCACAAACATGCACTTAGCAAAACCCGCCAAGACACAACCACAGACACACACATATAATTAAACAATGTATAAATAAATGAGAACAAAGATGAAGAAAAGATTTGACCTTCCGGCAAGTAAGTCGTGGAAGCTCCGGACACGCACAACCCGCAGTGAAAGTCTGAGATCTGGATTGCAATTTGCCTAGCGGACGCACAAGGTTCACCAGAACCTTCAACGTCGATGTCTGACATTCAGCCCGTAACCAATTCTCGTTGCGGTCGATTACGTGTCGAGATGGGCGGAAACACAAGCTCTCCCAACCAACGATGCAAGAGTAGTCGTCAAATTTTTAAAGAATTTATTCTCTCGTTTTGACACACCTCGCGCTATAGTTATTGATAAGGACACACTTTTGCAATAGCCAGTTTACTAAAATTTTAGCTAAATATGGCATTACACATAAACTCTCCACCGCCTATCACCCACAAACTAGCGGCCAAGTGGAGGTGGTGAACCGCGAGCTCAAGCGGATTTTGGAAAAGACTGTCTCGATAAATAGGAAAGACTGGTCATTAAAGCTCGATGATGCACTATGTTGACGCACGAAATGCGTCCTCCAGTTAACAGGTTGTTCGATCTCACAAGCTAGACGAATAAGAGGGTTGTGGGGATAGCATCGAGGTTTGAAGCAAGGGGAAAGCTTGCTCGGGCAGAGGAGAAGCTTGCTCGGACAGAGGAGAAGCTTGCTCGGGCAGAGGAGAAGCTTGCTCGGGCAGAGGAGAAGCTTGCTCGGCCAGAGGAGAAGCTTGCTCGGGCAGAGGAGAAACTTGCTCGGGCAGAGGAGAAGCTTGCTCGTGCAGAGAAGAAGCTTGCTCGAGCAGAGGAGAAGCTTGCTCGGGCAGAGGAGAAGCTTGCTAGAGAAGAGGAGAAGCTTGCTCGGGCAGAGGAGAAGCTTGATCAGGAGTTGTCGAGCAGACGCTACTTTGGCGGTTAAGCTCTGATGGTTAGACTGAGAGAGGGAAAAAGGAGAGGGGGCCGCTTGCAGCGGCAACAACAGACTTCGCCCGCCGCGGCTTGAATGCGACTCTTGCGGCGGGATTTTCCCTTTAATCAAGAAGCAAGTTTACAACTTACTAATACACCATTACACGTAAAAGCTGTAAATGGTACAAGGGGAAGCTGGCGGCTGAGAAAAAGTGATGTCAGAGACTAAGTAAAAGAAACTGGGCGGACTGGGCGGACTGACAATCTTAATCCGCAGGGCTTGCTGGCAGAACTGTGGAAAGTTCGGCAGACTGGCAATCTGAGTCCGCAGGGTTTGCTGGCAGTGACAGTTCTCCTGCGGTTCCTCCCAAATGAGAGGTCTCGGGGCCTATTTATAGGCCTGAGGGGAATCTTCTTGAAGCGGGTCCCAATGACGTCATCATGGAGGACTGCGCGGACTCGGCGGATTGACGTTTTGAGTACGCAGGTGGTCAGGAGAGCTGAGAAGAGGAGGCGGCGCGACCTGAGGAGCAGGTCGTCAACGACCTCGGCGGACTCGGCGGACTGACGTTTTGAGTCCACAGGTCGTCAGGAGAGTTGAGCAGAGGAGGCAGCGCGGCGTGAGGAGCAGGTCGTCGACGACCTCGACAGACTTGGCGGATTGACGTTTTGAGTCCGCAGGTCGTTAGGAGAGCTGAGCAGAGGAGGCGGCGCAGCTTGAGGAGCAGGTCGTCGACGACCTCGGTGGACTCGGTGGACTCGGCGGACTGACATTTTGAGTCCGCAGGTCGTTAGGAGAGCTGAGCAGAGGAGGCGGCGCGGCCTGAGGAGTAGGGGGACGACGGCCTGGAGCAGGCCGCCCAAGGCGGCGGTGGCCTGGGGACCAGGCCGCCCAAGGCGGCGGTGGCCTGGTGACAAGGCCGCCCTTAGGGCGGCGGCCTGAGAGCCAGGCCGCCCCTAGGGCGGCGGCCTGAAGCAAGGCAGCGACCTGAGAGCCAGGCCGCCCCTAAGGCGGCAGCCTGAGAGCCGGGCCACCCCTAGGGCGGCGCCCTGAAGCCAGGCTGCCCCTAGGGCGGCGGCCTGAAGCCAGGCCGCCTACAGGGTGGTGTCCTGAGAGCCAGGCCGCCCATAGGGCGGCGACCTGAGAACTAGGCCACACCTAGGGCGGCGGCCTCAGACCAGGCCGCCCCTAGGGCGGCGGCCTGAAGCCAGGACGCCCCTAGGGCGGCGGCCTGAGAGCCAGCCCGCCCATAGGGCGGCGGCCTGAGAACCAGGCCGACCCTAGGGCGGCGGCTTGAGACCAGGCCGCCCCTAGGGCGGCGGCCTGAAGCCAGGCCGACTCTAGGGAGGCGGCCTGAGAGCCAGGCCGCCCACAGGGCGGAGGCCTTAGAGCCAGGTCGCCCACTGAGGCTGGCGCCCTGAGGAGCAGGCCGTCCTCCTAGGGCTGACGGGTACCTGAGCTGGAGGGGCTCGTCGAACCTGCGACGGTTGCGCTGGTCGAGGGTCGTCACCGGCGGAACGTCCCAGCGGACTGATGTAGGTTGCCTCCTGCAAGGAAGAATGTTGCGCGGTTAGCTGGCCAAACCGCGTGTCTTGCGAGGGTGAGCTATGAAAGCAGCCTGTCGTCCCGCAGGCCACACGGTGGCTATGCGACCAGGGCGGTTAGACAGGGGAGACCGTCCTAGCCGCACGGCCTGAGCAGATAGGAGACCCTATCCGCCTGATCCCAAAAAGGAGGGCTATGGCAGATCGCGACCCTCGGGGGGAATCCCTGAGCGGGCCGCGATTTGCGAGCCCGAGATCTTGGGAAGGGTTCGCCGATTTTTGGGTTAACACACTATGGGCTTATCGGACGACATACAAGACCGCCATCGGTTTTACATTATATTGATTAGTCAATGGCAAAGCGTGCCACCTTCCAGTTGAGTTAGAGCACCGCGCTTATTGGACGCTGAAATTCCTTAATCTTGATTATACTTTGGCCTCTGAGCAAAGAAAATTCCAACTGAATGAACTAGATAAATGTCGTGCTAACACATATAAAAATAATAAGTTTTATAAGGAGCGCTCAAAGTTCTATCATGATAAAAATATTAAAATTCCTAAAAGTTTTTCACCAGGAGATCTTGTCCTTCTTTACAACTCACGCCTTCGTCTTTTTCCCGGTAAATTAAAATCCCGATGGTCCGGCCCCTTTGTTGTCAAAGAGGTTTGGTCATACGGGACTGTTCTTATTTCCCACCCGGAACTCAGCTCCTTTAAAGAGAACGGCCACAGGCTAAAATTTTACTTTTCTAATAAAACTTTGGTTACCAATATTGAGACCCTCTCCATATAATCTTACATGTCAATTAGTCAAGCTACGTGACGGTAAACAAAGCGCTTTTGGGAGGCACCCAAACTTTATCTTCTTATTATTTTTTTCTTTGTTTTAACATGTTTTTGCAGGTTTTCTTCTAGCCTCATCGACTTCACCATCAGGGATGTCCTCTTTCCTATCTTCTTCTTTTATTGCATTTTTATTGCTTCATACTTGATTTTAAATATTGGGGACAATATTTAACTTTAAGTATGAGGGTATATTTCTTTAATTAACACACACACAAAAATATATATATATATATATATATATATATATATATATATATATATATATATATATATATTTCCTTTGTCTTTAGTATATAAATATATATATATATACCAAAAAAATGGGATAAAACTTATATAAAATAATTAATAATTTGAGTTAATCTTTTCTAAATCATTTAGTACCTCATGACTTTGCATTTCTTGTTTTTAATCATTTATGTACTTGTTTAGTTGAAATAAATTGACTTAAATTTCATTTTGTCTATGTTTCATGAGTAATATGTTGACTCATGTAGGGGTGCAAGCGGTTCGGTTTGGGTCGGTTTGGACCAAAACCGAAACCAAATCGAAAAGTGTCGGTTATATTTTTCTCCAAACCGAACCAAAGCTAAATCGATCGGTTTGGTTCTCTAATCGGTGCGGTTTGGGGCGGTTTTTTAGGGGCGGTTTCGGTTTTATTATAATAATTTATATGACAAGTTGATATCATTATTTATGTATTATAGTTATTTTAAAAACATTTTTCTTAAATTATATAATATATAATCAAGTAGTGAAAACAACAAAATAATAATAACAAAATGTGTAAACAATATTGCTAGTGTCCGTATCTTTCATGTAAGTTTTTTGTACAATCGTGATAATACCCGACACGATGATACTCTTGCGGTTCCCAACAAAATAGTTACTTTAAATGGTGAGTGAAAACATCATTAACCTGATTTAAAAGCTAATCATGAATCATGATCAGTCCACAAAAAAGTACAAGTGAATTTACTGTGGATGATAGAATAAAATTATAATCATTAAACAAATCAGAATCATCTAATCACTTTGTACTATCATCTAAACTTAGATCCATCCAACAGCCAAGATACTGCCGCCGCAACGATACTTTCACCTAATGCCCGACACAACGATACTCCCATCGCTCGCAAGTCGCAATAAAATAGTTACTTTAAACAACATTTATTTTCAAAAATAGTGAAAACAAAATGAAAAAATATATAATAGTGGCATTGCTCTCAATCCACCAAGCGGCAAGTACCTATAAGAATATAAAATAGATACATTAAATCTTTTTAAATTTTATAGTAGATATGATCAAGCTTTGAAAAAAAATAAGTAATTGACACTTAACTATTTGACAAAATTTGCTTCCTCTTCATCAACAAAGTTAGACAATGTCCATTGTATCTTCATCCACATATGATACTTCCAATTCTAAAGAATTAAGAATATTAATATTTATAAACAAATGTCATTGCATCTTCATCCACATATGATATTTCCAGCTCGTGCATATTTTGATAAACCTAACTTTGATTGTTTCTAATCGAATCATAATAAGTAATAATGAGACTTTTCGGTTCGGTTCGGTTTTCTCGGTTTACCGAAATTGAAAACCGCACCAAACCGAAAAGAGGGCGGTTATCCAACATAAAAAACCACCCCTACACTGAACCGAGCGGCTCGATTCAAATTTCGGTTCGGTTCGGGCGGTTTGTGCGGTTTTCGGTTTTTTGTGCACACCCCTAGACTCATGTAGTGTTCCTAATTAAGATAATATGTTACTTTTGAAAATTTTCTTAAATATTTGCACTTTTTCATAGCCATTTTTTTTATTATTTTCACTTTACAAAATCTATCATCCCTTAATTTCTCTTTTAAAAATCTTTGAAATAATTGATTAGTGTTAAGTATAGTAGATGCAAACAAATCTAAGATGTTTATTATCTTTATTTTCTATGAAAAATTAATTATCTTTATTTTCTATTTGGAACTTGCGTCTCTTGAATTTTTTAATACCTTGCTTTAAGTAGACTTAAGAGCATGAAGATGATCTAGACAACTTTTTGATTAGTTTGAGCTTTTGCATCCCGAACCTTAAATTCCCAACCATTGCTAGCCACGTTGTGCCTTTTCCATTTTCTTTTTATAAGGCTCACTTAATTTTTGCCAAAGTCATATAGCTTACCCATGTTGCACACTTACAACATTTTGAGCTTTATGTCACTTGTGTGTACTATATTTTGTGAAAATGGTGGAGAATTGTATTATATCTCAATTGCTACAAAAGAGAAAAAAAAAAAAAAAAAAACTCAACTGCTTCAAAAGAAGGAAGAAGATATGATATATATATTTATATATATGCAAAAAAAAATTTATGAATGAAATTTAAACCCCAACTTTATATTGCAAAATTACTTGGTGTGTTAAAATTTTATTTTCTAACAACAAGTTCTTTGCAAAGCTCTTCTTTTTGTTTTAAGTGTGTTTTACCCTTCATGTTTATCTTTTAAACTCCACATCCTCAAAAGCTAAGCCAAAAAGTTACACCTAACGAAAGTCCTTTTGATTTATGATTCTAAAGTTTATCTTTAGTACGATAGCGAGAAAGTAAATTGAGTAAGTTCTTGGTAGTAGTATTGATCTTTGAATTAGTTTGATATGACTATAAAATGTCTCTTAAATTTTAGTAGCAACTCAATATACTTTTCATTTATCACATTACTTAATTTTTAATTTTGCTTACAAACATGGGATGATTTATTTTTTATGCAAGTGAAAATTGTAAAATTTTGTGTCAAGACTAAGTAAAAATATTTTGTTTTCTTTTCATAATTTCTCTAACTTAATTTCGCATCATACTCGTGTTTGGCATAGCCAATTTGTTTGGTTGGTTTTTTTATTTTTCCTAACTCGTATGTCTTTGCTTGAGGACAAGCAAAATAATAAATCTGGGAAAATTTGATGATGCATAATTTGACCTAAGTTATTAATACAAAAATCTAAATAATATAATATAAATATATAGATATTATTAATTTTATATCCGTTAAACCGTATCTTTTTATAATTCTATCCTAACCATGCTTATTTTACTATTTTGTAGGATCTCGAGACAAGTTGCATTATCAATTCTACAGAACACGCCTTCAGTTAGAGCGTACCAAATTAAATGTCTAGTGCAGTCATGCTACCGTGTTACTGAACCATATTCAAGAAGAGAATGAGGCAACTATGACCCGATCAGATATTTTCTCCTAAGTATGAAAGAGGCTAGCAATCTTTGTGATGCAGTACAGGTTACACGCGTTAAGAATTAACGGGCAAGAGAGAAACACTTGCCCTACGAAGGTTCGCGAAACCTCTATGGATCTCCCAAGGGCTAGGAAGCCAATGTTCAATCCGGCGACAGGGGTCCACACGACCCGATCGAGTGTAGTTGTACCAAAAGAAGTCCACCCCAAAATAAGGATTCGCACGGGGAATGAACTCTCCCAACAAAACAAGAAAAGGACCACCAAATCCTTTCGACGATCGAAAAGATAATAAATTAAAAAAAAAGTAACGACACTAGCCAAACTACACTTGCGCACAGTTAACTTTCGCGCGCGCTATTTTCGGACAACGCTCAAACACTTGGCAAGCGAGTTCAAAGAGTCACCGTCTCCGACTAGGGCGGAATTGATTGTGACGCATGCACACACTAAGCGTATGCGAGAGACTTGCGGAAACGCAATTTCGGAGTGGAGATTCCGAGTTGGTGAATATCAATTCCAACAAGCGACTAATCACCGGCGTTGACCCTTCTCCGATCAATTGATTGGAGACGAGCGACGCACTTTCAACGCTCCGATTCGTTCGTTATTTCCGGTCGTACACAATTCCAATCACAACCACAGGAACTCACAAAAGAGAGATGAACACACAAGGTGGAGAAGAGAACGGCGTTACCCAATCCGGATGAAATCCGGAGCCAAGGAGGGCGGCGAGATCTGACCCAAGCGGATGAGTAGCGGATGACGAAGCAGCCGGTCGGACACCTTGCCGAGCGTAGCCGGTCGCCCCGGGTCGAACCTAGCCGATCGGCTAATGTTAACCGGCGCCGGGCGGAGGGGTCACGGGCGGCCGGAGGGCCGGAGGGCGGGCGCCTTGCGGTCGGGGAGGAGGAGGACAGCGGGCTGCACTTCGCCGGAGGGAGGAGCGAGAGGCGCGGCCGCCGGCGTCGCACCGGACGGATCCGATCGGATTCGCTCCGAAGGGGAAGGGGCGGCTCCTGTCACGGGAGAGAGAGCAGCAAATTGCCAAAATAAAAGTTAAAGTCAAATTAGGTTTTTTTGGATGTGGAGGAGAGTATATATACTCCACATAAGGAGCACTCCCAACCACACAAATCCACGATCGCATCCAAGCCATTCAAATGTCTTCTAGACTCAAAATAAATGCAGTAAATTAAATGAAATCGAATGTCCGTGACCGCCTAACATTTTGGTCGATCGGACTCAAGTGTTGTAGCGGAGCATGTCGCGGTAGGACTTCCTTGTGTTGGGGCGAAGATTGTGCACGGGCGTCGTGTCTTCCAACGGTGGCGGGCCGGCGCCATCACTTTGACTATAAATTCAATATGTGTTCTTAAAGGAAACTTCTTGGAAAGAGAGAAAGCTAATCAACTTTTATCATACTTTTCATGACAAGTGTGAAAAGAAGTAGTCGTCTTTGACTTTTAAACCAACATGTGTTTTTTGACCAAGGGAAGCTTCATCCTCAAGCCATCTACCACCTCTACCTCCCTGATTTTGGCCGTATAAATAGGCATGAAGGAAGAGTAAGAAGACATCATCCTTTCTCCTTCATTTGAGACTTCTAGAGAGCTGTTGAGAGTTTATTTTTAGAGTATTTTAGCTTAGTGTTTTCATGTTTTAATGTTCTTGCAATCTCTTTTATCGCACTCTTAATCTTTTTATAAACTCTCTTTGTAATGTCTCTATGCCCTTTTCTAACATCGTTTCAATAAAATAAAATAGTTTGTTATTCCCTTTCTCTCTCTCTTTTTCTTATTATGCATATTCTTAACATGATTTTCATTTTCTATACTATTATGAGTAACTAAACTTTGTTTAGTACTTGATCGAGATGATCCGAGGAATGAAATGATCTCATTTTCTTAATCCATATATTCTCTTTCTCTTTTAACAAATGTTTAGGATTTATCCTTAATTTATCTCTAGATAGGTCATATCATCGATATATGATTTTCTCTTCTGTTTTTGTACTCTAGTAGCCAAAGGATCATGCGTATGAATTGATCACTCACGGGTAAAGGGAGTTGAATGCAATCCTTGAAAGAGGGCAACGTAAATTTCCCAGATTGGAGTCAAATCCAATAGAGGGGTTCACCACATAAAGCGAGTTTTAGGGGTTTAAATTATAGAATGAAAGTTCGGTTGATCAACCTAAACTCAGTTGGGCATAGCCTTGAAAGATGTGCATTCATATTTTGGGAACCTCCACGGTCCAAGCATCTTCGTTAAAGAGAACTAGGGATTTATCTATTTTTGGTCATTTTCATTCCAAGGTAATTCAAGATCAAGTACTAACCTTTTAAATTATTGCTTAATCGCCCTCTTTTATCGTATAATTGTTCTCTTATTTGCAAACCAACTCAAAGTATCTAATTGATAAAATAACAGAAAACTCTTTGAAGTAGAAGTAATTGACGCGCCTTGGTTCTAATATGACCTTGATATTATATCATATATTATAAGTGTTAAGGTACACTTGCCTTTATCGAATATAGATTCGGAGAACATCATCTTCGTCTTTATCTTCTCTCTTTCATAAAACACCTCCGGGATTTTCTCCATCACAGAGTATTACTAGACCAAATATCTGTTATGCGGTTGGAAAGGTCAGTCAGTTTATGCAGAATCCTAGAGAGTGTCATCTTTGATCTGCCATGAAAATTCTAGAGTATGTGAAGGGTCTCTAGGAAAGGGCTTGTTATTTCAGAAGAATAACCATCTGAAGATTGAAGCGTATTATGATGTCAGCTATGCTGATAATAAAGAAGATAAGAAGTCTACGTCAGGTTTTTGCACCTTTATAGGAGGAAACCTAGTTAGCTGGAAAAGCTAGAAGCAGGCAGTGGTTTTAAGGCCAAGTGCTGAAGCAGAGTATAGGAGCATGATTTCAACTACCTGTGAGTTGAAATGGCTACGAGCTCTTATGCTTGACTTGAGAGAAGTCTATGATCATCCTCTTCCTATGTTTTGTGATAACAAAGCCGTATTTTACATATTGAAGAATCCTGTCTTTCATGAGAGGACAAAGCAAATTGAGGTTGATTGTCATTTCATTAAGGAAGAGGTGTTGAAGAATCAGATCTGTACTCCCTTCGTCACTTCTGATAAAGAACTGACAGACTTCTTCATAAAACCAGTTTCCATTTCAGATGTTTGTAGCAAGCTGGACATGGTGGATATATATATGCTCCAGCTTGAGGGGGAGTGTTAGAGCTTGAGGAGACCGGGCGATTTCGTGTCTAACCGTAGCGGTATGCCTCTCTCAGTGGCCTGGCATTTTTTCTCTGCGGTCTGGTGGAGAACCTCAGCTGGGGGTCTTAGTGATTGCCACAATAGCGACCTAGGTGTTAGCCGCAGCAGGGGTTTGGCAGGAAGCCACAATAACTGTCTTGCAGGAAGCCGCAACAGCGGTCTGGAGTTAAGCCGCAACGGTCTAGCAGGAAGCTGCAGCAGTGGTCTTGAGTTAACCCGTAGCAGTATGGTGAAGTCGCAACGGTCTGTATGAATCCGCAGCAGTGAACTGATGGTTAGCCGCAACTACGGTCTGGTGGCAACCCGTAGTATGCGGTTAGGTGGCTTGCAGTAGTTGTGGTTTGATGGTTAGTCGCAACTGCGGTCTGGTTGCAACCCGCAGTTACGGTCTGGCGGCCTGGTCTGGCGGTCTTTCATAGCTATGTGGCAGTTTTCCATTGTTGCTGCCAAGTGTGCAGTTGGTCTTTGTATACTGTGTGGTTTGTCCTTGACAAACCGCATAGGCCGTCTGGCTTGTATTTAGTCCCACATACGATTGGTGTATTCTCTTATCTCTCTCGTTTTCTATAAATAAGGGGGCATACCTACGTAATCATTATCTTTTTGTAGCAATAAAATTTATCTTTATTTACCTCTTGATCATTTTCTCGCTCATTTCTCATAGTCTCTAATATTCTGAAACATATCCGGATGTATTACATTATGTGGTAACAACATGGGTGACCCTTATAAGGCGTTATTTGTTTCTATTTGGATATTCAAGTACATGCACTTGGGCAATTCCACAACAAACCGCATCGAAAGTGGACACAATCAACTAAAAAGATTTGTAGAAGTTTCTGTTGGAAACTTGACAACCGTGTGAAAATGTTTCTATTGGCGTTATTATTGTTATTATCTGTATATTGGTCTGTATTTAGCTTGTAATTATGTTTTGTCTATATATTTGATTCCTCTCCTCATTTGGAGATGAGTGTTTTTCATCCAACATGGTATCAGAGGGACACTAGGGTTTTTCGTTTCCGCTCCGGTGTCGCTCTTCCTCCCGCTCGTCGATCGCGATCTCCCGGCCTCTCCGGCATATCGCGACTGGATCGCGATCTCCCGTCGACTGGATCGTCTCTTCCTGTGGCTCGTCCTGCATCGATCGATCGGCTTCGTGGCTTCCTGCATCGATCGATCGGCTTCGTGGCTTCCTGCTTCGCGGCGCATCGATCGATCGTTCGGCTTCGTGGCTTCCTGCATCGATCGATCGTCTTCCCGATCGTCTTCCCGCACGTCTTCCCGATCGTCTTCCCGCACGTCCTGCATCGACTGGATCGTCTCTTCCCGCTCGTCCTGCATCGATCGACTGGATCGTCTCTTCATCCCGCTCGTCCTGCATCGATCGGCTTCGTCTGCTTCAGCCGCATCGATCGGCCCGCATCGATCGGCCTCTCTCGCAGCGGCATCGATCGGCCTCTCCCGCTGATTTTCTTTTGTTCTTGATCCTCGATCTCCTTTGTGGGAGGGATCTCCTGTTGATTTATGGCTTCTACAGACACCTACGAATCCTCCTCGAGGAGGATCACTAGCATACTTCTGGATGAGCGGAACTATTCTTCTTGGGCTACATCGATGAAGGTGGCCCTTGCAGGCCGGAACAAACTTTCTTGGTTGACTGGAGGACCTCCCAAGCCTCCTGATGACAAGAAAGATGATTTGGTCAAGTGGTCCACGGAGAAATTCATGGTTCTTGGCTGGATTCAGTGTTCGATGGAACCTCGTATCTTCGGCCAGTTCATGCGATTTGAAGACATCCCCGAACTTTGGTCTGCTCTTCAGCGCACCTTCGGGCATACTCGTGTTGACGCCCAGATTTTTGGTGTCTTTCAGGATATTGCTTCCGCCACTCAGGGGGAGCGGTCTGTTCAGGAGTACTTTACCTACCTCCAGGATCGTTTTCTGGAACTCAACGATCTGGAGCCGCTTAGTGCCCTGAAATCTCCAGAGGATGTCACCCTTATCCGACAACAGCGACAGCGTCGGGAGACCTACCAGTTCTTGATGGGTCTTCGCCCCGAGTTTGAGTCCACACGTGCTCAGATTGTGGGCATGTCTCCCTTGCCCGACCTGCTTGAGGCCTACTCCATTATCTCTGAGCATGAGAAACGCCTGCTGCGTCAATCATGCCTCTCCGGCGCGCGTACTACTTCCTCGCTCCCTACTGAGCAGATGGCTCTTGCAGCTTCCTCTCGTCCTCCCACTTCTGCCTCCCGGAGCCGTGGTGGTCGCGGGTCATCTCCTCAGTCTGGGGGACGTGGCTCCTCCGGTGGCCGTGGCTCTACAGGTCCCCCTGGCCCTTGCTCTCATTGTGGGCGTCTCTATCATGACCGGAGCCGTTGTTATCAGCTCTACCCACACCTTCGGGGTTCTGATCGTACTTCGTCTGGTGCTGCTCCGCGCTCTACCGTTGCTGCTGCCGAGTCTGTTGATACCGTCGAGCGTCCCTCCGGAATCACTGCGTCGGATTTCAGTCACCTATTGGCCCAGTTTCAGCAGTTCCAGCAATCTCAGTCCTCCACTACTACCTCTGCCTCTCCTCAGTCTTCATCCTCAGGTACTCCGTTTGCTTGCACTGCGACCATGGTTGATCAGGGTTCGTCACCCTGGGTGATTGATTCTGGTGCCACCGACCATATGACTGGTACGTCTTCCCTCCTGCGCCAGGTTGCCCCTTGCTCACACCGGGATGTGCGCCTTGCTGATGGCTCGTTTACTCATGTCCTCAGCCAGGGCACTGTCTCTCTCTCTTCCTCTCTTTCTCTTGACTCCGTTCTTCATGTACCTCACATGGCTCTCAACCTTTTATCTGTTAGTAGCATTACTCGTGCTTTGAATTGCTCAGTCACTTTCTACTCTGATCATTGTGTTTTTCAGGACCTGCAATCCAGGAGGACTTTTGGTACGGGGATTGAGAAGAATGGGATGTACCATCTGGTGCTGCCTCCACCTACTGCTGCTACCACCACCACTGCTGCTACCACCACCACTGCTGTTCTTGCTTCGCCATCGAGTTTGCTTTGGCATGCCCGCCTCGGTCATGCTAGCCCCCCTCGGATGTTATCTGTTTGTCCTGATGTACCTTTTTCTTTTCCTTTTTATTGTGATGTCTGCGAATTGTCAAAACACACTCGCAGTACCTATGTATCTTCTACTAGTCGTGCTACTTCTTGTTTTGAGTTGATACATTCTGATGTTTGGGGTCCGGCCCCTATTGTTTCTTTTGATGGATTCTCATATTTTGTCACTTTCATTGATGACTATTCTCGCTGTTTATGGGTTTACCTTCTGAAACGTAAGTCTGACGTTCTATCTGTTTACACTCACTTTACGGCTATGATACAGACACAA